>CM031242.1:925428822-925873822 GCA_018340775.1 Taxus wallichiana var. yunnanensis
TGGTAAAACATATATTTTTATCATTTATTCATTTTCATTTGGTGTGCAGGTAGTGGTGTTGTAGAGTTAGCCTTATTGGTACTTGTAAAGGCAAAATTCAAGATGATAAATGCCATATTGAAGGTATGAATTTGCATGCCTTGGTATCGTAAACTCCAATACATGATTTAGGTGAATATGATGTATTCAAAAATAATTCTTTTGCCATTTAAGTTTAATAATCATTTCAATTCACTTCTAATCTTTCTTTTAAGAACCTAAGTACAAAATGTACAATTTATCCTTCTTGGAGAAATCTCATCATCGATGGTTGTTATAGTGCTTTTTCATTTTTGTAGCTATTTTACAAGATCAAACTTGATGGGCAAGTTGTTCTTTAGAATGAGCGATTCTTTTGATTATAGTTTCAAATCATAAGACAAAAATTGTGTGTCCCTTCTAAATATTGCAAATTTGCTTAAAAACCTAGCCTAACTTTTAGTTTGAAGGGGAATTTTTTAGAGTAAACAACACCCAATTTATCAAACTGCTAAATATGGATCATCATTGGATCATGAAATTTATGCATAGTGTAACTTGATCATGTCGTATAACTTATTACACGAGGCATAATAAATACAGAAACCATATAAACTATCAAACCTTGAGATATAATGAATGTAAACATCAACTCGAGTCTCATCCAAACTGATCTATTAGACTTATTCATGCTTGATAAGGTTTTTAATATTAGTCAAACTTGGTAGATTTGCACATGTCACAATTTTGTATGAACTAGGCGAAGAAGCCACTTACAAGTTACATGGGACAAATATTTGGGTTTCTAAGGCACCATCAATGTAGGTATTTGGTCTTGAAAGAGCAAAGCGTGTCAACTCATTTAATTAATAAAATTTTACTTTTATTCACACAAATATGAGAAGGACATGTTAGCATTCACTAGGTATGCATATAACCTTACAATTGAGGAAGCAAAAAATATGTGAAATGTGATACAATGTAAAACACTAGAAGGAGAAAGACAATAATGGTGGGAAAAAGTGTATGGAAGGAGGATGTCCTATGACTCCTCGTGAGACTACACTTTCTTAAAACCATTGGGCTATTCATCTACAACCAACTTTACATTATATCAAGGGAGATTTATGACAATAGGACATGAGATATTTACACAATGAGTTCCTAAATGTATTCACACATTCAACTCTTGTTACAAAAGAGGAATTCAAGCTCTTAAGACCTACTAGAAAAAACTTACTGCATTAGACTATATTTTAGCCCTAAAAGTGATGTGTTTATTGTATTCTTTGAAATATCCCCTTTCCGGATTTATTTTATATTCAAGATTTCCAACCAAATTTTCACAAATAAAAATCTGATTTTATGACAACAGTATATAGAAAAATATGACAACAAAGTCTGATTAAAGCGGTATAAAATCAAAAATAACCAATATCTTCACTTTTATTGCAATTAAACTAACATGCGACAACATGCGAAGTAACATGCATCAGTATGTAATGAAATGCAAGTAACATGCAATGACATGCATGTAACATGCATCAACATGCAATGACATGCATCAACATGCAATGGCATGCATCAACATGCAATGACAAGAAGTTCCACTGATAAAATAAATGATCTCTCTTACTGAATATGGTTGTCTTCTCTTTCTGGACTTGAAACTGGATCAACAAGCCTCTGAAACTCTGAATCTGACAACCCGATCTGAATAAACTCCACAATAGCAAACTAGGGCTGGATCTCTCACCACCGAAGAGTGCTCTACTAGCTAGGGATAGATCTTTCACTACCGAAGCTAGGGTTCCTGCGGAATTTCACCTCCACAAGCAAGGAAAGCAAGCTGAAAGCTCCAACATAAGATGGCAAAATGAACCTCCCTCTTTTTCCTCCCCAAACACCACCTTTTATAACTTTTTCCATCATAAAAGTGGCCATAAAACCCTAATTCGACCCCCCTGGAGATATGTCATATTTTAATCGTCACTTAAAGTGACTTTATTTCTCCTAGGCCAAAAAGTCCACTTAAGTGACCCCAATGAAGAAATAGAACATTACCCCACCTTTTTCACTTAAGTCATCATAAAGTACATGCATAATGCCAAAACATAACATATAAGTGAAATGTAGGTGAAAACCATACCCAAAACTCTCTACGCCGCTAGCCCCTTGGGTATGACCAAGGCTAAGAAGGAAAACTAGTCACTAGACCGTGGAGGTAGGAATGGGGACATTACAGTCCACCCTTCCCAAAATTTTCTTGTCCTCAAGCGAACATAAACTAGGGTGCTGTAAAATCTGCTCTCCCTCCCAAGTGGCATCCTCTAGTGGTAAGTCTTTCCACCGCACTAGATATTCTGTGATTACCTTGTTCCGAAGCTTCCTTTGTCTTACCTCAATAATAGATTCTGGTTCTAAGACCAACTTCCCCTCGTCATCCAATGGTGGTAAATCTGTGGAAGGTGCAATATGTTGTCCAAGTGCCTTTTTGAGGCACGAAACATGGAAGACATTATGAATCTTACTGTGCTCTGGAAGCTCCAACTCATATGCTACTGCCCCAACTCTGCGCACTATCCTGTATGGCCCATAGAATCACGGTTTTAGCTTCTCTGCACTGCTCTTCTTGAGTGAGGATTGTCTGTATGGCTGCAACCGTAAGAAGACCAAATCTCCAACTTGAATGATCTCTCAATTTTGTGCCTGTCTGCATATACCTTTTGTTGATTCTGTGCCTTCTGTATGTTCTCCTTGAGAGCCTTTAGAATGTCCTGGTTCTCCTGTACCCAATCACGAGCTTTGGGAGCTTGGCTATCTGATAATACTAGGTCTACAAATGAGGATGCCTCATAACCATATAATGCTTGAAAAGGAGTCATACCAATACTCATCTGGTAGGTGGTATTGTAACAATATTCACCCATATGTAGCCATTTGACCCATGCACGCTGATGTCCTGCAACATAGCTATGCAAGTAGCCCTCTATCCACTTGTTCACTATCTCAGTTTGCCCATCAGTCTGTGGATGGTAGCTGGTACTAGGTGTCAATTTTGTACCTGCAAGCTTAAAGATCTCCTACCAGAATGTACTCATGAAAATCTTATCCCTATCGCTGACAATACTCTTAGGCAACCCATGATGCCTAAAAATACCTGTGAAGAAAGTCTGAGCCACCTACGGTGCCTTGTGCCCTGAAGGCATAGAAAGGAAATGGGCATATTTAGTCAACTAATCAACCACCACATATATGCAATCATGCCCATACACTGAGGGAAGACCTGTGATAAAATCCATGGATATACTCTCCCACTTCTTTCGGAATAGGCAGAGGTTGTAGAAGTCCTACTGGGAAAGAGTGCTCTGCCTTGGTTTGTTGACAAACCAAACACTCCCTGACATGGTTAAGGACGTCGTCCTTTAACCCCTTCCATGTGAATCTCTCTCTGATGTACCTGTATGTCTTAAAATATCCTGGATGTCTAGCCAAGGGTGTATCATGCACTGCTCGAAGGATCTTCTCCTTCATTTTGGACTCTGGTACAAGGAAAATTCTATCCTTGTAGTAGATGAGGTCATCCACCACTCTGTATCGATCATCCTGAATAATGCCATCCATAATCTCACATGCAAACTGATTTTTGGAGTACTCAACAAGTATATGAGCCTTCCAATCAGCTGAAATCTCTGACATAAAGAAAATCATAGAATCAAAGCAAGGCCTCCTAGACAGTGCATCGCCACCACATTATTCTTACCTTTCTTGTATTCTATGTCGAAATCAAAAGCCTGAATCTTATTTACCCATCTCTGCTTGGTGGTCATTGAGATCCTTTTGCTCCAAAAAGAACCTCAAGCTATTGTGATCCGTATGAACCACAAATTTGTTGCCCACTAAATATTGTCTGAATTTGACCAATGCATGCATAATGGCCAACATCTCCTTGTCGTAAATTGAGAATCCTCTCTCTACTGGACTCAATTTCTGACTCTCATAGGCAATGGGATGCCTATCCTGCATGAGCACTGCTCCAACACCCACTCCTGATGCATCGCATTCGAGTACAAATGGCCGAGTGAAATCTGGCAATGTAAGAACTGGACAAGAACTCATCACCCCCTTAAGGTGATCAAAAACCTGTTGTGTTGAATTTGACCAAGCAAAAGCCCCCTTCTTGGTCAAGTCTGTCAAGGGTGCAGTCAAGCGAGAGAAGTTCTTCACAAACCTCCTATAATATGTGCATAGTCCCAAGAATCCTCTTAAGTGTGTCAAAGTCCTAGGTGGTGGCCAATCCAAAATCGCCTGAATCTTCTCCCTATCCACCTTGACTCCACCTCCTCCGATCACATAGCCCAAATATAACAGCTTTGTCATACCAAACTCGCACTTAGAAGCTTTCGCATAAAGTGAATTAGCTTCCAAAATTCCCAACACCTCATCAAGATGTTGAATGTGATCCTCCCACGTCCTACTATAGACCAAAATGTCATCAAAGAAGACCAATACAAACTTCGCAAATGGCGGTTGAACACATGGTTCATGCAGGACTGAAATGTGGCCGGTGCATTAGACAAACCGAATGGCATCACCAAAAACTCGAAGTGGCCATAGTGGCACCTGAAAGCTGTCTTATGCACATCCTCCTCTCTGACCTTGATCTGGTGATATCCAGATCGCAAGTCTATTTTGGAAAAATAGACTGCTCCATGTAGCTCATCTAGTAGTTCATCAATGCGTGGCACATGATACTTATTTTTTATTGTCTTCTTATTTAGTGCACGGTAATCTATGCACATTCGCATGGTTCCATCTTTCTTCTTCACCAACACCACTGAAGAAGCAAAAGGACTAGAACTAGGTCTAATATGCCCCATGTCCAGAAGCTCATGTATAGTCCTCTCAATCTCATCCTTAAACCGTTTGGGGTGACGGTAAGGAGTAGTAACCACTGGCTTGCTGTCCCCAAGCTCAATCACGTGTTCAAACCCCCTGTCTGGTGGTACACCTGGAGGTATGTCCTGAAAAACTACACTTGTGCTTGTCCAATAGGCCTTGGACATCCACATGATACTCTGGATGGTCACTCCCTGTATTCTTGGTCGAAACCAAGCAATGAACGACCCAATCCACCTCATCGTGCCGAAAGATCCTCTCCATCCTCTTAGTTGTGACTACCCTGGGTGCTCCTGTAGATAGACCCCTCAAGGTTACATTCCTGCCCTCGGACTTGAATTTCAGCTCCATCGTCTGAAAGTTAGTACGAAATTCACCAAGGGAGTGAAGCCACTGAACTCCCAATACTACGTTGGTCTCTCCAATGCCAACAATATAGAAGTCATCAGTAGCGGTGTAGTTCCCCATGGTGATGCTCAACTGTGGAACTTTACGGGTGCATCTCATAGACTCACCATTGGCTACAACAATGTTGAAGCCCTCAAAGTCCTCTATCTGTAGGCCGCGTCTCTCAACCAAGGATGCATCAATAAAGTTGTGGGTAGCCCCACTATCAATAAGTACAACAACACGCTGCCCCTGCATAACTCCCCTAACTCTGAATGCCTTGTACCTCGGGGTACTAGACAAAGTGGCTATAGTCTCCTGAGGGAAAACCTCCTCCTCTTGCTCATCAGTACCATCCAAAGCATCTTCATCTCCGTCATCCATTTCCTGGGTCTCTAGCTGCTCATCTCCATCACTCTCTCTCTCTCTCTCTCTCTCCTCCTCAAAGACCTCAATGAATTGGGCCTTGCCCTTTCCTGTGCAATCATGTCCCGGGGCCCACGGTGAACGGAAATCGAAACAAAGTTTCTTTCACCTCAGCTCATCCCTAAGCTCTCGTGAAATAAACAAATTTCTAGCCGTCTCCTGTCTTTGTGGTGGCCCCTTCGGCTGGAACCCATCTGTTCTAGATGGGGGTCCTCTCTGCTGAACTCGAGGTGGAAACCTTGGCTTCGGAGTGGCTAACTCCAAATCTCGGGCTCTCCTGATGGCATCATGTAGTGAAGAAGGCTCGAATGCCTTCACAAACCCTGTTAGTGAATCTGTCAGCCCTGCTATAAAAAGTGAAGTCAACCTCACCTCAGAAACATCAGTAACCATTAATGACAATCGCTGAAAAATCTGCAATGTACCCATCCAAGGATCCTGTTTGTCCCAAATGAGTCAACTCTCTGAAGAATCTGTTGGGATCCCGCCATCAAACTTGCCCACCAGTCTCTCTACAAAATCCACATAAGTGGTAATATGCGTGTGTCCCTGTGTGACAAGGCCATGATGCCACCAATCATGTGCATCTCCCTCAAGATGTAGGATTGCAAATTTTATTGCATCCTCTTCGCGCATGGGATTCAAGTCAAAGTAAGTTTTTAACTTCTGAATCCATGATGTTGCGGTACACTTCTTGGATCCGTCGAAGTGTGGAACTGAAATCTGCCCCAATCGCCTTTGTAGCTCGGGAACATGAGGATAGTGATCCCGCTTGGGCCGGCTACCGATCTTCATCCTGCAATACTCCGGGAAAGGCATATTAGCTTTGAACCCTTCACTCAAGGATTCATACTTTTCCCAACAAGTCTCCTCATCAATAATATCCCCTTGTTGCCCAACCAGTGTCACTTCTGGATCTTTCAGGAAAACTGGTTCATGCATGCTCAACCGTGTGTTTTGGGATGAAGGAGTGTGCTGCCCTGATCTGCCGTTTTCATCTTTGTGAGTCCATAACCCAAAATTACTATTTTCACCTCTTTCCATATGGTTCCCAAGGCCACCCTGTGATAATCTCTCTATGAGTTGGCTCAAGTAGAGGTTTGTAGTCTCTTGTTGTTTTACCATATTTATAAACATTTTCTTCATAAACTCTTCATTCAGCTGTTCCTCTGATTTTCCATCTTTATCCGCCATGTCTGGACCTTCTTTCTTGGGTGTATTCTTCCTGGAATAAACCTTCATACACTACCCAACAGGCTGTAGAAAAGACTGCTCTGATACCACTGAAATATCCCCTTTCCGGATTTATTTTATATTCAAGATTTCCAACCAAATTTTTCACAAATAAAAATATGATTTTATGACAGCAGTATATAGAAAAATATGACAACAAAGTACAGTTAAGGCAGCAAGGTATAAAATCAGAAAATAACCAATATCTTCACTTTTATTGCAATTAAACTAACATGCAGCAACATGCAAGTAACATGCAATGACATGCATGTAACATGCATCAACATGCAATGACATGCATCAACATGCAATGACAAGAAGTTCCACTGATAAAATAAATGATCTCTCTTACTGAATATGGCTGTCTTCTCTTTCTGGACTTGAAACTGGATCAACAAGCCTCTGAAACTCGAATCGATAACTCGATCTGAATAAACTCCACAATAGCAAACTAGGGCTGGATCTCTCACCACCGAAGAGTGCTCTACTAGCTAGGGATAGATCTTTCACTACCGAAGCTAGGGTTCCTGCGGAATTTCACCTCCACAAGCAAGGAAAGCAAGCTGAAAGCTCCAACATAAGATGGCAAAATGAACCTCTATTTTTTTCCTCCCCAAACACCACCTTTTATAACTTTTTCCATCATAAAAGTGGC
This sequence comes from Taxus wallichiana var. yunnanensis, assembly GCA_018340775.1. Lineage (NCBI taxonomy): Eukaryota > Viridiplantae > Streptophyta > Pinopsida > Cupressales > Taxaceae > Taxus > Taxus wallichiana. The sequence goes on from CM031242.1 coordinate 925,436,441, forward strand.
CATAAAACCCTAATTCGACCCCCCTTGGAGATATGTCATATTTTAATCGTCACTTAAAGTGACTTTATTTCTCCTAGGCCAAAAAGTCCACTTAAGTGACCCCAATGAAGAAATAGAACATTACCCCACCTTTTTCACTTAAGTCATCATAAAGTACATGCATAACGCCAAAACATAACATATAAGTGAAATGTAGGTGAAAACCATACCCAACAACTCTCTACGCCGCTAGCCCCTTGGGTATGACCAAGGCTAAGATGGAAAACCAGTCGCTAGACCGTGGAGGTAGGAATGGGGACATTACATTCTTATGTTGGAAACATGGTAAATGTTGTTTAGGGTCATAGATGGATTGAAGGTTTAGGAAAACAATTAAATAATGATGCTTGTGTGAAGTTTCTATCTAAATATCTCTCAGTTTGCATTTTTCGCAGATTTTTCCTTCGACAATTTGTGTAACAGTTAGGCTTGTGAAACTCCAAAGTCCTTGGCAATGTTGTTTTATATTAGATCTTACGAATATGCACTTGCAAATTTAAACAACACATGATTTGAATTTATATTTTATTTCATTTGTACTTGTTGTATTTTGAGTTGTAATCGATAATGCACTGAGATGTTTGTTTTGGTTTCTTCTTCTTCTCAATGAAATATGAGCTATCACTATTGACCCTTTTGTTGTGGATAGTTATATGGCTACACATGCATTTGAAATCAACCTTCTCCATTTTCATTGACATGTTGTGGTAATATCACAATGGAAGATTATATGTATGCAAATAAAAAAGTTGTGTACACTAATTGAAATCAATCTGGAGTATACAAGGATTGTTCTTTTCTTGAAACCATATGTGATCTTAGTAGAGATGGGTTTGACTATTATAACGACTATTGTGTTATTTGATTGATTTTGTTGTGTTGTATGTTTTGTCACTTTGAATGTAAAACACATCCACTACAAATGGGCAATACAATTATTGAATCGATGAATTCATGCAAATTACACCATCTAAAATCATATGTGTCTTTGCTAATTTTAATAATGGATTGTAGCTTGACCGCCATGTACAATAAAGTTTTGGATCGAGGCATGCAAAATTGAACACACTATTTGCAAGCAATGAAAGATACAACATTCATTGATGTTTACAATTCTATATCTATGGATCATTGAAAAGACGGATATTCTGTGTGAATGTGACAACGCAAAAGTGTCCATCCATTCCTTCACATGCCTATCACATTTCCATTGTGCACTTATGGTATAATTGTTAATTATGCAAGTAGTATGGTCAAGTATATATATTTTTAATTTTTATTATTCCTGGTAGCCATCTACCTTTGAAGTTATTTTTGCTGAAAAATGTCAAAATCCGACAATATTTTTAGAAATTTTTTCCGGCAATATCATTTTCTCGTACACCAAAATAAATATATAAATATTTGGGTTCTCTCCAGCTTAATTTGCAACTCCTGCAATTGCTAGTTTATTTTTTTTAAAAAGGAAAGGTTAATTGAAGAGCACACTGTTCGGCAAAATGGCTAGATCCTGGTACTGAGCCGAAGTCCTCGAGAAGCGGCCGAAGAAAGGCAAAGGCTATGGCAATGGCCGTAGAGGAGAAGAAAGCAGAAAAAAGCCGATTGATTACACGATTGGCCGCTTTGCTCATCCGTTATGCACATCCGCTCAGGTGACTAAAATATTTATTCAAATTTGTTGCACATTAAACAATGAATGCTCTGAACTAATATCTGTTACAAAACAGCGTTTTGTGTTGTTTTGCGGGAGTGGTTACTCTTCTTCTCTTGCCTCTGCTCGCCAAGAATACTTACATTTCAGAGAATGCCCTCATACCCGGTAAGAAATCCTTGCCATCTTTGGAGTTTTTATTTAACCTAGGATCGTTATTTCCAAATTAGTGTTGCACCAGGTTAATACAGAAATTTTCTCTTTCATTTCTCAAGATTTAGCTCTTATTGAAGCAATATTTTAGCATTTAATCTTATATAAGAAGAAGATGCAGGTAAAATCTGAATAAAATGAGCTTGGTTTTTGTGGGATAATTTGCACAATAACCGGATTTGGTTAAATATGGTTGTAGGTTGTTTTAGTAGTTGGCGTAATTTAAATAAAGTTTATATTTGATGAGTTGAATTTCTATACCGTCATACAGTTACCTCATTGTTTTTTTAATGCACGGAATTAAATAAGCCAAATATACTCCTAGCACAAATGTGAATTCACTTCAGTGGCGAGTATCAAAGCAGCTATATCAATATACATAGATTTTAGACCCCCTTTTGTGAATTCCTGGATATCGTACTAAACTCAATTTGACAAACTACCGTTTAATTGCCCTATTATTTCAGAGATTATGGGCATATGATTTTGGACCTGGTCAGTGTGATGATTATCACTCCAACTTCCGACTAGACTGTAGCCCGATGGACAACAGAGAAGAGATATTGAACTTAAATGCATTGCTAAGCTGTGAGAAGAGATCCTAACATTTAAACTCTTCTAAACAGAGAAACTGGCAACGCTTGACTTGCAAAATTCATTTGCATTTGTTGTATGACTGTTTAAATGTTTTGTGGAAATTGGGTTTCTGTGAATAGTATAATGGAAGAAGCCTTTTTCTCGTTTCATTTAAACTCCGGAGGAATTTAAAATCTATGTTGGACAAGATTATATTGTTGTGTTTTGCAATTGTCCTCCTAGTACATTTCATGATAAATATTGTAGTTATGAGTCACGTGTATGTGGATCATCACATCCATGGAGTTTGAGGAAAATTAAGCAGACCTCAATCGTGAATTTCTAATTTTCCAGAATAAATGTCATTGCAAACCAGTCCTGCTTCTGACTTGTTCGGTCAAATATATTGTTGACGGTTCATCTCTTCCAATGCATTTTCTAAGAGCTATATTATTGGAAACTTCATTCCAGTTCAGAAATGTATCCCATCTTGGAAACCCCTCCTTGGAAGCTCTTTGTAAACATTTTCTGACTGTTCCCTGTTTTTGCCAGACTTTTGGCATTGTTTCCTGAATATTTTAAGCATAGAGAGATTATGTACTTACGAAATACTTAGTTCATTACTGTTTCATAACGTTAGAATTCACTCAATGTTAGTGTGTTAATCTTGACTTGATGGAACATTACTGGCCAACATGTGATCTCAAAGGGTCTTGTATGATTCCACTTGTAGTTACCATTTTAAGGGATAAACCCTAAGTTGATCTTTATGGTCCTCAACACATTTGTATTAGTGCATCATTCATATTATCTGTGATATTTTAGATCTTTTTGATTATTTCAATTTGGGTACATGCGGTTAACCATATATAATGTGTACCATTTTGATATAACCCGAGAGGAGCATATACCAGAGGAAGCAACAAAAGGTACACACAAAATGTAAAATAGCAAACTACAAGAAGGTATTGGACCCCAAAAATGATGATGTACTCTCTTCATTAGCATAGCTAAAATAGATTCACAAGGATGAGGATGTGTGTTAGCTGAATAAGGTCAAACATATGCCAGCTGCCCCTGAACTGGGTATGTAAAATCCACTTCAACTAGTCAAACTTACATGTTGTCAGTGAGGATTCAGTGAACTGAAATCCACCTTATTTAGCATTATTTACATGCACTCGGAGGCCCCAATGAATTGTAACCCACCTCAACTAGTCCAACTTAAGTGCACTCAGAGGCTCCAGTAAGCTGATATCCACTGTAATATCCCTGAAAAAGAAACTTCTAGCAAATCTGGATATTTTCGTTAAATCCTAGGAGCAGCAGTATTGCAAAAATGAACTTTTACAACAGCAGCAATAATCTGAATAAAAACAGCGAACCAATATGGAAAAAACAGTCTTTTATTTATTTATTTCCAACTAGATACAATAAAACAATACCAGTGTCTGAATACAATAGCCTGGAGCTGAACTGGCGGAACAATTGCACCTTAAAATGTCACTGCAACCCCTGAATGGAATTGCCAAGCTCAAACGTGAGGGTTTTCGTCCTCAATTACTGATGCAGAAGCAAAAGCCGCTTGCAAATAAAGAGAATAATTGATGAATTTTCAAGACGTGTTACAATGAACCCCAAGTCTGCTTTTATAACTCTCAAACACTCCAAAGTGGGCGTCCCATCCTAAAAATAGGATTAAACACTTTAAATAATACTTTTTCCACCCCTTATCCTAAAATTAGGATTTACAAAAGCATGCAGCTCCCTTTTCAACTTTGGCGCCCCCTCCTTTATTTATTTATTAAATCTAACTAAGAGCCTAATAATAGAAGTCAACCTTCTATTATTATTTTATTCTAACAAATCTTTTTGAATTAAAAATATAATTTAAGTGTCCTTTTCCAATTAAAATATAAAATATCTTTGGACCACTTAAATTAATTTATTTTCCTCTTTCACTTTCCCCTTAGCCTACGGAAAATAATAAAAATAGGCTTCAGGTATCCAAAAGTAATTAATTCTGAAAAGGGGGCATTACATCCACCTCAGCTATTCTAACGTAGATGCAATCAACGTGACTCTAGCAAACTGGGCCAAGTGTAGATGTAGAATATTTACACTGACGTAAATAATTACAAGATAGGAGATAATTATGAGAGTGATTCTAATCATATCCTCCCTGCAGAGAGGAAGTTGTATCCAACTTTTACATGAGATGAAGAAGCTTATATAAAAATTTATAATTTACTTAGAGATCCAATTGACATGTGTTTTCTTGTTGATAGAGCGACTTTGGAGCTGACAAGTAGTGGGTTGCTTGTTGCAATTGTTGCGTCTGAATGTTTTTCAAAATATCCTCAACCAATGGTTGTTGAAAATTGAGAACGGTAGCCTCATGATGAATGATGGGAACCTATACCTCCAAGTGTGATGGCCCATACAACTTGAGCTGGCATACATTAACAACATGGCTGCCAAACTGATGTGGATGATCTAGGCGAGTAACATTAGGTCTGACAACTTGGAGAATAGTGGAAGGCCCATATTTTATAGGCTTCAACTTGTAATGTTGTTTATAGTGAAACTTCTGCTTATCTAAGTGAAGCCAAACACAATCACCAACTTGAAAAGCATAATGTACTCGATGATCATGGAGTAGCTTTGTTGGAGAGTGCCCTTGACATGAAGTGTGGTCAAATTCTGCACAGAGGAAGAAGCTTTTTCTAGCTTCTTCAATTGGTTAAAAATGGAAGAGCAACTAAAATCTTATAAGACGCCATAGGTTAGAAGCCAAAACAGGCTTCAAAAGGAGAACATTCCGTTAAGATATGGTTAGCCTGATTGTAGTTACGGTGAATGATTTGCAAGTAGTTGTCCCACTGCTTATTTTGCTGACCATAGATGCACATCATAAAGGACACTAAACCCACAAAGATGAAATCATGTTGGTGCTGAGTGTTGGGTTGTATCTTTTCCTCTTCAAGCAATTGTTGGATTTGACGGTGGATCTCAATACTCTTGATGGGTGTGGTGTGGTGAGATGGCTAATTGGGAAGTTGAGAGCTTGGCTGAAGCTCAATAGAATGTGGAATAGGCTTGAAAGAGTGAAGTCCTTTTGGCTCCTGAAAACATCAAAATAATTAGGAATAAGAGCTTTGATTGCTTTGAGGGGAATCTTGTTAGCATTATCTGCCTTATCTTCTTGGATGATACAAAAGTCAAGAATTTATGTAAATTTACTTGTTTAATTGTTGGCCTACCAAAATTAATTTACTTGTTTAATCGTTGGCCTACCAAAAATCTAAGGACTGGTAGAAGTGTTGAATTTTTACACATTATCATCTTCATGTAATCTGTAGGTCTTGTGAAATCTATCAAGGACAGCCCCATTGTCATATTGGTAGGGTGCTTTAAGTATCAGACTAAAAGTCAAGTGGAGCAATGTTGCAATCTACCCTGTTCTGGAATGTCTCAATGGAAAATGTGACACAACACTTGCGAGACACGAGTGTGTACTGTCCCTCCTTGACCCATCCCAAGTGGTGTGGGTGCGAATGCATTGTAGCTGGCAACTGAAGAATTGTCAATGAACATTTAAGAGATCATGTTCGTTTGGCTTCCATTATTGAGGATAAGCTCCATCAATCTGTATTTGACTTGACAATTATGAGTGAAAAGGGCTTCTTTATTGTTGGCAGTATAGTCATTCAATGCGAGAAGGAGCTGAGGATTAGAAGTGCTGAGATTGGATCCCTAAATCCTTGAATTGCCACGTTCTGCCTTTGGCTTAGCTAGAAGGGCATCCACCTTCTTGGATCTAAGGACATGACATTTCTTATCAGCATGTTCAGTACACTTATCAAGCACAATAGTTTTTCTTGTTATCATATGAAGGATCTAAATCCTTGGTGGAGCCACAAAGGAATTGACAGGCTTAGAGGTGTTGGCGGAGGCAGAAGATGTGTTCTTTTGGGATGTAAAAGATTGGTTTGGTTTTGGAGGTACTGATTGCTACTTGGCCTCCACCGTCAAAGAAAGTTGGAAAGCATGTTCTAAGGAAATTACTGTGAAGAGCTCTAACACTTTGCATACATGAGAAAACAACCAAGAGACAAACTTGATGTGAAGGACCTTGTCAATGTATTGTACCTCTAACTTGATGAGGAGACAAATAAATTGATCAATATACCGTTGGATTGAGTGTCCACATCCTTGGAAAAGACAAAGTCAACGTGCCAAAGAGTCTACTTTGTACATAAGGGTGTAAAACCACTTCCTGATAGTTGCTTTGAAGATTTCCCAAACGGAAATGGTTGGCTGCTTCGTTGTAGCCTCAAGTTGAACATGAGACTTTCTCTAGGTGAGTGCTTGATGATTGATACGAACTTCAGTGATCATTATATGTTGTGGGTCCATGAGGGTCAGTTCCATCTTGCATTATGCCTCCAACATACGAATTCAAGAATCCAACTTAATCATGTTGAAATGGAAAATGAATATATTGGTGTCCAACTTGAAGGTAGGTTGAGCCGTAGATTCAAAAATCGCCGAAAATTGCCAATTAATCATGACTCGACTGTCAAATGATCAATCTCGTAGAAAACCGCGAGCAGAGTTTTGGTGATTTATTGGTAATTTTATCGAGTAATAACTGCGATTACTTGGCAAAAATCACCAACTAAATTGCTGTGACTCAGCCAGCTAGAGGATAAAATCATATAATGAAAAAAATCGATTTCATGCATATTTCTGTGTTTTTTCTACGATTTGTGAATACAGTGCAGAGTCAGTGGAGCTAGGGTTTTCTTGCAATTTTTGAATCTATGTTCAGAGTGATTGACAGTGGTACAAGTACACAAGCCTAGGGTTTTTATTGTTCAAGGCTGTCTCAAGGAATACATACTGATTCAGTGATTAACAAGGTCCAAGGGTTTACACAATCACACAGCCACAAAGACTTATATTAAGCGCCAGAGATGAAATGTAATATTTATTTTCGGTATTTCATGACTCTACGAGCATTGTAGTTTGTAACTTTGTACTCTTTTTTTGGTCGAAAATTAATAGAAAATATACTTATGCATTCTCTACATTCATTTCTCATGTCATTTAACAATGTTTTACATTTTATTTTATGAATTCATATGCTTATTAATTAGTGATAAAGTTGCTGAGGAATTGCCGAGAAAGTCCGTAGTTCAAGTCATAATTTTGGATTGAGGAGTAATTCCTGAGTACTAGTTTTTAAACTGGAGGTCAGCCTGCTGGCTTAGATCACTGGAAAATGTTGGTCATCTGCTGCATGAGTTTGAGCTGAAACTTGTTTAATTGTTGTGATTATTTAACTTCTGCGAGCATATATACCATGTCAAGGTTTTGGATCACATTGAGCGACTTCATGGTCTACCAAAAAAATCCATGCTATTGTTTTGTAATGAAAGAAATGGCGTAAGCAATAAAAACAAGGGAATACACCAAGAAAGACACCAACACCAAGAAAACATACTCGTTTCTTTTTATTTTTTATTGTGCCTTGATCTTTTTTTTTGAAGTGGTACAATGATATGAAGGGCATAACAAGGAAAACCCTTTAGAAGATACCCTTATCCGACAAAATTGGAAAGAACCCTAAGTGATACATGCCATCCAAAGTCCTCAGAATGACTTTCTTAAACAAGAATGGTCCTGTACACAATTTATTAGCAAATCTATTACTGTGGTCTGTAGAGGATGTCCGATCAAGCAGAATGAAAATAATCTGCCAACAGTACAAAATTGTGATTAGCCTCTGATACCAAATCATATAACCCTGAAGGAGAATATGACAGGATACAACAGAAAATATACACAAAATGCAGAAAAGGAAAATGTAGTAAGGAATTAGACTCCAAAATTGGTGTTGTACGCTCTTCATTAGCTAATAAGGTTCAATAAAATTTACAAGGATGGGGATGTATATTGGCTGGATAATTGAGCATGCAATAACCACTTCAACCAGTCAACTTATATGCTAAGTAGCTGATCTTGGTACTGTACGGATACACCAGTACGACAATTTTTTTGGGTGCCCGGGTATAGCTTTGGGTACGGCTGTATAAAATATATAATATTAAAAATATAGCAAAATAAGAAAAATTAACCATTTAATATGTATAGAGTAAACAAATTAAGTAACCACAAATCATACTAATATTTCAATGCCAAATGCCATGATATTTATTATTTAGTGGTCTATCTTAAAACAAGTACATTGTGCAAATGTTACAATGTATATGCAAAAATCAAGATAAATCAGCATTTTCATAATCAAATCACTCTCCAATGTCTTTATCTAGAGCAGTAACACCATCATGTGTCTCATTAGAACCACAAGCAATAGCAGTGCTGTTCTCACCAGCTTTGCTATGCTGGTCGTGCAAAGTAGCCTCTAGATCCATGTTGAGCAATGAAAGGTGGTCAATGGAAGCATCCAAGTTAGGAGTCTCAATTGTTGTTGTTTAAAAAGAGGTTGAGAGTGTCTTTTAGGGTTTGTTTCTTTTTCTAAATTTTTAAAGTCCATGTTTGACTTTTTTTTTTAACAAAAATAATTGTAATAAATTTTTGGTGGGTACTTGCTCCAAGATGAACCTGAGCGTACATGGACTTGTTTCCCAAGACCTTGAACATATCCTCGAGAGGAACCAAACCCAAACTGGTACATGGAACATATTGTACTAGGACTAGGCCTCATTTGTACAAGTACACGATAGTGTAGCTTACATGCTATTGTTGAGGCTCTAGTGGACAGGAATCCACTTTGACCATTTTATCTAGATCATTCTTATTTGACTTGATGGGCATGCTTTCTTTCTCAAACTTTCAAGGTTTATAAATTGTTACTAGAAACGTTTGTTCAAAACTATCAGAGTTTTCTTTTTTAATTTTCTTTGGAACATTGTGAATGGCAATCCTATTGGACCGCCGATCATTGGTTTGACATCTGACCAAACATCACACCCTTTGTTGACCGACAATCAAAGGTCTCAATAACTGGCCATCATTAGATGAATGTTTAGTCTAGTATTACTCAACTTAGGTGAATGCCATGGCCCTTAGGTCATTCACGCTCTAGTGAACACCTTGCTAGACCTCTCTTGAAAGGAAGGCACTCTACCTTTGGGCGGGTCTGCCTGCATGCTTATGTTGCAGATTGATTAATCCCTTGTGAAACTTGAAGGGGCCTTGAGTCCCCAAGTTGATGTAAGAGGGTGAGCAGTCTATACTTCTCTCCCTTAATAGCATGGGTCCTAGTGGTAGCAAAATCACGAGAGACATCGCTCATTTACAAATATCATCATTTTAATTTTTTTTCATATTTACCTTCTCAAGTTGTTTATTAGGAATTCAAGTTGGATATACATCAAGGATTGGAGCTTTGACATGATGGTTAGGGGCCATGGCACTTATTTGGAGCTTTAGCATGATGGTTAGGGCACTTATTGTGGTATGAGAAGGTAACAAGTTCAAATCCCTTGCCTTCATTTTACAATCAACTTATGGTCATGTTGAACTTGGGCTAATTTCCTAGCCATTTAGTTTTTGATTTTAATGTTTTTGGGATTTATTGGAGTTTTTCTTCACAATGTTCTTATACGGTGTCTATTTAAGTCTATTCTTTGGTAGACTTGGCCCAAGTTCCTAGTAGTTTTCATTGGGGCTATATATTTCTATCGATTTTAAGTTTTGGTTACATATTCATCTTTTCATCTTTCAAGCTAGCATACACTAATCATGACATGGAACCAAAAGATGGAAGATTTGTTGTGTAGTAGGGCTCATGCCTTATCACTATAAGTGACGAAGTAGGTGTATGCACGTGTTAGTTGTATCTAATTAAAACAAGGAACTTACACTTATAAGCTCTAAACTACAGCTACTACAATAACATCAAGATAAAGCTAAAAGGAAAGAAACCACTGTTTGCATAAACAAAACTTGAAAATGCAAACCTCCTTTGATTTGTAGACTTGCGTTTGACGTGTGGTTGCTTGTGAACCATTTTTGCAAGATAATTGTAGCGTGGTTTTAAGGAGGGATTGATGATGCAAGAAGTCTTTCCAAATTGGAAGCAATATCCAGCTTTGTGACCTCTTACATCAACAAGGTTTCTCAATTTAGCTTAGCTTTCTAGAAATAGAAAGTATGCATGAGAGGTGTAGATGTTGGTACTTTTTGGGGGTTTATTATATGGATTTTGGATTGGGGAGATTGGTTGATCTTGATGAATGTGGGATAATGGAGATGTAGATTTGTGGCTTGTTAATTAGGATTAGGAACAATTAAGTAGGATTAATTTTCCATGGGATGTTATGGGAATTGGATGTGAAGAATGTGGTTTAATTAATCAATCAAGATATGATCATAGGAGTTAATTTGATGTTGGATATGAGCAAAGAACGATTTTAAGAGTGATTTAGGAGTGGCGGCTTTGGGGTTTCTACATTTGCCCCTTTTTGGGAGTGTGTCGTGGGTAGCAATGCCCTTTCAAAAACTAAAATTAGACGGTGTTAGAAGAAATAATAGGATTTGATAGGGTAATGCCCCCTTGAGTGACTATGCGGTGATAGAAGAAGGAAGAGGCTCTTAAAAGGTAGAAAAATGATCTTGGTGGAAGGAGATTCTCTAGTGGCATAACTGATGGGAATAAATAGGGACTTGGGAATGTTGGTCAATGAGTCACTTTGTAGCGCTCACCCATGTGGGACCCAAACATAAGGTCAAAATATACTAGGATAAATTTATTTTTGACTCTTATTACTTGTTACAAGACAATACATGGATAACTCACCAAACTCCACACAACATGTGACGCCAACACAAACATGAACCCACCCATACAACATGCAGGTTATGCAAATAACAAGACAACACAAGACGCAGTTCAAAGACACATGTTTATAACGAACGGGTACAAAACCATGACCCAACCAAGAATTGCACATCACCCATGGCCACCTTCCACATTACCACAATTTGTAGGTTACATCTTTATTATATTCATATTTCGTTATTTAACCTCAATGCAATAGGGAGTACTTAACATGAAAGCACGCATTTTCCTTTTTGGAGACCACATTCCTTTTGGTTTGCTTATCACTTAGCTTATACTTGGTTTCATCCAATTTAGTTTGTTTGTATAATTGTGAACACATCATATAACTTGATTGATTACTAGAAGTTTCTTAACATTTACACATTAAGTTTCGATTCCCAAAAATTAGAAACTATGCCTTCTCAAAGATTTGTTTTTGAGAGGGTCAAAACACATCTACCTTCATATCACAAGAAAGATTTAATAGGCTGCAAAATAATCTCCATGGTACTTATAATTCATAGCCTGACATCACAAGGGTACATTCTCAAAACAAAAGTAAGTTACAAACTCCTTTTATGAAAAGCGCCTTTTTGCGAATATCCTATAAAAGTGTACACTAATTGTTTCATATTTCAATTGCCATTAATTTGCAAAACCCAAAGTTAGTTCTAACATTTTGAACACATATACGTCACCCAACACTTCTTAGACTATGGGTACGTTTCTTAAAGAGCATGGTTACTCGTCATTTTACAAGCATTCATTGCATGAGGGAAAAGATCACAAGATGATAAGAGGAGAAACTTAAACTAATCTTAAAGATGGAGATGATTGGGAGCATTCATAAGATATAACGAGGGTCATGAGGTTTGTGTTCAAGTCAAAGTTAATGTTCTCGAAGGAGATATCTCATATTATCTTTAATGTCGAAAGAAGAGACTTAGCAAGGGGTAAGGAACAAGTCACAATTATCACCTATCTAATGGCCAACATCCTATCGTTAACAATCCCACCTGCTAAGGTTTAGATACAAAATTATGTCCACACATTATCCTCAAAAAGGTCCTGGGATTAGTTTTAAATTTATTCCCATTTACCCCAAGGGACCTATGCCCGACTATAGGCCAAAGCTAGCGTTCAACAACCAATTCCCCAAGACCTCCAAAACCCAAAGGTGTTCCTATAATCAAAGGTAAGGAAAACACTTCCATTTCTAAGGCGTAGATATGTCCCAAGAGGTGTTTGGTTACGCTATAGAAACAAGGAACAAGGTTAAGCTCAAAGGGACCATTCCATACCACAAGGGTTGATATTTCAAACTATAAGTTTGGTGGACGCTTTCCGCCCAAAAAGGAAACACACACATACAAGTTATTATATTTTTCTTTGAAGGCTAAGAGATTTCCTAAGTCCAAACACCACTAGCATATAGATGAATTATGCCATTACTAGATTACTACCATCAATTTTATTGGTACAATCACATCCAAGGTTATGATGGTACAAACAGTTTTAATTAACAAGATTTCAATTTCATTCTCTTGACGATGATTTGGATATAATAAAAGGGATCCTCTTACATTGTTTTCCAATGTGACATGATACAATCAACTTCATTTACCTAACCAAATATAATGAAATACGACTAAGTGTGGAATTAGTTAAACATGCAAAAGTACAACTACGTAAGAAATAGTACATTTCACCAATAGGCAACAAGATTGAATACATCATGGAAACAATGAAATAAGTATTCTATTCATAACTATATCGCTAGTATATTCTATACAATTATTGCATGTATTTCTAAAATAATCCCATGGTTATAAAAAAATGCAATTAACATTTCCATTTTCTTCTTGTCTCGTGTACCTGCAACCATAGGGTCAGTCCTAGAACTGGTATGGAAATCCCCTACACTCAAGCATAAATCCACACATTCATCGTTTTGAAACAATTTCAAATAAAGAGTAGAGAGAGGTAGAGATAGGGAGAGAGAAGAAGAGAGAGTTTGTTCCTCATGCATTCACACTTTCACATTCCTTTACACTTTATGTTTTGGATTCTAGGAGAGAGAAGTAAGGATGAGAGAGAAGGTTAATTGACATTTTATTTTCCATTTATAAAGTCATAAGTTCATAACCATTTGCATTTCATGTCCATTTTCATTTCATTTCAACCAATTTACAATTTCTGTTTTGCTTACATTTTCAAATACAACCAAAGTATCATAGTCATTTCTGGAGAGAGAAGAGGGAGGAGTGAGGAATTACACCATACATTTCAAAATCCATTCATACAAGATAAAAGATGGAATAATACTATACATAGCATTAAGACGATATGAGAAGGGTCTCTCGCGTGGTTAGAGGTCAAATAGGACCCTCAGAAGGAGTTTCTAGCTAAAGTAGCAAGTTGAGAAAACTGACCAAAACAACAAAAGTGCTTATAAACTAGGTCCCGAAAACACTCATCTTGAGTTCAAGCACAATTTTGGACGAATCCTACTTATTCCCCTATATACAAAGACTTCATCGCATTTGACGGAATTCGAATACGACAAACAAGGCTCAAGTTACAAGGGTATCTCCGGGCTGATAATCGTAAACACAACTAAAATTTCTGTCACACATGGGCCGAGGGCCTCAAACCCACTCGCAAAACTAATCCCCGATAGTGTTTTTGCATAACTGAGAGTTGGTTCCAATTCTCCTATTGGTAGTCTAGAGGTAGGTGGCGGTAGTTTTCCGTTTCGCTCAAACAAAGGGCATCTGCAAGCAGGAATTGATTGCATTTTATTAAATTGAGTTCGTCACCACAAGTGGCTAAAATATTAAAATGGGCTTCGAGACTCGACTCGGAAAGGCATTAAAAGAATTCAAACAATCTGAGTTAAGTTTCCCCACGGTGTCCTACGTTACCAGGGATCAAAATAGAAGTTCTAGATTCACAATACATTTGGGTGTAGTGCTCCATGTGCACAATTTCCGGGGCTAATTTTTCTCTATTTTTAAAGGTTTTCGAACAGTAAAACTTGTAACATTCGTTCAAGATATATTTTCTATGATCCACAATATTGAAACCCAACCACATAGAACATGATAAAGTGCGTAATTTAAATGCAAGAAGAAGAGGAAATCCATACCTATGTCACGCAATTCATCGTCACCGCAATCGATGGTCAATGGCTGTTCGAAATTGCTCTAAGCCTCTTATTTTTCCCCGCCAAGGCCATGCATTTTGAAGAGGCTTTTCGTCAAACGGTTCACGAGCATTGATCACGTTTCCCATGTTTTGCAACCATGACTCGCCATCTTGGCATAGGCTGGAAATAAAATGGCATGGTGTGGAGACCGGTTTCTCACCGGTATATGCGCATTTTATTGATGTTTCCAGGTCTATTTCAACAATCCCATTTGTGCGCACCCAAAGAAACAATCACATCCTTGGGACCACATATTTTGTTGAGCCATCAAGCTAAACAAATCATGTGCCTTGTTTAAGCTCCCACCATTGACATACATGGCAAACAAGGGCACTTGCAGCAGCCAAAAAGAACTAAAAATCTTCTAACTTGAACCTCTGTTGGAAGTGTAGACCCTCTTGATCAAATCCTGCAATCATTGGTGCCCATGTGACCACACTAAATTATGGAAATTTGCCAAATGGTTTGTAACTTTGCAGCGTGGTCCGTGATACTCCTCTTCGTGGTGTCTCGAGCTCAAACACCAATCCACGTGGCCACGTTTGTTTGAGGCATTTTAACAAACAACTCAATCTCCCCTCGCTCTGGCGTGCAAATACCCATCCATGCGGCCATATTTTGTGACATTTGCTAAACAACTCCTTGGATTATGCTTACCTCCAAAATTTGCATACGTATCTGCCTGCAGGAGAGTAGATAAAGAGGATTTTGGGTCAATTCGGTTGAATTCCCTCGTGGCTAAGCAATATCAACAACACCCCCCCAAAGCACGTTTGCAACACTCAAAGTTGCCAAAGAAATTAAATAAATAAAAAAATGAAAATCCTCTTTCCAAAGAAACCAGACCATCACTCAGACACAAACTGGGCGGCAGTAGGAACTAGGGGTAGGGGATATGTTGGCAAAGGAAGTAGAGTTTGCTTTAAACCGGACAATGCCATTTGCTGAGAGAAAAACAAAAGAAAACAACTTTTCACAAGCTCCCATTTCAACGTAGGCGGAGAGAACGGGTTGAGGTGTCTGGCTTGGCCTCTAATAAAACCTTAAGAATGCAGATCACACCTCCCTGACATCCAAAACACAGCCCATGCGACCCCATTTGGGGCATTCTTCAACCAATTTGCATGCCCATAATTTCATTAAAACATTCTTCTACCAAAATTTTCCAAAAATCCTCTCATGGCAGGCAACTTACAAAACCAAGAAGAAATTCATTAATTCTCTCACACAAACCAAAAAAAACAAAGCCCAAGGATTTACATTAAATTCTTCTTGGGATGAGGTTTGGTTCAAGCTCCAAAATCAATTTGGAGAGATTTAAGAATATCTTATTTTGTAATTTATTTGAATTCCTTTCTTATTGCTAATCTCATGATTTGTTTTATTATTTACATTAGATTTAAGCAAAACCTCAACCGTTGCCCGATAGGCCACTTACCACGAAATAATCTTCATTTGAAAATTAAGCGGATTCCTTTTATTGATAACGAAATACGCTTGAGTTAGATCAATGTTTAATGATATAAAGAAATTTATAAATATTTCAAACTCAAGGTTCGTGAATGATCCCAAGTTGGATGAGTTGCGAGAAGAATGACTTCACCTCACAAATCGATGACACAGGGGACGATCTAAGGGTTCCAAAAGGTTAGTCCAAGAAAGGACACTTCAAAACTTCCCTTATTATTTTATTGTTGCAAATGTTTAATTTAAATGCTACCATTTTATGAATTATTCATAACGTCAGCATGACACTAGAACAACGAACCCACTCAAACCAAGGCCGACTCGAGCCCACGCAACTACGATTGAGAGGTGGTAACGAGAGGGGCACTACACACTTCAGCGGATTTAGTGAAGGGATCGATGGGCTGATTTCGCAAGATAGATAACACTTGGAAATGTTGATCGATGGACCACTTCAGCGGATTTTGTGAAGAGATCGATAGGCTGATTTTGCAAGATAGATGACTATTTCGAAAAGAGATGTCCACTAGGAGGGATGGTTGATAGGATAAAAGAATATGATGAAGGATAGAATGTTAGTTAGATGATAGAGGAATGTTAGATAGGATATGGATGAAGGAAAATGGTAGATAGATGATAGATGATAGATGTTGCGTATCTTGCATAGTTTAAACGGCTTGAGCAACCTTTATATGATATAGCACATAACACTAGGCACTATGATATTGAAAACCATGATGACAATGTTGTAGTATCTTTGGAGGACCCGACTCAAAGTAAATAACAATGCGAGAAAAGTAGACAAACAAACAAGCATACAAAAGCGGTGTAAATGTGTTTTAAGTTGTCTTGTTTTGTACCCAAGGAATGTGACAATGGTAATAGTGAAAGTGATTTTCCCCAAGCAATGGTGTATGCAAGGAGGTTGAATTGGGAACGATATATCTCGAGAGATGATAATGTTAGCCATGTTTTGCCCAAGACAACAATGTATGTTGGGGAGACCTATATGGAGAACAATGTGTCTCGTTGTGATGTGTGATATTAATGGTGCTTCATTTGTCGACAACTGATTTGGGTACATTTTAGACAAAGGGTTTTGTTTTTTTATTGTTTTTGGAGTTTTTAGCTTTGTGTTGTTTTTGGAGTTTTAGTTTTTTGGATGTTTTTGGATATTTTTATATTTTGACTTGTTTTTGGATTTTCGATTTTATTTGAATGTTTATCGATTTTTGTGATTATATATGGTGTCTTTTTTATTGTTGAGATTTTGAAAAATGATGAAACCTTAAGCAAGGTGCGGTTTTCTAGCGTTGATACCTTTTGCCTCTTTTTCGGCCGCGTGGTACAGACGATGGGATGTAGCGTACAAATTGAAGACAAGACAGGGTTTTTCAGAGCCTATGATTGTGTTTCCGCATATGCGGGTTTGGATGATTTGCCCTAAGCAAGGATGTATGCAAGGGGACTCGTATGACCGACTGGATAGACATGGACTTGCAAATGTTGATCGATGGGCCATTTTAGCGGTTCTGTGAAGGGATCGATAAGTTGATTTCACAAGTTGGATGACTATTTGGTCAAATTGGTTGATGGATGATTGGTTGATATTTTTCATAAGATTGATGAGCGAAGGATTTGGTATATCACCCATCAGTGACAATTGTGTTTGGGCTGCGTGCTGCCCAAACATAACATGGGACAAAGAGTGGCATTGGATAAATGATAAGAAAATGCATCTTGGTAAAGGAATGGTTATTGTAGTGAGGAAAAGTAGCGTCTAAATTGAAGACAAAACGGTGTCGATCCTATGATTGTGTTTCGCGTATGCGGGTTTGGATATTGCCCCAAGCAAGGATGTATGCAAGGGGACTTGTATGACCAACCGGATAGTCATGGACATGCAAATGTTGATCGATGGGCCACTTTAGCAGATTTTGTGAAGGAATTGATAGGTTGATTTCACAAGTTGGATGACTATTTGGTCAAATTGGTTGATATTTTTCATAAGATTGATGAGCGAAAGGATTTGGTATACTACCCATCAAGTGACAATTGTGTTTGGGGGCGTAGGCTTCCCAAACATAACATGGGACAAAGAGTGGCATTGGATAAATGATATGAAAATGCATCTTGGTAAATGAATGATTATTGTAGTGAGGAAAAAGTTGCCCACTGTGGTAGAAGTCATCCAATGTGCATGGATGTTCGAGTGAAGCAAAAGGCAAGTGTGAGTCTTATGGATGGTTTGAAGATTGACAATGAACAAGTGACGAGCCAAAAGTGCGGACCGTGAGACAACCGATGGACTAAAGCAAGAGCGTGAAGAAGTGCTAGACAACACCTAACAACATACTAACCTCGTCACTCGTCGAGATCCAATGTGTGCGTGTGAAAGTTAATTGTTGTTTGAAGTGAACATTGGAAGGTTAGTAAGTAAAGATTGACTAGCCAATGTGTAGGAATGATTAATTTCGACAGATTGATTAGTTGATGAATGTGTATGGAAGGCAATCCGTACATTGCTCCACTTACCAACTAGGCATTTATATTCCCGACGGAAATGTATCGATTCTAGTCGTAGTATTGCTCTATTGCCGACCGATCGTCCATAGCCCCGGTAGAGAATCTGGAGACGCCTTTGAGAGAGAGTTTTGATATTGTTTTCTTTTGCTTTATTTGCTTTTTGCTTTTTGCTTTTTTGATTGGTTCTTGAAAAGATATTCAACTCTCTCAAATTGTTTTAAGGGGTTAAGAACCAGTAGTGGCTTGATGGAGGGTGAAAGTGATTATATTGATTGACATTAGCCGGTGTCAATAGATACACCTAGGGGTTTTCATGAGAGGATTATCGGGTGTATGATAGTGTTAGGAATCTCTAGGAGAATAGTCTTTCTGTCATGTCCTTTTTTCGAGATTAGCGGAATTGAAGACCTTAACCCATTCTTTCTCCCCGTGGGTTTAAGGAAAGAAGCAAGGGGAAAACTAGGATGATATTTTCTAAATAGATATTTTATTATTATCATATATTCCTATTGGGAAGCCAAAGCGCTCTTATAGATGAACTCATTTAATTAGAATATAAAGTATTTTGAACATGTAGGCTCCAAATACAAATTAGACAATTAAATGGTACTTACTATAAGGTCGGCCATTTGATGAATATGTGAATTCTATTATCTCTTGGAAAGATTGCTTGTGAAGCATCTCTCTACCTCTCCTAAGGACAAAAATCCTTGGAGAGTCTTGTGGAAAGACTTCAACACAAGAGTCTTCACCCCCTTGAGGGATATCTTTGCTACTGTTATCTTAATTTCAGCCTTAGACGAGTTGCCCTAAGGAGCTCTTTGAGTCAAATATTGAAGATATTACTTTCCTTTTGTTATTCATGCAAAATCGGTTTCCTTCAAAGTGGAGCGACTCATTTGTGGAGTGATTTGGTACATTCTTTGGCTGTTCTAAAAGGGCTACCAACATTGAATGGTGTTTTGAAGTATTCAAGGGTCTTGTATGTGTTTGGATTACATCATCTCATTGCATACAATTTATAAGGGTGAAATCTGGTTTTACATTGAAATTTGGAGGGTTTTGGCATGCATAATCAGATATGAAATATTTATTTATTTCTACAACAACTAGGGTTTGAAGGAAATTCATTCCAGCATTCCTAGGCTTCCAAAAATTATAATTCCTTCACCAATTGATTTCCGAGCTTGAATAATAATTTCAGAATATATTTGGAGTGATATTGCATGGTTTTTAGGGCATTTCCAAGAGGGGTGAATTGCTTGAAGGGCAGGTTTGGCATGTTTGGGCAAGCTGATTTGATATTTGCATTCGTCATATTTTAAAACCCCAAGATCCCAAGTTTCATGAATTTTGGAGCTTCCTAGGTAAAGTTATGAATTTTTAAAGTAACTCTGCAAACAAGGGTTTATAGAAAATTCATATCTTCATTTCTGGGGCACTAAAAATCAGTTTTCTTGCATCTAACAATTGCTGGTTATTTCTCATAAATTCTGAGCATATTTTCTAAAGGTTTGAGTGAGATTTGTGCCTAGGAAAGTGTGTTTGACTTCATTAAGAGGTTGCTTTACCCTAGGAAGGGCATAATATTAGTCATCTACAACAACTTACTAATCTGATTTTTAAGTTACATCTCAGCTCTTTGGCCATTTCCCGAGTTCCCCTAAAAAGGGACATCACACTTTCTTTGATTTACTAGGCGGTGATAGACCAAGGTCAAATGACTGCAGAGAGACCGCTCTTTGCCCGATGATGTGCGCGAACAGACTAATCAAGCCATGCCAAGGGATTGGAATGACATGTGAATGAATTCACCGGTAGTCATAGGTGATGTGCCTAAGGATGGACGAACATCCATGTGTAGGCGAGGCTTTATTGTGATTCTTGATGCTTTGATGCTTTTGATTTTTAATTGTTTTTTGCTTTTTGAATATTTTGATTTTTGGATTTATTTGATGTTTTTGATTGTTGTGATTTATTTGATGTTTTTGATTTTGACTTGTGTGATTTTTCTGATTTTTGGATTGATTTGACTTTTGGATGTTTTTTGGGCTAGGGAATTCGGCTTCTTAGTAAGTTGTCGTGTCTAAGTTGATTTCAAAGCCCTTTGCATGGTCTCCTAGCGAAACATCATCGTTGACTATAAGAGGTGTTAATAGCTTCGTCGTTATGGAAGATGTCCTTTTCATTTTGATGGTCTGTGTGATGGGGTTTGGGGATTGGTGGTCGACATGGATGGTTTGGATGGCGGTGTCGTGAAAGGGGTTGGTGAAACAAGCTCCTCGAGACAGGCTACCAATGGATTCTATTTCAATGTTGGAAGAGATATCTTTATCGATGGTGGAAGCGGATTTTGATTCCTCATGAGAGTTTCCAAAAGGCTTGTATCCTATGCCATGATGACCTTCATGGATGCCTAGGCCTTTTGATGTACAAGAGGAACAAACTCAAGACAACAAACCAAAAGTTAGTTTCATGAACATCAAAACATGCAATTCTTTACACTTCACTATGCAAATCTATGCCAAATTTCTTATCAATACTGTTTCAAGGGCTATTTCACTGGCTCACACTATTCACACATTCCTTTCTATGATATAAATTTCTCTTTGAACTCACATTAATGAGTCAAAACCTTATTTTTTCACATTCATCCTTAATCCTCAAATAAGCTTTACTAGGCCTTCCTTTAAGAAAACCTTATTGTTCAAAGCAACTCATAAGGACTCTGAAAATTCTAAACACCTGTTTGGATACCCTTTATGGGCCTTTAACTTCTCCCAAAGTTTCTGACTCTGCACTTCCATCACACCCCTTCAAATCACCGTAAACAGTTTGCAATTAGGTCTTCCTCTTGTAGCCCTATTTTCTTGCAAGTCTTATTGTTCTGGCCAACTGACAAATTCCCATGAGAAACTAAACACATATTCTGACACCCTTTATTGAATTTTCACTCACCACTAAGTTTTAGTCTCCAATTCACAATACAATTCCTTCTACTCACCTGTCACTGTTCACCATTATGTCTCTCAAGGTCACGAAACTGAAATTTGATCTAATCTTTCTCCCACATGTGAATATCCTGATAAAACTTTCCATACATCTTCTTAGGGGTATAAATACCCTACAGTACAAGTTTTACAAGAACCTAGTTGATAAAACCAAAATTATGGAGTTTTTAGAAATTTTGTCCTAGACAAAGACTGTCACAGGCCGAGATAAAAATAATTCATAACTTGAGCAAATCTACGTTTTAAGAGCTGATTCTACTTGCAATTTTTTTTTATGAGCAGAAAATTTCCCCTTTAGCGAGTTTTAAGAGATTATGCCTCCATCAACCGGATCCATAAGATTTTGTGACTAGTTTCTTACACAAAACAGGGGTTTATGACTGTGTTTCTTGATTTTTGGCTCTATAAACTTAGTGCTTCCTTCTAAAACCTTGTCCTCACCTTCTTTTCTATCTTTGTCCACCTCGTGACCAAGATTAATCAATTTTACAAGACACCTTTTTGAGTTTTGCTTCTCAAAACTTGCTCATTACTGTTATGAAAAACAAAGTTCTTGACTGTAATTTCAAGTTTTCTTCTCTAATCACCTTGTATTTCTCCTTACAACCATGTCCAACTCTTCAATAGACCTCCTTCTACCTCATATACAAGTCCCAACAGGTATTAACAAGAAGTCTTTAAGTATTTGTTCATTTTCTTTATCTAAACCCTCAAAACTGGGTGCTCTATGCACAGTCAGACTGAGATCTTCATGTTTGACCTATGAATACTTTTCCATTTGCTTTGAAACTTCATGACACCCTTCTATATGCCTAACTCCACCTTCACACATTCTTAGCCTTTTCCACCGGTTAGTTTGCAAGATATGCTTGTATCTAGCCTTGCTAAACCCTAGACAGGATACAGTGACCGAGAGCTCTAAATTTAGGTTTATTTTTCTTTGATCAGGTTTTAGGCTTCACCAAGATTCAAACCACCTCTGCAGACCCTTACAAAACTTCACCAATGTCCTTTAAATCCTCTTTAACAACTGTAGCAATGTTTAAGGTTTCTAAGTCTTGATTTACCAGTCCTAGATGGACCGTGATACCTGTTTCTTAACTCTAGGTTCTTAATCTTTATCCTTATGGTTTGACACCTTTCTATAGAGTTTGAGACTCCTCCCTTTTTTCTCAAAACATTATTGACTCTATACTAGCTCCTTACACTAGATCTTCAACTTACAAAGCACATGAAACAATGAGAAACCCTCTTCTATTCACTTACCTCTTCAAGAATGACAGTTTTAATCTTTGTTAGGTCTTTCATGCCTCACACCATGTCTCTTCTTGTTGACAATGCCGCTGTACCATCTCCATAACCTATACAATGAGAACATACACTAAACATAGAGTTTTCTAACAAATTTCAATCATCTTCTAATCTCACCAAGCAAGGATTGACCCTGTCACATCATGAACATTATCAACACACTATTACAAACCTTATCACTGTCAAACATGCATCTCAAAAGGAATACAAACAAACTCAATCCTTTATTCACCATTCATACACATATTCAAGGTTCTCAAGCTTTATTATTACAAGATCTGTCTTACAAAGTAGGCATGATCTCATACAGATCATTTTGAGCCTTCATGACTCTTTTACACCTTCCTCCAAGCTATTTTCCACCCTCGCTACAATCTAACTCCTTCCCTATTCGAATACCTCTCTTAGAATGATCTAAAAGAGGTAGTTATGACTAGTTAGACTAACCTAACCATAGTGAGAAGTGACCATGGTTTGTGAAACCTTACTAGAAGGATGGAAAACATGTGATTACATCATATGAGGCTCTTGAGAACCATTTACACATTTTCATGCTTCCTAACCTAACACTTAGACTTCTAAATACAACTTAGGAAATTCAAATATTTGAATGGCTCATTTTGGAGGAAAACCCCAAATGGCCTTATTACAAACATGAAAGTGCCCAAATGAGTTGGGACCCACACTAAACACTATAAACATGCCCCTAAACCTAACTCACTTCCAAAATTGCAATGAAAACCAAAATTGCTATTTACAAGTGAATGATGCCCCTAACGTCACCTTCGCCTCTGTTGTTAATGTTCTTAAGCATCTTATTAGTGATAGGATAGTAGTCGTCAGAGTGAAAGCATGATGAAAGGCTATCATCATGAAGCTGAGGGTTGTATGAGTGTTTGATTTCCTTGTCTCTTAGGAGGCTTGCCTTAATGAAGGATGAAGTACCCAATTGGTCTGATGCCTAATCCTTTCGCTTGTGTATGTTAGGATTGTCATAGCTTTTAGGAGGCGGGAGAAGATTGGCTATATGAAAGTCGTTTGAATTTCACATTCTCCTAATTCTTTGCAATGATCGTGAAATGGGATTTAGATGGTGGCTTTTTGGATGTGGATGGGAGCTCGTTGGTTTAGGATGTAGATGGGAACTTGTTAGTTTGGGATGCAAATGGGACATGGGTTGTGGATATATGTCCAACTAATGCGCGGAATTTTGATGGGTTAATGTTGTAGGGGACTCTTAACTTGTGAAGGGCCTTACAAGATGTCCCCATGAACAATTGATGTTTTGAGAAGATCCAAGATGAAAATTTGTAAGGGAGTTTTCTCAAGTTGTTGGCTAGGGTTGTATGGGCTCTCACGCGTAGGTAGAGGAGGCCGTTGGAGAGTGATTTGATTTGCACGGTTGTGGTGGCACAATCTACGGCATTGGTTTTGATGGTTGCTTTTTGAGTTTTGGTAAGATTGACGAGGCCAACGAGGGCATCATGATTGATGTTCTTTTTGTGATTTGGATTTTGTGGTGGATTTGTTTGATTGTGTGTAGGGTGGACGGAGCCAATAAGGGCACTACGATTGATGTTGTTTGTTTGATGAGGATTTTGTGGTGGATTTGTTTGATTGTGTTTGGGTGATTGATTTATTGGATTGGGTTTAGGGATAGGACTAGCTCGATTGTGTTTGGGGAGAGGATGACAACATGGCCCCCTTGTGGATTGTGTGACTTGGGGCCATTTTCTCAAGTTAGATGTCCCCTTGGTTGATGAGGTCTTGGATGTAGTTTTTAGTTTTAGACACTGTTTTTCGAGTGTCCGTGGATTCAATGGTAATTGCAATGCTTGTTTTCCTGATATGAAGACGGTTTAGGGACATTCTCATTAAATGGTTTTGTTTTTGATATGTGATCATGTTTATTGTTTGTAGTTGATGGAAGATGGTGGTCAAAGATTTACCTAAGGGAGTGTATTGTCTTGGTTTAGTTTCTTTCTTAGGTTGCCCCCAGGGATAGTGATGTTAGGTGGTAAGATGAAGTAGGATTTGACTGACTTAGGGGTCTTATTGTCGGATTTTGGATTTAACTTTGAAGGTTTTGATGTTTGTTGGATTTGGCTGATTTGGGTATGGTCATTCTTGCCAAAATAAGCCTCTTGCTTCATCTTGAGTATCTTGATCACATTTTATCCAGTTTTTCTCATTGTCAAAGCTTTCATATCTCTTTTCTGTGTCACATGGTCCGTAGGGCTTCTAGTGGTGTGCACTCCATTTTTAGGGCATTTGAGCTCTTTTCATGTCTTCACAACTCTGTGTCAACCTATTCTCAGCTTGCAGAGATCTCTAACGGCCTATATAGTTAGCCTTGGATGAGTTTGAGCCCTCAATAGCATCTACAATTGGCCTTGGGGTGTTTTCGGGCCTTTACATTCAAAAGGAAGCCATGAAAGAGCTCTGTTTGCCGCAGGTTCAACACAATCACGTTTTCAGCTCTTTTCATGGAGTTATAGTCAGTCCTGAGGCTAATTTAACTTTGCATTGTGTTACAACCGGGTCTTAAGTATTTGCAAGTGCTTTCAATGCCTCGGCAGTCGGGATTGAGACCTTGGAGCTCTACTTGTCACTTGGTTGAAGATTACTATGTGTTTAAAACTTTAACATAGTAATGTATAAAAAAATAAAAATGTATGAAACAACAAAGAAGACCCTGCAAATTAGCGCAAAACAATTAGAAATGTCAGAAACTGCTTTTAATTCTCAAGATCAGCTTGTGGTGCGTGAGAAGAGCATACAAGGTTTAAGATGCACCAAACAACCAAATGAAAATTTAATTACTTATATGTTTTAAACATGCAAGTTCTTTGACCAATAAAAGCAAATAAACAAGTTAGATGCTAAAATGATTAGATTAAACAATGAGTATTTTGATTTGCAAGGTCTTCAAACAAATTTGTACAAACAAGTTATTAGTTTGATGAAAAATGACAAGTGTGCGACCTGCAATTTAGATGTTCAATGAAAAGGAATGATTAGATGTGCAACATGATTTATTGAATCGGAAACATTACTGTCATGCATAGATACGCTAAAACAAAGAGCAGAAACGCTACTAATCCGAGCGAACATGTTGATGCTGGAAACTGACATGCGGAAGGCAGAAATGCTACTACCATGTGCAAAAACACTACCATTGAGTGTAAAAATGTTGTTCCCAGAGCAAAAACGGTGTTCCTAAAGCAAAAATGCTGTTACAGTGTGCAGAAATGCCATTCACAGTAGAAATGTTGCTAACATGGGTAGAAATGCCACTAACATGAGAAGAAACACCATTCAAAGCAAAATGCCAGGAACATGAGTAGAAACGCCTTGAAGATGAGCAGAAACGCCACTAACATGAGCAAAAATGCCATTCCCAGAGTAAAAATGCCATTCACAACAGAAATGCTGCCAACATGAGCAAAAATGCCACTACCATGAGCAGAAATGCCATTCCCAAAGCAGAATTGCCATTCCTAGAGCAGAAATGCTGTTCTGGCCAAAACTGACTCTAAACTGTGCAAAAACATTTCAACAGGGAGTGGATGTGCTGATGCTGCGAGTGCAGACGCGCTGGTATGCAGGGCAAATGCGCTAATTTGCAAAAAATGCTCGGAATTCGAGAAAAAGCTCAAAACTTGCAAGTTTGGAGGCCAAGATCGGATTTTGATAGCATAACAATACCTCTACACCTGCAAGAACTCAGCCTTACAAAACCCTACAAAAATTAAGCAAAAATGAATAAAAATGCAAGTGAGACAAAAGGGTGTCCCATTGGCGATGCCATATGTATGCATGTGTTAGTTGTATCTATTAAAACAAATAACTTATACGCAGAAGCTCCAAATTAGAACCTTACTCTAACATCAAGAAATAACTAATAAAGGAGAAACCATTAAAATATTTAAAACCAAAGTAAATTGCAAACTTCCCTTGTTTTGTTGACTTGCTTTCGATGTGTGGATGCTCGTGAACCATTTGTGCAAGATAATAACAATGTGGTTGCAAGGAGGGATTGATGATGCAAGGAGTCTTTCCAAATTGGAAGCAATATCCAACTTTGGCAACTTCTTATATCAACAAAGGTTCCTCAATTTAGCTTCGCTTTCCAGAAATAGAAAATATGCATGAGAGGTGGTGTAGGTGTTTGTACTTTTTGGGGGTTTATTATATATATTTTGGATTGAGGAGATTGGTTGATCTTGATGAATATGAGATAATGGAGATGTAGATTAGTAGCTTGTTAATTAGGATTAGGAGCAATTAAGTAGGATTAATTGTCCATGGAATTTTATGGGCATTGGCTGTGAAGAAGGAAATTTAATTAATCAATCAAGATATGATTTAACATTTGATGTTAGAGATGATCTAAGAGTGATTTAGGAGTGACAGATTTGGGGTGTTTACTGTAGGCTAAATCGGGAGGCTAAAATGGCATGGTTCAGTAAATTTCGTATGACTTCAAGTTGAACCTTCCAAGAAAAAACCTAAAAGGTCAAATTTGCAAAGGTCACACTAACTCCATGGAAACATCGATCTTACAACCCTACTATTTGTGGACATTTAGGGGGCAGATAAAGGCAAAGAAAGGAAAAAGCCTAAGACAAAAATGGCATAAATATTCAAGAGGGGGTGGAAGAAAGAATAGGAAGGACTTGAAGAATTGATCGTTTTAGGTGATCCATGGGAAGCTGGTTATTATCCTTGGTTGCGTGGCGCTGTTAAACAATAAGTCTTTGGTGCCGTGGATTTGAAATTCAATGACAATGGGGCGTAAGATGATATGTCAAGAGTGGGGAGCTTCTTGGAGAAGGAATGATGTTCAAATCAATGAGGTGTGAACATTTATTGCAAAAACGTTGACTAATCTAAGAAAACCAGAATGCTCATGGGAATGAAAAATAAAAGTATGCAAGACAATGATAATTTATGGTTCTTTTCAAGCAATTGTAATCCTACAACCACAAAATATTAGTTTCTTCTTTGTTGCTAAGTGTTGGCAGCTTAGCTGTAAAACAAATCTTCAATCATGTTAGGACTCGATCCAAAGAAAAATATAAGAATAATGAAAATAC
Organism: Taxus wallichiana var. yunnanensis; assembly: GCA_018340775.1. NCBI lineage: Eukaryota > Viridiplantae > Streptophyta > Pinopsida > Cupressales > Taxaceae > Taxus > Taxus wallichiana. The sequence goes on from CM031242.1 coordinate 925,464,396, forward strand.
ATTTGAAGGAATGGAAGGTAATAAATAAATATTGGAAATACACTCGAATGAAGTTGGAAGGTGAAAGGTCACACTTGACCTTTGGTTTCTCCCTTGGTTTTGAAAGGGTTGTAAACTAATGTATTATATACCTTTGTACATGAATGGAAGATTAAAAAAGCTGAATTGCCTCATATTCCTTTATTTTTATGTGTTATTGTTCATATATATATATATCTATCCTATAGCTTTGTTAAAATCAACATGTGTATCGGAGCATAGTAGAGAAGGGGTGAGTGTGAAGAATATTTTGTGGGGATAGTTGTAGCTTGTGCAAGAAAATCAGAGCCATTGCAAGAGCAAAATCTGAGTGTTTGAGTTTGGAAGGAGGAGCCAAAGTGGCTTTTTTATAACAGCCGAGACAATGTCATTAAAATTGCGATATCTTCAATTCTTTAATGAAATTCAGTGATTTAAAATGTTTTGGAAAACTAAAAGAAAACCCATAAATGTTTTGAAGAGGTTGTTTGAAGTGAAAGAACAGTTTGTCATAGAAAGAGAGAAATATTTGAAGAATTCTTGTAGCTGTGTGTAGATATGTGAAGGAAATTTGAATTTTTGCTTTGTTCATGAATTCTGAAAAACCTATGAGGCGTAGAATATGCTGAAGGAGGGTGTTTCAAATTTTATAGGCATTGAATAGTTTTGCTAGGCATTAAGTTACCGATATGCTTCGAGATACGGGTATAGGTATGGAGTTTCGATACATGGATATGGAAAAATTGTTTTTAGTCCCAAATACGGTGTTGGATATGGCCGTACAAAAAATATATAAACACTAAAAAATATATAATTTCCAGTTTAATAAATAGGAATTAACCACATATTATGCATATGAAAGACAAAATAAGCTAAATATCCACAAAAAAGAACTCATAATTTGTTGAAAGCTTAAATTAAACACAATGTCATGATACATTAAATTAAATTTATTACACCACTGTTCAAAGTTCAAACTACTATTCAATAGTCGTCATATTCCTCTTCATCGAGAGCATCAACATCAACAACATGATGTGGTTCAACTCCCACTAGGGCCACTACCACTAGCACCCCCTTGTGCATGTAGGTTTCATAGTGCCAAAGAGGTCTCCAATCCCTTGTCATCTCATGACATGTGGGAAATGGAAGCATCCAAGTCAACTCTCTCTAGATCAATATTCCAAAGATCTGTTGGCCCTTGTACAACGGCTACTTGTGGGATGAAAGACACAATTTGGAATGCATATATCCCAAATCTTTGGCCTTTTAAACCTCTAGCTTGTTGCCCTTACGTGAGTGGATGAAGGTATATGTACTCCAAATTGACGTTTAAAGGAAAATGAACTCATGAACTTATTGAGGCAAAGTTAATGCAAAATTAAAATTAAACACTCAAACTTAAATTTTAAAAAAGTTAAAACACAAAGAAAGATAATAAAAAAATAAAAACTTATTTGTGTCAAGACCTTGATTGCAAGAGGCTGCGCAGTACAAAGATGCTTGACTATGGAGGTACCACCACATATGAGCATCCATCTTGTATTTGGACCGAAGAGCACGAAGGCTATGACCTATCTCCGTTATAAAATTTGCAGATTTTGTCATAAACATGTCCTCGGCCTTAAGATTAGGGAAGAGCCTAGACAATGCCAACTTATATCCCTTGTTGACATCCACATCCCTATACGGTGCCATCCTCCCTGTGAAAGAAAGGATCTTTGTGCTCTAGAATCTAGGAGTCAATGCGAAGGCTAGTAGACGTAGTTGGGGGGGAGGGGGGTTGTTTTGTTCCATTGCTCAATGCGGATTGATTGTATTTCTTTGAAAATTTTCTCCTTGGGATCTTGCACTTTTGCATTTATGATGTACTTTACGTTCGAATCATTGAGTCAATACCATTATATATCTCTCCCGAGATATGGCTGATCCATGTCGATAAAAAAGTTGATCATGCTCATAATGGGCTTGGTAAAATCCAACAAATAATCTACTCGATCCCACCAGTGTCATTTAAGATCAACGTCTTCACTTTTTGGGCCCATTCAATGGTTGATGCCTCCATACAACCCATCGGTTGAAGTCACCATCTTGTTACGTGCCTCTCGCACCTTCACAAGTTGTCTCAAGACAATCGTGTGTGATGCAAATCGAGCCTTAACAACTTAATAAGAAACAAGAAATAAAAAATAAAGAAAAATTGAAAACTTTTGAGCACTATATTTTAAAAATAAAAACTCAATTCATAATTTATAAATAAAAGAAAGATAGCTTCTCTTTACCTTCAACAACTCCAATCAAGAGCTCCAATGTGAGAAGGATCTAAAGATGTTTTGCTATTGGTGATGGTTGGTCATAAACATCTGGGTCTATTCACCCTCGGCATACACTTGTTGTATCCACTCTATTTTCTTGGGCAACTTTTTTAGCATAATTGAGTGAATAGACAACACATGGTGTCCAAAAATATGCCCATATCTCGCCTCGGCTAACATCCTAGCTGCTTTGTAGTTCTGGTGTTGTTCTTTATGACTTGGACAACATTTTGAAGACCCATTGCCTCAATGGCTTTGAAGAGGATGTTGACAATAAATTGGGCATCCTTCACTTGCCCTTTAGAATCGATTGCGTTAAAAACATTGCCCCTTTAGGGAATACTTGTGACCACATTGATCAAAGAGCGGTTTCTTGCATCTTTCCATCCATCATAAATGATGACACACCCATTTTGGCCCATAAGTCTCTAATTGGCTGCAATGAGGTTTTCACATATTTTCTTTCCTTTGTTAATGGGTGGTGCGGAGCTTCTTGTAAACCGACTCTTTGTACCCTTTTGGGGCCTCGTTGATTGCTTTCACCATCTCTTGCCAATATGGTGACTTGACAACATTGAATGACAATCCATTTGCATACACACATCTTGCAATGTGCTCATCCACGATATCCCTGCTCTCATTTTGAAAGGAATTTTTCAGTGGTCCTTTTGTCTTCTTTCGTGAAAGAGGTGAATCCTCATCCTGCATGGAGGTAGCCGTCACAAATGGATGTGGCAAGGTCACAACTTGGGAGCCAATACTAGATGGGGCAACAGATGGCCTCGCTGATCAAGATGAACATCCTTTTTTGACAACGGATCACTTGTATTCAAGGAAAAGGGTGATTCTGCATCTTCTTGTTCTTTGATATATTCCAAAATCTTTGCTATTGACACACCTACGTTGTTCTTCCCCTTGCAAATTCTTATACCATGACATGGTATTGCACACAAATAGGCTTTCACTCAACTATATGAGCCTTTAAATACAAAGAGTTCACAATCATATCATCTCCAAACAACACACCCACCACATGGAAGTTGCTCTAGTATTGTGACATGCCTCTGTAATAGTGAATTCGGATTAAATTCTTTGAGCAGGGATTGCTCAAAGGAGGTGGAACTTGTTGCCATTGTACTACTACCTACAAGTTTAAAAACCAACAACATAAACAAAGAAAACAATGGTTAAACCCTAGGCCCTAGGACATAACATGTATTAAAATGAAAAAAACGGTTTAAAATTTTAAAATGAAAATAATAAAACATAAAAAGAAGCATGAAGTGTGTGAAAGATCAAAATTAAAAAATTAAAATCAAACTTGAAAGTTAAAACCTTACCTTTAATGAATAATCCACAAATCCTCCTTTCAAGCTCCTCAATGACCTTAGCAGCGAATGGGCTTTTGTTCTAGCTTAGGAAAATGATTGCAATGCTTGATGGAGTATCAAACCTAAATGAGCAAAATGAGAGCTTAGAGAGGCAAGTATGCAATGAGGGAATGAGAGGTAAGTTGCTTTGCTTTTATGTTTTGTTTTTGTGTTTTGCTTTTGTTTTATTCATTCTAGTTCACTTTTAGGGTTTCAAATTACAAAATATTATGTTTTTAAAACTTTATATATTATAAATAGTGAGGAAAAAGATGTTTTTGTCCCGGAAATGTACCTAGGAGTGGCGGAGGCCCCACTGAGTACGTTTGTAAATGTACACGGCCATACTCGGGGTTTCTTGATCATACCTTGGCCGCTCCTGAGTGCGTTTCTAGGGCGTACTGTACCGATACTAGGGGTTGTAGGGCTGTTCCGGCTACTTAGATTTTTGTTGTGATTGTTGGGTAAATAATTAAAGCCCTTTATTTTTTTCATAGTTACCTAAGTCTTAGGGATGGGGGAACAAGGGGACGCATGGATGGGGTTTCTAAGATGGCAATTTTTTTTCCAAATTTTGGGGATGACTATTAAAATAATACATAAAATCAATATTCAAGAATATTTTTAACTTTATTCAATGAATTTAAGGGATGTAAACTGTATTTAATGTATCTTAGATACTTTTAGTTTTAAGATTATAATTTAATGTTCTTGGTAAAAATAACAGCTTTTTAAAAATAAAAACATCATTAATTTTTTGAAATATTTTTAAAAATAAGAGACGTCCCCAAGTCCTCGAAACGTTCGGGGATGTCACTAGAATCTAGGGGATGGATCCTCGCATAACATTGATTTTTAAAGCTATTTTCAAGAAACAAATATATAAATGCTTTTAGTTACAAAACTCAAATGGATGTGTAGGGGAGTTGGAGAAATGCATTTTGTAAGACTTTGCACTTCTAGAGGTCACATGTTCAAAAACCACTGTAAGTATGAAAATTGTAATAGATTGATATAAGCCTATTTTAAACTATAATTTGCCACATGAGATTTAATAGATGTGTTTTGGTGGAAGAATTTCATTATTTGTTTAGAGGTTTCAAGTTCAAGCCCTCTCCACTCCAAAAAGTGAAAAATTTGTTTTTTTGCAAATTTGTCACATTGAATTTGTTTTGGCCAAAAATTAGGAAAAATTAGACCTCATGTCACCTTTTCTGTCATAACTTTTGCATACTTGGGATTTTTATCGGAAACTAGACTAGCTTTCCTAATGAGTGGTTATGTAATGAATCCTAAAATATTCACACGATAGATTTTAGTTTAAAAACTTAGATGGACACAAAAATTTGCACTAGTGGAGGCATATCAGATTATAAACCAACTAGAAAGCTTCAAATTATTGTATCTTTGTTGTCTGTTGTCCAAATGAGCATTATAACTACTCGTTCTTTAGGGAAAAGGAAATTTGAATGCTGTTGTGAAGTTAATTTTTGTCTTATGATTTTTGACGTGTTTTGGCTATTATCATTGTGCATCCTATTAAAAAGTTGATTGAATATCAAAGAGATAAGAATGCATTGTATTCTTCTTGAGAAACAATGGTGTAGCATTTATAAATTGACTTATTTGAACAAGCTTTGAGTGCAAGGACCCATCAAACAAAATAATGTTTTTATGAGCATAATTGGTTGAACGCAACTCAAATTGTGTTGTTTTGTCATTGCATTTACATCACGGGTTATGCTCTCTATCATGAAGGCATAGTGTCATTGAATATTCAAGTGAAAACTGGTCACAAGGCAAATATGAGAGTAGAATGTTGGAGACAATTTTAGCCTACATTTATGCAATTTTGTATTAGTACACTTTGTTATGATCAGAGATAGATCACTTATATGTTCAAATCATCTCTCAAGGAACATATGCTAATGTTCATCCTATCAATGTTGTTAAGAAACCCGTTGTCAAGCTAGCTATAAAACAAACTAAACGTGTTGTAGCTACGCAAGTACTCAAAATCTTGTTGTGAACAATGTCAAGACAAATGTTGTTGAATCTATTGTTTCTAAGTCTGAGGTTGTTCAAAAGCAGTCCAAGTCCATTGTGGATCATACATTTGTTCAAATTTCTCTTGTGAAACCTTCCCTTGTTGCATGAGTATGGGAGATATTTCTGGTCAGTATGTATTGTATCGGTCTAGGTTATACTGGTCCTATTACTTTTGATGTTCTAGACCATTGTAGACATATTCACTTTGAATCTGGGGTATTATATATAATAGCTGAATTGTTGATCCTCTTGTTTTTGATTCACCATCTACTCCCAAGGTAAATCATAAACATTCTCATTGTGGACATTGGGGTCATACCTCTAGTGATTGTTTTGATCCACATCCATGTGGTAAATACACAATTTTTTTCGAGTATGTGAGATATTCGTACCAAGTTTGTGAGGTGTGTGTATTTTGGTTGGATTGATTATTTTAGATGGCGATGTGAGTTTCACACAAGAACTTAAGGAGAGTTTAGTCCATTGTATATTCAGAGTGAAACCTAATCATGAGACAAAAGGTTTGTAGAGTGTTGGACTAAATTTCAGTCTACATTCATGCAGTTTTGTCATTAGTACACTTTGTTGTGATCGGAGATAGATCACTTACATGATCGAATCAACTCACAAGGATAAACCGTTAATTTCTATCCAGTCCTTGTTAAGAAATCCGTTGTCAAGCTAGATGTAAAACAAACCAAACTTGTATCATCTGCTTGTACTCAAAATCTTTTTGTGAATGGTGTCAAGTTAAATGTTGCTGATTTATTTGTTTCTATGCCTAAGGTTGTTGAAAAGCAATACATTTGTTCAAACAAATATTGTGAAACATTAATCTATTGCACGAGTATGGGACACATAGCTAGTAAATATGTATTGTATCAGTCGAGGGTATATTGGTTCTATTAGTTTTCATGTTCTAGACCATTCTAAACGTATTCACTTTGTTTTTGGGGACATTATATGTGATAGTCGAGTTGTTGATCCTCTTATTTTTGGTTCACCATCAACTCCGAGGGATAATTGTACTTGCTCTTATTGTGGACATCGAGGTCATACCTCCAGTGATTGTTTTGATCTGCATCCTTGTATATCATATGACAAAGACACTCATTTTTGTTGAGCATTTTATATGCGAAATCTGCCTACTAAGTCCATGAGGCATGTGTATTTTGGTTGGATTGATCATTTTAGACGACGTTACGAGATTCACAAGATGTCTAGAACTCTTTGGAGAGTTCAATCCATTGTTATTGATGACGATGTCAGTGTTGTTTACCATGATGTTGACGAACTCAGCCTTGTAGATCTTGTTGATTTTTATCATACTGGTCTAAATATTGTTGCTTCTTCTAGATTTGATGTTCTTGATATGTCCCTTGGTATATTTGATGAATGGCATGTTGCTGATCAAATTGGAGTTTAACTAGATCCACACAGATGATGACACGTCGATTTGTAGTACATATGAATGACTGTTTATCTACATACTCCAGGTTTTCGAGGCCTTGTGACAAATTGGAGCTGATCAATTTGTAACACATGCTGGTGATCATTGTGCCATGGTGATATGTTTTGATTCGAGATGTCTTTCATTTGAGTAGGATGTCAATATAGTCATAGTGTGATGTCTATCATGTAGGCTTGATTTGTGATTTGAGGCTATGGAGATTGGAGCTGTGCCACTTCTTGTTGATTTGGTAGGACAAATTAAGAGACCCACACTTGTGCACTTGAGCCATAAGTTGAAAACTTGAAATGGGGACCTATGGATTCTCTCCAATAAGTTGAAAACCAGAAAGAACGGCTTAGAGTAGATGAAAACTCGAAAGGGCATTTTTCTATGCGGTTTCCAAGATCCCATGGTTTGTTGATTCATTACTATTTTTCTTTCAGGGGGTTAAATATAACAGATCTCCACTCTCATTTATTAGGAAGGAGAACATTAGGAGTAAGATTTCGAGTTACATATTGTTGATTGTTGAGTAACTTGATGTTGTAGATATTGAGTTTGTGGATATTGTAATGAGATTGTGACGATATTTCAAAGATGCATCTAGGATTCTAGATATATCAACTTGTGGATACTTTTGTTCCTTGTGGATACTTTTGTGCATATGACTCATTGTTGTTGACACTTGGTTGAGTCATTAGATGTTTATTTGTCTACTTGTGCATCGATGAAGTTTTTTTGCATGACTTGCAGTTACCTAAGTACCTATTTGTGGAGGATTAGAGCACCTATATGTGTATCTTGTTGCTTGAGATTTGTCATTACAATTGGATGTTTGATGTTAGGATTCGATACTTGCGATCAACATGTATGTTGACTTTTGTGGATCTGGTATACTACTGTGGATGTATATCATAGGGTGATTTTGTATGGGGTTGTAGATATTCCAGTCCTCGATGATGTACTTGGACATATCTTGGCACATTGCCGATTGTGTTTGACTCTCGAGGATTACCAATTTGTGAGGGGTTGTACCTTTTTGTGGAGGATTAGAGCACCTATGTGTATCTTGTTGCTTGAGATTTGTTATTATGATTGGATGTTTGATGTTAGGATTTGATAATTGTGATCAACATGTATGTTGACTTTTGTGGATTTGGTATACTACTGTGGATGTATATCATAGGGTGATTTTGTATGGGGTTGTAGATATTCCAGTCCTTGATGATGTACTTGGACATATCTTGGCACATTGCCGATTGTGTTTGACTCTCAAGGATTACAGATTTGTGAAGGGTTGTCGCAAATGTGTTGCATTGAGATTACTCATATTGGCCACTCAGGATTGGTCATCTTTGATTGCAGCATATTCCAGGTTATTATAGCATTGGATAGAGATTGATCTTGATTATTGCAGCATTAAGGATGGCGCATGTGACAAGTCCAACAATTTCGGATATCCGAATTTCGAGTGAGTGATGTTCATACCAATAGTTTATACATCATATTTCAGAGGTTTCAACTTGTAGAGTTTGGCACTAGACATTCGAGGTTTTATACAGGGTGTTCCACTCTCATTTGATAGGGGAACATGAGGATTCAGATTTCAAGTGGAGGCATTTTAGATTCTTTGCATATAGTTGATGATTGGATGTTATTTTGTACACATTTGTTGTTGATATTCTAGATGTTAGCTTGAAATATCTTAGCATTTGAGAATATTTTTATTGAGTTTTTGGTGATTCATGGAGACTACTCTCCAGGATTGCATATTTCAAAGCCGAGTTTGTAATTGAGGAGACAACTGTTAAACATCGATTGAGAGATGACAGTTGGCACAGTTTTTTCTGCTGCAGGCAGTTTTTTTTATGTGTCAACACGATTTTCCATATATAGGAGTCATTGACTCTAGAGACTATCAGGGGCATGGTCCTTCATAAGAGAGTATGGGAGAATGGTCCTTTATCAGCTTGACATGATGAGAAGTTGGGCATTTGAGAGTGCTCTTGAGTCATAGAGGCAGCTGATCTCACATAGATTTGGATACTCATGGCAGAGATAGCACAAGGTAACACATTGAAGTGATTTGAACACTCATAGTAGGAGATTGCATAGTAAGACAAAGCTGACATATACAGTTAATCTTTGGAGCGAACATTTTGGAATCGTTGGATACATTGGTGGATAGTCTAGAACCCACATATTGAGAGGATTGCGGCTTACAGAGTTTGAGATGTTGTAGAGAATGAATTGAGTGGAATTCATCCAAAGAAAATATAAGAATAATGAAAATACATTTCAAAGGAATGGAAGGCAATAATAAAATAATGGAACTCATAAAGTTGGAAATTGAAAGGTCACACTTGACCTTTGCACATGGATTGAAAAGTAAAAAAAGATGGACTGGCACTCATTTTTATTTTTTGGTGTGTTATATCTTGTAGCTTCGTTAAAAATTAAAATCAACAAGCTACAACATTCAGCAATACTTAGTGAGCTATAGCTGTGCATTTATCTGCTCTTGACCATATTGTGATCAGTGGTGGCAACCAACAAGGGTTAGTTCCAAAATTGATATTTAAAATGAAGATAAGTTAATGAAGACTAAATGACTATGCGAGGAATAATCACAAATAGCAATTAATGTGACTGCAATGAAGGGTAACAAATTATTCTGAATGCGTAAGCTCGAGAACAAGAAAATTCAAACAAAGCAATCAAAATAGAGAGGGAAACACATAGCCAAACTCAAGCAGAATGGAGCAAGCAAATAAGAAGTGGTGAAGAATAACATGAAAAGTATCCTAACCGAACTCCAAAAAGAAGCAACAAAGTTGCAGCAACCAAGTAATCAATGTAGACAAGAAAAATCAAGCAACTAGGGGATGACCGAAAAACACAAAAAGGAAGAGAACTGGTAAAACAATCTAAGCAATCTAAAAAAGTGCAACAATAAACAATTCAAACTAATGATAACAAGGCAGACCAAAAAGCGAAAATAAAGCAATTCTAGCAAGAATCGTAGCTGACAGGAAGACTGGATTAAATAAGTGAAACCAAACCAAGCCTTAACAAGAGCCAGAACTTGGGACGAAAGTTCAGGTAAGTGCTCAAATTGACATGTCCTAGAAACCAATCCGGGTGGACTCTAGAAACAAAGCTTCAAGGCTGAAAAATCAAAGTCCAACTGCATTACTGCATTAAATAAGTAATACACTGTAGTGCGTGTAGTGGCTCAGGGCTGCATCCCTTATATCTGTTCCTAAAGGGTGGAAAGGATTTGCCCCTTAATGCATTTAGGGGCTTAGCTGCTTAATCTGTTCAGGTGCTGGGCCCCTTATTACATTTAGTGGCGTATGAGATTGACTCCTTGGTTCTGTTCTGCAAGGCTCAGGGGCTTTGCATCCTAATGGCTGAATTTTCTTTTAAGCTGTATGAATTAACAATCCTAATCAAATCCAATCCAGCTAGGTTCTATTTGGAATGCGAGTAAAGAGAAGCCTTAGAAGAGGCCCCCTAATTGAATTCAAGTGCTGAGTAAAATAAGCAATGACTAATAGGATCCCAAACTCAAGTGCAATGATCAGTGAGGACTCAAAGTTCACAACTATGTATACTTTTAAGACACATGCAAAAAAATAAAACAAAGGGGGAAACTATGTGCCAGGTGATACCTCAATAAAGCCAGAATCTGAGCAAGTACTCAAATCCAAGCCTACAACCAAGGTAGTGCTGAATTGTGATAATAAGGTGAAAATGCCGAGGAGACTATTAGGAAACAAACAAACAAGCATACCAAGACAAGCAAAGAGATTAAACCAAGTAAGTCTAAATGATGGCAATCAAAGACAAGCTCAGTGAAGCTATCAGATAGATCAAGAAAGACCCAACAAACAAGATAGATCAAGAAGGGAACAGGGGATACTATCAAGTGTAGCTGGAACATCAGATGTAAGTGAATGCAACAATTCCTTATCGTATGACTCCAAACAGCAGCATCTAGTGCCCTCATGCTAAAATGATTTTTATTGAATGGTCAGTTTTGGACAGAGAGTTTGTTGCTTGGCAATATTTGAATATTTTCAAAATGAATCATAAAATCTCTAGAGTAAAGTGAAAAATGCAGTCATCCTACACTTTATTGTACAATGATATATCACTCACCATGGATTTCTTTGTGACATAACTGCATGCCCAATTCAATTGCTCACTGTTAATGGAATTCACTGATTCAGTGATATATTAGTCTATTGTTCATAATGTTACTACCATAGTTCAAAAACTTGTACGTGGACATTTCTCGCCCAAATTTTGACTTGTTACTTGCGAGTTTCTCGGAAATTACTTGGCATTACTCGACAACTTTATCGCTGCTTTAAAAACATATAAATTCATAAAATAAACTTGAATAACATGAAAAAAATGTTAATTGACATGAGAAATGAATGTAGAGAATGCATAAGTATATTTTCTATTAATTTTTTACAAAAAAAGAGTACAAAGTACTGATTACAATCATAGATTATGGTGGCATAGTCCTCAATGCACCAAAATATACTAATATCAAATATGAAATATACAAGTTACAATCATCTCCAATACCTAGAATAAGTTTTCCACCCTCTGGAAGTGGAAGGTATAGATTCCTCCTATGCGACAATATCATATGTAAAGATATCTTCATCCTTACCAACTCCTCTAGCTCTTGATGCCTTCTTCTGCCTTTGACGCCATCGCTTCCTCTACCCCCCTCTCCAACTCTGCAATGACCTCCTCCTTGGTAAACATGGGCTCCACATCATCAATAATCCATTTGGCATATGGATTGATATCATCCAAGTCAATTGCCTCATGACTTGCTTGCCCCCTCCACTTGTCTCACGCAAAGATAAAGATTGTATTGCACAAAAACAAGGTTGTTGAGGCGTTGTGTTGTTAGTCTGTTGCGCTTCTTTGTGTGAACAGCTTCAAACATGCTCCAATTTTGTTCACACCTAAAAGCACTACATGGTTGACACAAAATGTGGATGGCTAGCTTACAAGATTTGATGTATTGAGCACCATAATTTTCCCACCACAAATATGCAAATAAGACATTTATAATTTTGTAAGTCAACTAGGCTTGAATAAATGAAATAATTCTAGTATCTAGTTCTATGTATAACAAGACTAAAAACAAATGACTCAATTTGTTTTTACTTGGTTGAGTTGTTTCTTCTTTTCACGCATAGAGCTGAAAAAAGAGCCTCCCCTCTGCAGTCTTGTAAATTTGCAACTTGTCAACAATTGCATCTCTAATTTCTTTGTCAAGGATCATCCTCTTTATGCATGTATTAAGGCCATCCATAACGTCCACTTCAACCTTAAATGATTGGGAATATAATTTTTTTGGGTTCGGTAGTAGGCCACTACATGTATATGTTGATAGAGTTGCTTGTTTCATCTCCTATCAATTATGCGCCAAATGGGTTCATATTTTCTTTATTTTGGCCACAATATTTTTCTATGGCCTCCTTGGCCACATCCATGGCCTCATACAAATAACCCATTGGGTTTTTCTCCCCATCCACCAATTGTAGAACCCTAACCAAAGGCTCTGACACCTAAAAGTTAAAACAAAAGAATGCACAATTTTAAATTCAAGAATCAAAATTAAAGGAAATGTAAAATTTTAAGCTTAAACAATTATAACAAATAAATGATAAATAGAAACTTAGTTAATTTTAAGATTACCTTAATGATTTCCTTAGCATGCTTCGTAAACACATAATCAAAAAGGTCTTGATGACCCTTTCTCCGTTGTGCTTTCTAGCATAGGAAGACTCCAACCACCATGTGCTCACAAACATCTACTTAAGAGATGTTAGTGAGGCTACAATGCTATGTAATGTGATGAAGGTGGTGGCGAATCGAGTGACTCCCACTCGCACAAGCTCCTTTCCGTTGGTGTGCTCTCTCATCAAGCTTAGCACCCAAGGGTGATTGTAGATGAACTTTGTAATATTTCTTGCCTCTTCAACCACATTCTTCACCCATGTCATCTTTTCTATGTCCTCAAGTAGGAGATCAATGCAATGGGTTGTGCAAGGATCAAAAAAGTGTAGGGCGCCTCTCCTCAAGAAGAATCTCCGACGGCTACATATGCTCTTGTGTTGTCCGTTACAATTTGGAAAACATTCTCTACACCAACCTCCATTACCATCTTATCCAACATATCACACAAAGGTTAGCATTTTTCACTTGGTGGGATGTATCAATTGACTTCAACAAGAATAAATGCCCACTGAGGCCACTAAAAAGTTAACAATGTGTAGTTTTTGCCATTTGCCCACCCATCATGCCATAATTTTTTTGTTCTTCTACAATGCCCTGTGTATGTTTGACAAAATCCTCCAACAATGGGCCACTCAAATCATGAGTAAGAGCCTTGAATCCCTTCCCGACAATGATCAATGCAATGACCAAATTCTCCCAATATAGGCTTTTCGTCACATTAATAGAATGTTGTAGTACCAAAAGTTTGCTGCAACTATCTATTCTTCTTTGTGCACTTCTTGGTTCCAAGCGTTACCTTCAAGAGTGACCTAGGAGTACTTCAAGGAAGAAAAAAGGCACCCAAACTACCTTTAGGGGATGAGCCATGTCCCTATTCTCTACCCCGTAGAGGGGCAATAGAAGAGGCCTCAATGTCATAATCATCTCTTGTTTCCCTCCTATTCACTAGGGCTTCAAGTGCTTCAACTTTCCTTTTTTTCTCTGCAAAACTTGCAAGGTATGCGGCCATCTCTCTTTGAGCCTCAAGAGGCGCTTGCCTACACACTACCACATCTTTTCCTGGTATTTGAGCAATGTGGTATTTAAGGTGATTGCAACCTCCACTCATCTTCATCCCACAATAGTTGCATATTACACAATTATTCTCTACCCATTCACAATGCTTCTAGGAAGGGTCATTAGACTAGGCTTGTTAAGTGTAGCTGAGCCTGAACCAGATGCCATTCTTGCAAATGTAAACAATAGAAAGTAGAAACCCTATAAAACCCCCAAAAAGGTTTTAGATGGAAACCCTAGCTGTTAATAAATGGAAGAAGCAAAAGATTTTCATTTAAGCACTTGAATATGGAATGTTGAAAAGAAACTAAAAACTAGAGTCTAGAAACTTAGAAAATCCATGCCTATGCTCTGTCTGAAATTTGATCTCTGTTTCAGTTTCAAACTTGCTGTTTTTTTGCCAAGTTACAAGTTTGCTTGCTGTTATATGCTGATGATTCCTTCAAACACTCAAAAGCCTAGCTCCAAACAATCACATTCACTTGACAAGTTGACTGTATAATGCAAGGCAGACCCTATAATTGTATAATGCTCAAATGCTGAAAACTGTGGCTCCAATCTTTGTTTCTAAAATTGCTGAGTTGCTAAAAATCCTAGCTCCAATCAATGATTCAATCACATTCACTTGACTGTATAATGTATTCATTGTATTTGCAAAGCAAAAATCAGAAAATTACAGGTGTAGGTGTAAAAATGTTTTTTTTTGATTGGGCTTTATATACATTCCCGGTCTAGTTGACAGAGACCATGATTGCAACTTAAAATCTGTCCCTGCAATATATTTATGTATATTTGGAATTTGTTAGCCAAACCAACCGAGGTCCGACATCAATAGTGGACAGTTGAAATGCAGTGTGAGGAAATACGAGTCCATTCTACAATGTTTATATTAGAGATTAATGATCAAGTAGGTGAGTATTTGCAAAGTAAATTGAAACACTGTTTAAATTTTGCTGCTCCTACTAATTGTGTATGTTCAATTCCACGAACAGTGGTAATAGATGTCTAGTGATTGTGTTTGCAATTTTAATCTAAATTCATGTTCTAGAAATTTGTGGGAATTCTGCAATTTAGTGTCTATATCTAGCAGGCTGTTGCAAATTTTAAAAAACTTCTAGCTTCAGGTTCTTGAATTAACTTATTAGTATCTTTCAGGTTCTTCAAATGCCCGATATTCAAATCAGGAGATAAAGGTGGCGAATGATATAGCTAAAGAGATTCTAGCCTTGAAGCTTTCCTCATCGCAAAATTGTGTGTATGTATTCTTGTACTCAAGAAGATTATTGAATTTCAACTTAAAGATCTTTTGGATATTTTAGGATTTGACCTACACAAATTTCTTGCATATCTTGCTTGAAACATTCTTTCATTTTCATATCATAAAAGAAACCATATGACTGGTCTTGTACTGGAACTCTATCCCTCAGCGATTCTTCAATTTGAGGCTAAAGGAAATATTGTTGAACATGTGCCATATTTTATTTAATATTCATGACATTAGATGATAAAGTTTCAAGTTCTATTGATTAAGTTATCTTTAGTTTCTGGTAAGTGTTACATGCTCTTTTCTTGCTCTCTTTTTGAAAAGTATCTTTTATGATTAAGCACCTTATTGACGTGCATCCTGTTTTTGTGAATTGTATACAAGTCATTAGATTGCATATTTGAAAATATCTATTTCTTAATTTTTCTAGTGATTGAAAAAGCAGCTAAATATTTCTGCAGTTATGGCTATATGACCTAACACGCTACCTTGATTGGAGTGTGAGCCTGATGATTTGTTTCTCAAGAGGGATGGTGGACAATAAGTTAATCCCGAGAACACCAATTCAAATTCAAACCCTGAGCGAATTGAACTGTCATAAGTGAAGATAATTGTTTTCGCAGCAAATGGTAACAGTGAAAGCTGTGGTTGTCATGATAGGGAAATTAGGTTACAGACTGCAGAATTTTCAGGCAACAACATTCCTATTCTCTTGTTTGCATTAAAATAATGTATTCTTTATTTCTTATGATACGGTTTGGTTCATTTTCTCTTGAAGAGCTTTTGGATAATTACAAGATGTTTCATAACGTTATATTATTTACATAATGTTCGTGTACACATAGGGCCTGATATTTAAAAAATCTACCTATTTAATTTGTGGGGATTGTTCATATATCCTATTGTGTTTTCTGCTGCTGACATGACTCCACACTAATGTTCTTCCTATGTGGATATATGTCAGCCATGAGGCGACATGGGGGAGACGGTGGAGTGCCCATGCTGATACATATTTTGTCGTCCCCAACATGCACCCTGAGAATGAGATGGATAAGGATGGCTTTGATGGTGGACTTCCTTAGCTTGAAAGATAAGAACTCTGCAAGAATTACAGTTGACAAGAGTAGGCATTACTCTTACATTTGGTCTAGTTAAATATTTGGTCAACGTGCAGATGCTCTGCTAGCCATTGTTAACTGATTTGGCTTGAAGGCCCAATACCGTTCTTAATAACAAATGCAAACTTTGCAGCTTGTCAGTTGGCAAAACAGAGAGATTTTGATACACTTTAGACCAGTGTTGTGCGGGGACGCGCGTCCCCTAGATTTTGGTGACGTCCCGTATGTCCCGGACGTTTCGGGGACTTGGAGGGAACGTCTCCTATTTTTTAAAAATCTTTCAAAAACTTCTGATGTTTTTACTTTTAAAAAGCTGTTATTTTTACGAAGAACATTAAATTATAATCTTGAAAGTACCTGAATAGAGTTTAAATCCCTAAATTTCATTGAATAAAGTTAAAATATTCAAATATTAATATTTTATATATTATTTAATAGCTGTCCCCTTGCCGTCCCCAAAATTTGGGAATTTTTTCCCTTCTTGGAAATCCCGTTCCTCCGTCTCCCTGTCCCTCTGTCCCTGAGGCTTAGGTAACTACGCTTTAGACTGTTACTTGTATCATTAACACCATTCAATGGCTGCAGCAGAGATTTATAAGATGACAGAAGAACAGAAAGGAATGGATATGCGTGTAGATGAACCATTAAAGAGGGTAGTGAAACAGTTCTTTCCGATGAAT
This sequence comes from Taxus wallichiana var. yunnanensis, assembly GCA_018340775.1. Taxonomy (NCBI): domain Eukaryota; kingdom Viridiplantae; phylum Streptophyta; class Pinopsida; order Cupressales; family Taxaceae; genus Taxus; species Taxus wallichiana. The sequence continues at coordinate 925,481,494 of CM031242.1, forward strand.
CTCCATGAACTATTAATGGAAATCCCAACATTAATGAAACCAAATTGTAATGCCCACAAAAATACAGACCAAAAACTAGGATACTTTTTTTATTTTTCTTTCTTTTACAACAAAACTTGGGCTCACTTGGTACGAATCAACAACACATGATATTGTAATATCCCCTTCTCGAAAACAGCTGGTTGAAGACCCTTAGCCCATTCATTGTTTCCCAACAGCTAAGGGATGAGAAAAAGGGAAACTAAGTCATAATAAATTAATTATAAAGTGCATCATAAAATATTATTATAAGCACTTAAGTTAATTTATTAATGACAAAATAGAAAAAGAAAAAGAAAAAGTAACTTTATGTTTTATTTGTCCCTAGAGGAAAAATGTGACCCATAGGGGGATGAAATAAAGCAAGTGGAAAACATTAAATGAGGCAAAAGGAGCTGATTGGTTGTTTTGGGTGGCAAAAAGGCCAAGACAACTTATAAAAGGAGGTCACCATGCATAAGAGAGGATATATTTTGACATCTTATCAACTCGGAATTTTGGTTTAAGCTTGCATGCTTTCCATTCCATTCAAAGGACGAAAACCCTTTGTAGTTTTACTTGAGAGGACAAAAACCCTCTTTAGCCTTGGAAGAATGAAAATTCTTCTTCTCTTATGTGAAGAGGCTTTATTCAAGAGTTTCCATTGGTTTTTAAGGATATATTTCAGATTTCCAGCAGTATTTGAGGAGAAAAGTGCATATCTTTTTGTTTCTAGTGAGGGTTTGAAGGTGAAAGAGTGTTGTTGACTTTTACCTTACAATTCCAGCTTGTCTTAATTGAAATGACCCACTTCTAGGTGTATTCTGAACACCCTAAGGCATATTAAGGTGAGATTTGATGTGTGGCTTGATTATCATATTTTTAAAGATCAAATTCAGCTGGTTGGTGTAATTTTTGGCTTGGGAAACTCTGTTTTCAGTCTTGTCTGAGAACTGTTCATCTGCAGATTTTTATAAATAAATTCCAGCCCTGTTATTGGTCAGAAAATCGGCGTTTCTCATTGTTTTGGCATATATAAAATTTCTGATCTGTTTTACATAAGATTCCAGCGATTTTACTTCTGTTGTGAGTGTCTTCCATCTCCTAGGCAAGTCACACTTCCCTTAATAAATTCAGATTTGCAACATTTTATAATTTGTATGTTCTATACTTAGCTGTTTAAGAGCTGTTTTGGAAATGATGTATTGCTGTTCCGTTTGGGGTTAGAAATTATCCCATTGGGGACATTACAATGGTATCAGAGCGGTGATTCTCCCAGCCTGTGAAGGAAGAAATCAATTTTGCATGGACACAGGTGAAGAGGGTTTTAAATATCACTATTCAAAAAGAACTCCAGGGAAAGGAAGATATGAGTGATAGAGAAAGACCTCCACCAACAGATAAAATGAGCTATTTGAATGAAGTGTTCACTAGAGGCAACAAAGAATTGCAAACTTGTTTGTTGGATGCTTAGAGGGATCTAAGAGACTTTGTTATATGAGCTATTGCTGATTTGAATCGATCTATACAAGGGCTAAACACTACCATACCAAATCTCCAAGGAAATCAAGGTAATCATGGTGAAGGAAGCTCATCTGGACCAGCAAAAGACATCCATCAAGCCTCCACCTCAAATATTCAGAGCCAAGTTTCTTCAAAGAGAGGAACAACCAATTGAGGTAGATACTCCTAGTGATGTTGAAGACATAGAGGCATGGGGTGAAGAATATGCAGCCCTCAGTTTCAGGGTGAGAGAGATGTTGTCTTTCAGAGATTTCTGCGAGTTGAAGAATAACAAAGGCACAAGAAGGAATAGAAGAGTTCAACGGGAGCAACCAAGAAGAGACATACAACAAGCAATTGACAAAAAGGTAATGAGTTCATGCCCAAATTGTGGTTAAATATGATGCATCCGGAGAAGGTATTAGGACTACACCTTATGGACAACAAAGGTCAGCACCTTTGGGGCAGCCAAAGGGGTCTTTTGGACAGCCAAAAACTACTTCAAACAATGAGCAAAAGCACCAAATTTTGGGCAGCAAGGGGCAACCCATTATATTGAGGTAGTTCCAGATGATGAAGAAGAAGAAGAAGAAGAGAATGTTGATCCAAAAGAAGTTGAAGAGAAAACAAAGGAAGAGGAAAAGGTTCCCATGGATGGAACACTAGCTACTTTATGTGGAGCACCTAGATACTATGCATTCTGGCAAAGCCAAGATGTCATGAAGGAAAAAGGAAATGAAGATCTCAAGGATACACCAAGGTATGAAAGGAATGATCATATGTCATATTTATTGTTGCATATTCAAATTTATTTTCCTCATGAGAAGCATGATAAGTTAGAGGATCAAGTTTGCAAAATGGAGTATGTGGAATCCTTGATCCAAATTCATGTGTATGAGCATCATGAGAGCTATATATTTTGGCAAAAGCTCTCTCATTTAATAGGTACAGGATCAAGACTCTTGGAGCACTACAACATGTTTTATCTCTTGCACATGGCACTTGGGTATTTGAGTTGCAATTGCTTGAGGGCAAGCAATTTGGGGAAGAGAGGATTGTAATATCCCCTTCTCGAAAACAATTGGTCGAAGACCCTTAGCCCATTCATTGTTTCTCGATGGCTAAGGGATGAGAAAAAGGGAAACTAAGTCATAATAAATTAATTATAAAGAGCATCATAAAATATTATTTTAAGCGCTTATGTTAATATATTAATGGCAAAATAGGAAAAGAAAAAGAAAAAGTAACCTTATGTTAATTTATTAATGACAAAATAGAAAAAGAAAAAGAAAAAGTAACTTTATGTTTTATTTGTCCCTAGAGGAAAAATGCGACCCATAGGGGGATGAAATAAAGCAAGTGGAAAACATTAAATGAGGCAAAAGGAGCTGATTGGTTGTTTTGGGTGGCAAAAAGGCCAAGACAACTTATAAAAGGAGGTCGCCATGCATAGGAGAGGATATATTTTGACATCTTATCAATTCAAAATTTTGGTCTAAGCTTGCATGCTTTCCAATTCAACTCCAAAGGATGAAAACCCTTTGTGTTTTGCTTGAGAGGACGAAAACCCTCTTTAGCCTTGGAAGAAGAACGAAAAATCTTCTTCCCTTATGTGAGGAGGTTCTATTCAGGAGTTTCCATTGGTTTTCAAGGATATATTTCAGATTTCCAGCAGTATTTGAGGAGAAAGGTGTAGATCTACTTTGTTTCCAGCGAGGGTTTGAAGGTGAAAGAGTGTTGCTGATTTTTACCTTACATTTCCAGCTTGTTTCTATTGGAGCGACCCACTTCTAGGTGTGTTCTGAACACCCTAGGGCATATTGGGGTCAGATCTGATTTGTGGCTTAGTTATCAGATTTTTAAAGATCAAATTCAGTTGGTTGGTGTAATTTTTGGGCTTGGAAAACTCTGTTTTCAATCTTGTCTGAGAACTGTTCATCTGCAGATTTTTATAAATAAATTCCAGCCCTCTTATTGGTAAGAAAATTGGTGTTTCTCATTGTTTTTGCATATATAAAATTTCTGATCTGGTTTACATAAAATTCCATCAATTTTGCTTCTGTTGTGAGTGTTTTCCATCTCCTAGGTAAGTCGCACTTTCCTTAATAAATTCAGATCTGCAGCATTTTATAATTTGTATGTTCTATACTCTAATCGGTCATGGAGAGGAGTCGGAGGGATTTGATACGAGCATTGAAGCCCCCCATAAGGATGACTTCGCCAATTGCCAAGTACTGTGTGATACTGGCATACATGTTACCAAAAGGATCACCATCATGGCCATTGTGAAAGGATCACAATATTTCTAATCATAACTACTTTCTCGGTTTAAAGGGAGAGGTAGAGAGAGAAAATAATTAATTTTCTTTATGCAAGCAAATCGGTTTATTTACATGATAAAAAAGAGGTGAGAGAGCACAATCAATATTTATTGACAACATTCAAAATCTATACATATTTCAGAGTTAAAAAGGGTTTTCGATTTCAACACAGTTCTCGTTTTCACTGCCACTAAGGAGATTCAATTAGGAGGTGCAACATTTGCACAAATCTAAATTTCTCGTTACCATTTTGCTAAAGTGTTTCAATCAACTATTTATGGCTATAATACATGTTTCCAAACATTAAATTAGATGTACCCATTGCGAGTGTCTCGCAAGATAAAAATGTTCAACAAGACTTGGTTTCTCTACTGTGCGAACTAGCCTAAGTGGCTACGGAATGGCTTTGCAAAAAGGGCGCGAAACACCCGAACGATAATTTTAACACTTCTAACCTATTGTCTACTATTTGGAGAATGTAGAGAAATTGACGGGACCAAAACTGATAACAAAAGCTCATTTTGGAAGTATCTTTCCGGAGCCAATTGGTGGAATTTTGTAGTTTGCACTTAAGCAACTTAAGTCATGTTGGCTTTGAAAAGGACTTGGAAAAAGTGCTTTTTGGTGGAAATAGGTGAAACCAATTATGGTATGCAATTCTCTATACATCAATGATGAGGTTTACGGTGGCAGATTCCATGTTATGGATCCACATGCATTAAAAACAATTCAATTCCAAATGGGTTTCACAATATGGAGCAATTGCCTCCTACGACCAATTCATCAAGTGGGCTCGAAAGCCTGCGTCAACTGGATGGAAAACAAGGTCACACGTATAGTTTAAAAGATGTTTTGATCTCTCTATATACCAAGGAACCAGTTAAGGACACAAAACTCAAAGAAGAGATTTTATAATGCTCGCCACACGTTGATTCTGGATTAAAATTATTACTTTGGAGGACCGTTTTCCAGCAATAGAGTTTTCTGTTTCAAACGCGTTTTGCTTTCATTGTTTGGAGACCCAAATTGCAAACGCGAGGAAAGCATATTTCAATTTAGTTTCATACAAGTTCATGATTAAGTTTATTATAACGCTTTCCAAAATAGTGTTTTTTCATGGTTGGTTAACTTAGTGCAAAATTATTTTAAAAAGGTTTGTATCACGATTTAATGACAATACTCTGGTTGAACGTTTTCATCTAAATTTAACATTTTACTCTAGTCAAACTAGAAGTGCAAATTACGAAAGCAAGTTATGGGAAAGGGAGAAACCATGCCTGTGAAGCGACGACATGGTGCCGGAGGTGCTCCGGTGGTTCCACACACATTCCATGAGACCCCAACTCTTTAGTCATTTTTTCAATTATTTTTCATGATTTTGCATGCTTCTTGTAGAGGAGGTAACTCACGCCCATAGACACGAGATCTGTGCAAAGCTAGAGAAAAAGTTTTGGGTTTAAGAACCAATTACATACTCTATTTGTTTGCCAACATTCTGAAATTTCTTTCATGGTTCTAGAAAAATTTATCACTTGCGTTGATGGTTTCCATGCCATACACCAATAATCTTGTAATGCCAATGCCAACCGCTATCAATCATTTGGTCAAAACACTTTTGCAAGTATCCAAGTTTTGTGTGACAAACTTAAATAACCTTATATTAATGCGGGAGTGGATTTGTTTACCCTCCAACAGGGATTTCTCAGCAATGCAGGTCTGCAACAGATAGAGAATAAATCACACCTGTACATTGAACTTGTTTGAAAGTTTTCAAGGATTTTCAGCAGCGCCTCCAACAGGAAGAAGAATCACCCTGGTGCCAGCAACCATACAAGACAAAAACTAGTTTTCAAAGCTCGCTTGGGCTGTTCCAAACCTCCCAAATGTTGTTTCAGGATCATAAATTTGCATGGGCTGGGACAATTGCTGGCAGAACTGGCAAAGGTGAACAAGGCATGTGGATCCCCATTCACATTCCCATCTCAGCATTTCCTAGGCTCCTCCAACACCTCTCCTCTTTGCGGCATTTAGATCAAACAAAAGACCAAAGAGCAGCTTCTAAGGCACTTTGGCGGACATCCACACACTGACCAAGGTTATTATCTTGGCATGGTTTTGGGAGGGTGTTGGTAAGGGCTGTCAAGCGTCCTTACACCTATCAATGCATGCTTAAAACCTCCAACATTGCAGTCCACCAGACCACATTTCTTGGTGCGTTATGTAATGGCAGGGGCGCTTGGGCAACTACAACATCAGACAAGAGAAAACAACTTCCCTTTGCTATCATTGTTATAAATCTCAGCAATTCTTCGCTGTTAATTTTAAGGCTTTTCAGCAAATTCATTTGTGCAAACCTACCACCAAACATTCCATGCGTCCATATCTTTTGTCATAAGATTCTTGGTTGGGGCTGTTACGGATATCCTTGTGTTAGTGCTCACATGAGCAAATATATTTTGTATTGTGTAAAAATTAAGTTGTTGTAAAACAACTTATTACAGTGTGAGTGAGATATTATTATGTGAGTGATTTGTGAGAACAAATCACGTAGATAATGTGTGAGAGAGAATAGGAGTTGAGTGATTCTAGGAATAAATAATAGGGTTGAGAGATATGAGGGCGAATAAGTTAAGAATGTTGATAGGGTCAAATTCCTTGAGAAATCCCTCTCTATATATGTAAATCTCTCATATTGAATGAATTGATTTGAAGATCATTACTATTGTGTTAGTGTCTGAGTTTATTATTGTGATTTTATTTACATAAACTCTGACCAAATTAATAGGGGCGCATTGGGAGATAGCTGGAATTGGCGGTGGAGTTTGCCAGCAAAGTTGACATGAATGGGCTGGGCACCCTGCTTTCTCATGCCTAGCTCCCAGCCCATATTCCACTAATATTCTCTAAGTGCCATTAACATGGCTGTGTGGGTCCCTATCTTATAGGGTGCTTTGCAAAGCCATACCCAAAATCCTCTCACCATGCACTATAAATTATATTAAAAACTATTAACAAAAAAATACAATGACCGAAAGAAGATCAAAACTCTTCCCAAAAAAGCCAAAATTTTCATGTGAAACTAATTACATGCCTTGAATGATTTGAGGCCAAAATGACTCCACTATCTGGTGTGGTAGATTTTGTGGATAAAATATAAATTTAGAAGATTGCATTAAGCGTTATTAACCTTGTGTTTCCACAGGGCCTCTTGGCCTTTGATCAAACAAGCCACATGCACCACATTTTTCCGAACTTAATTTTTTATTTATTTTAATAATTTACAATCCCTTTTTATTAATTTAATGATTTAAAATTCAATATAATTATTGTTATTTTATTATTTCGCACTCATGCGGTTAGAAGGCAGTCACGAGTTCGACCATCCTAAACACGTGAGACGACACCCAAACCACGACCGGTGGTTGGCGAGGCATTTACAATTTCGATTAATCCAACGATGACCTCATAATGCAGTCAAACACCAAATATCATTTTGGGATATTGACAAGGCGTCTGCAACTTATTCGCCTCTCTTGAGTAGGGAAAGGATTTGACAGCGGTAAACCAACTCGTCAAGGTAAGCTTGCACACTTATTGACCATGTGCGACGAGGTAGGGCACTACACAAATGATGAACATGAATGAATAGATTTGCAAGTAGTTGAACTAGTAAACAGGGAGATAAGCCAGTTCTATAACTTCTTCGAACTGTATGGACAGAAGGACATTCACAGCGATAAAACCTATGAATGATGAATGGAGATTGCAGCAAAAAGTAAACCAAATGAAGAACAAGTAAAATTCTGAATTCCTCATATGCTATCAACACAATAAATGACCCATTTTTTTGTATAATAATAATAAAAAAAATAATAAAATTTGACTTAAAATTATTGAGGCAACTTTCCTCGGATCTCAATAGTTTCAACAAACTGATATCAAAAACACTTAAAGGAAACTGGGAAGCTGAATGTAGTTCAACTTCTCCTTTCTCCCCTGTACCTAAGAGAAAGAATCTAGTCTAATTAAAGCAGAAGGATGGATCAGGGTCCTCTCAAATGTAGCTCGGCTGCAAATGTAACAAACCTGTAGAAAGAAAGATTTACAAGAGTGGGAATCAGCTGCAAACACCAAATGCAAATGGGAGTATAACAATGAATTTCACGAGACATAGTTACTAAATTGTATTGCAGCTCCAATATTTAGAAGTTATACTCTTCTTACTTTTGAAAGTAGCTGGACCATAAAAATATTAGAACTCAAAAAAATCTCTAAATATTTGCATTGTTTTCCCACAAAATTTGCTTTATTGCTTTCCAAAAAGTGTTGGCTTCATGGTGGATAGAATGGTCAGAAATTCTTCATGTGCAGTCATGTACACACAAAGAAATATTGCCATGAAGATAAAATTGTCTCTGATCTTGCTTTGACGTATATAGGAGGCATCAATTAATTGACAAGCAAACATGGCATGACCTCTCTATCTTGTGCCCTTATTTAAACAAATTAGGGTGGTGGTGCCTCTATTCTCAAGCATTTTTTTGCAATGGAGCATTCCAAAGAGAAATAGTTTGGGTGGTAACATAAATGGAAGGAAAATGTTTTGCAGACTTGTATTGAGTATATTTTGGGTTACTCAAGAACCCAGCATAGGCCTTAGGTGCTACCGTATCTGGTTTGGGTATGTCCTTGGGTTCACTAGGGCTTCGTCTTGGGTATCGTAAGATGTACACAGGTATGTCTTGCCATACCTCGTGTGGATCAACAACACACCCAACCTAAAAAAATGTTTTGCTTTAATTTTTTTAAATTTCTTTAGTTTTGTATTTTATAATGTCAAAAAAGTCAAAAGGGCTTTAAAAATATATAAAAACATCCTAAACCCTAAAAGGCACCCCCAAACTCTTTTTAAACAACACATTTACCTCACATTGCATACTTAGCTCTCATTGCATATTTGCTCTCTCACCTTAAGATTTTCAATTGCTTAGGGCTGAAACTCCATCCTTTTGCTAATATGAGTCTCGATGAATGCGTTGGATGGCATTATGGTCATGAGTATAATGAATATGTTGATTTTTTTGATTTTTGTGTATACATTGTAACATTTGCACAATGTACTTGTTTTAAGTTTGACCAATGAATATCATGACATTTGGCATTGAATTATCAATATGTTTTGTGGTTATTTAGCTTATTTTATTTACTCTATGCATATTATATGGTTAATTTCTACGTTACGATACGACATCCCTGTGGTGCTCGAAACGTACCAAGAGCGGCACGGGAGTGGGAGTGGCAACGAGGCGACCGGGGAGCGGGGAAGGATTGTGGAAATGTTCGGGTTTGTCGTTGCTTTTGGTTTGTCGCCACGTCAGCGAAATCGCGGCGATTATTCCGTATTAAACTTCTGTTTCTATTACATGGCTCGATTCAATAACTAGCCAACAATACAAATATATTATCATGCCCAGTGTTCCTTCGCGACTTTTAGGCTTTAAGCCATTTTTAATTTTAAAATTTACCCTATAGTTTTTATAATTTTATGCTATAGTTTTACTTTTTTTAGTTTTTATTTTATGCTGATTTTTATTAACTCGTTTCTTATAATTTTATGCTATAGTTTTTTTAGTTTTTATTATATAAATTTAATTTAACGTTTTTATTTTAATGTGGTTTTTTATTTTATATTTTATGTTATAGTTTTTATAGTTTTTATTATATAAATGTAATATAACATTTTTATTTTATTGTAATATAACGTTAATTTTTAAGAAATATATAATGTTAATTTTTTAAGAAATGTATATAATGTATTTAGAAGGCTGAAATTTGTATATTTTTTAATTTTTATATATTTTTGTACTGCCGTATCCAACACCGTATCCGGGGCCAATTTTTTTTGTTGTATCCGCGTATCGGATACTCCGTACCTGCTCCCGTATCCAAAACGTATCGGCTACTTAGGTTAATTTTATATCTTTGGCTTTATTTTTAATATGTTCAATATTTTATATATTTTTGTGCGGACGTACCCAAAGCCATACACACCTAAGCCTAAGCCACATCAGATGGATACTGATGGTGACAGCCTAGATAGATCAACCTTGGTGGAACTTTGGGTGCTGACAAGGTTTGAGGTTTCGGATCCAGGACTGCGAATTGAAAACCAAAGATTTGAATACTCGAAGACTTTTGGACTCTTAATTGGTCCAAGTTTTGCTATGAATTTTGCTCTCATGGGCGTTAATAGCAGTTGGACATGTTTTTGTAGTGGGGGTGTTAGTACATAACACTCGAATGTGGAAGCTGTTCATGTAAACAACTTTTAGTGGTAGGCAGTTGGGTTAGGGTAGGATACTTGACAAAGACCTCTTACCATAAACAACATGGAGTTCAATGTAAGTGTTCACTCACATTTAATAAAACTTCTCTTTTTGTTTTCCTTGTTCAATTTCCTTTCGCTGTTTTTGGCAATGGTTGGTATCTTTAGTACAATCTGGTTACTTGAAAACTTAATTCAATATTTTATGTATTGGTATATGCTATCAATAGGGCTAGTTTTAGAAATGCCGATGCTAGATGATCAGGATGCCTTGAGGGTGATGGATGAATGTTTGATCTCCATATACTCTGAGGTGTTTTCATTTTGATTAATGCATCATCGAGTCGACCTATTAAAAGTAGAAACATAATTTATGAAGGGGTTTTTAAAAATCAATTGCACTCCTTCGGTGTTTAGTTCCCTTAATCCATTAATCTTTAACTTTATGCTAGGGGTTCTATAAGGGAGACTGGAACCAGCTTCTCTCATTCTGTGACATCCGTTGGAAAATCAAGTAAAGCTTGCAGGGATGATCTTGATCTCCTCAAAATAAATATCTGAAACAACCATGGTTAAAACAAACTCCCAAACAATGTCTTAGAAAGTTTGAACTTGGTTAATATAGAGGTACATAAACTAAAAGAATGGGTAGCTTCTACTTGGAAGCTTTCAGGATTATTAGAGATCCCGTTGGAGCCTCTCATTTTTTATAGTATTCTTTGGCAAGGCTGAAAACGAAATGAGCTCCCATGGATTAATATAACTTCTCAACAGAGTTCAATTCATGAAGTTTTTGTGTAGTGCCAACCCATTACCAATTCACTGGCAGTATACAATTTGTGTGCCAATGTATGCATAAATTCCTTCCCAATTCTAATTGAATTCACGTATAAATGAAGGAATAATAATATCATTTACACCCATGAAACAAAATTTCAAAATCTGTTTTTATCATGCCCCTGCAGGTTTTTCCTCGTGGGTTTTGCATGCATGTACGGAAGAAATGTTTGGGGAAAAGACAGCGGGATACAAAAATCAAAAAAGGTTACGGGCCTTCTACAAATGTCACCTTTGACCTATTTGACATCTTAAATTTCTGTTGAAGTATTTTAAGGGTAAAAACTAAGCCTCTTATTCTTTGATACCCAAATTTGTTAATATAATGATTCATTTTTATGGGTCCAATAATCAAGGAATTGGAATATTCACGCCATTGTTTTCAAATTCTAATGCATTTTGACAATAACCATGGAGGGCTCAAGCCAAAATCTATAGTTTCAAAAGAGAATGTTGGGAGGTCAAACATGAATTAAGGATACTTGCCTGTCTCAGCATTGAGGTGTGTATGCAGTCTTTGTCTCAATAATTATTAACAAATTAAGGCTCTGTGTAAGAATAATTAGATAGGCTTCCTTAGGAATAAAGAGACTAATCTTTAGACAAGGAAAATAAATATTGCTAAAAGAAGAACATGTGATGAAGCCCGTAGGTGATAAGAGAAACTCCGTTGGCAATATACCCTATACTGATTCAAATTGATTGATTGGCAATAAGATCGGATGTGTATATATACACATCCAATACATTGGATTTGCATATATGGGGCTGACCTATCTCAACTGATACATTGGAATTCTGCAATAAGGAGGCCAACTCGACTCAAAATACAAGGCACATAGCCTTTAACAAAGAGGGCCCAGAGGACCAGAGAAATAGAAATGAATAGAGAGAAATATTAGAAAGTCCACGTTAAGATTACACAAGTTCAACACTCTGGTTATTCTAAATTATTACTGATATCCCTCTCATCACTTTCTAAGTTCTGATTTTGTATCAAATAGATATGTTTTGGTTAAAGGGAGATTTCAAGAAGGATGGGCTTCTAGGAAAACCGGTAAGGGCAAGATCAAACAATAAAAGCTTTATATTCATAGGCAGAAATAGAAAATGAATATAAGGTTAAAAATCAGCTACATAAATAAAAATTAGCCTCCAAAATGAGTTCTGAGCTCTAACCAGAATTCATTTATTGCTTTAGATAAGTTTGAAAAACATGTTTGTATACTTTGTTTTGTGTTGTAACAAACATTTGTCATTGTACTATGTTCAGTACTTGGAATTGGTTACCGCAACTTTTCTTGCAATAACACGAGGTTACAAGAGTGGTGTCGAGAGTGGAAAATTCTCTTGGACCAAGATCGCATTATAACAATAGCATGTGATAGTGGGAATTGATCCACATATCTTGTATGCAAGCTTGAAAATTAAGTCATTGAAATGTAATTCTACAAAAGTCTTGTGAAAGTTCAAATGTCAAGTTTTCCCCTCTTGAAAAGCTACTAATTATTGTCACAAATCAGACAGTCATCATTCTATGCTAGAGCCTAGAATGACAAGATATTTTTCATTAAATCCAAGGAAAAGCACTTTTCAAAGTTCATATTACTCCCTGGGATCTGGTTTTTTTATTGTGACACTGGGACCCTTTTTGCTTTCATATCTTGCACAATGCCAATTTGCAACCAAAGTATTGCAAATCCTGGTGGCTATTATTAGCTTAAAGATTTGGTGATTATCTCTCTCAAGTTCACACGTCTACCATTTTCCTCATATATACTGTAAGTAACATACAATTCCATTTGATGTTGTACTTATGAGTTATGGTGTCTTGTTATCTTCATATATCTCTTTAGAATATCACGATTGTTACACAAACTCTTGCCGTAGATCTTATGCTTCACCTTGTTATGATGTGCAGTCTCACAACTGGTCAGCACCAGTTGCACTTCTTCTAAAGATGATGCACTGGCACACTCTTAAATCTGTTTATAAGTGATAACTTTGCTGCCGTATATTTTTCCATTATGTTGCATCCTGCGATCGACAATTAAAAATTCTTTTCATAGACTTCACATAAGATTTAAACCTATGTTACTCAGGGACATGTCCCGGGGTTGGTGGGGAAGACATGTCTTGCATTATGGGAACACCCAGACATGCCTTACAGCTACCCTTTTTTAGTTTATACTTTATAGTACAACATAGCTATAGGTGAATATCACTGCTATCATGGTATGCAGTTTTTACCTTAACTCATTTATGGTTTTAAATGAAAAACTTTCCTCATTTTCTGATTTTCAAGCTACTCACATATTAATGTATGAGATTCTGGCTCAAAATCTAGAAATGGAAAAATATTATTATCTATTGGATTCCAAATGTTGTTGCAGAATATAATAAAATTCAGTAATATTTCGATTGTAATCTATCACAAAATACATCAATTGGCATCTTAATTTATAGATCAGGGGACAAAATATCATTAAAATCAGATCTTTTGTCACCTTTTCATCTTTTGCTTCTAAAAAGAAATCAAACTTCGCACCGATTGTAAAAATATTGGACCTGCAAACCTCTCCTAAATACTATTTAACTGTAATTGTTGTATGACTCATTATTCAGGAGTTTGATGTTCCATTGTAGCTTTATTTTCAATTTCTAATGAGAAGATTGATAATTCATTCATTACGGGTGTATACCTCATTGGATAGAACTGCGAACTTGCTGATTAATCTTTTCTTTTTACTGCAAACTGTAGGGCAAATCCTTTTCCTTTTATTTTTGGTGCGGGTTGTGATCTCCTTGTCGTATATGAGATATCTCATCCATTGGGTTTGATTTTTAGTTCTTTATTTGGGGTGCGGTGGGGGTTGTTGCTGTCCCCGAGGTGTTTCACCTCTCTACCTCTTGTTCAAACTGCATCTGAATCCCTTTTTTTGGGAACTTGTTGGTCTCCCTTGTACAACAATGTCAGTTAATGTTGGTTGCATTTTTAACTGTAAATGCATATTAGGTTTGGGTAGTATATCTACATCCCTTGTTTTTGTGCTCGTTCATCTCCGTGATTGACATTGAAAGTAAATGTTTTCCTTTGTTTTACAAATCCATATCAGTAATAAATTATTGAACTTTTAGCTAAAGAGTAAGAGTTTTGTGATTTCTTTATTTGATGCAGGGCGATCCAAAGCTTATTAGTGCAATACATGTATGAAACTGGCGGAGACGTGTATTTTCACAAATTTCTCCCTCCAGATAATACTTTTGAACCATCAAGTTTTTCATAGACTCTTCTTACTCCAAGCGAAAAGAGTATAATAGCAGCGACTCATCTTTCCCAGGCGTAAATGTAGTTGGGATAATAAGAGCACCACATGGTGATGGTAAAGAAGCAATTGTATTGGTTACACCTTTCCACTCGGACAATGTTGATATTGGGGATGCTTTGTCTTTAGGGCTTGGGTTTTCATTATTCCGCCTATTTAGCAGAACTGTTTGGCTTGCCAAAGATATCATTTGGTTGGCTGCGGATTCAAAGTACGGGACTCATACAGCTGTTGCTGCATGGCTCAAAGACTACCACGAGCCTGAATTTTATTATTCTTCTGCATCTTTGAAGTTTTACTCACCTATTGACAGCCAGAATCCTTCAGAGAAAAAGAAATTTCTTTTGAACAGACTGATTATAACAGATTAGATGACTTTCAGCGTGCTGGAACTATTGCCGCCGGCTTGGTTTTCAAGTGAAGGACACTTGGATCCAAACTGATAAAGACAAAGTGAATGTTTATGCAGAGGGATGCAATGGACAGATGCCAAATTTAGATCTGATTAATGTTGTGAATTTTTAGCAGTTCACAGACAAGGGTTAGAGGTGAAAGTGGAATCAATATCTCACATACTTAGGTGGAAATGGCTTTCTGTTTTAGGTGGAATACTTGAATGGCTGGGTAAAGTAGCAGCTATCCTGAATCCAGATTGGAAATTTGGTCTCCCTGCTTTTGAGTATGTTCATGGTTCTGCTACCCTTGCCAGCTCCATCTATCACCAGGTAAACTACTTTTTGTATTCATTGGGTTTTACATATGATCTATCTTTAATATGTGATACATTTTTCTTGTTCTCATTTCCGTGCTCTATTTTTGTGAAAAGATCACGGATTCAAAGTTTCAGTGCTCTTGTATTTCTTTGAATATGTCAAAAATGGCTGGTGTTCTTGCTGTGTTGTTTAAATTAAATTGTCGGTAGAAAATATTCATACCAGCACTTCATCTTCTTATATATATATAGTTGCAGAGTTGTTTCTTCATTTTCAGGATTCAATATTACTTGGTTTGGTGAAGCTGTTGCAATGGAATACACTTAGATGATTTTTAGACATCTTACATTCTGGAATATTTTGTTACAGGCTTTGGGTATACCTACTGGTGCTCATGGAGCTTTTCGGGATTACCAAGTGGATGCAATTACTCTTGAAATGTCTCCACGGTTTTCTCTTGAGAATGAAATTGCCAGGTTGTCATTTCTCTTGAAGGTTGGCAGGTTGGTGACATTTGGCTTTCTAGTTTGCTTGCATTTACAGTTTGTAAATTCTTCTATACAGAAGTAGGCTGATATTGCTCGTCTCAAATTCTCCCTTTCTCCAAGCACATCCTCTCTGGAGTTTTGTGACTCCATGTTTTGTGTTTGTCGCCATGGAGGTCTCGGGTATCTGCTACCATTAGAGCAATAAGTTATCTACAATACAGTGCTGGCAGAAATCACCCTGCACATTACAAATCATTCAAAGAATAGAGTTTAAAAGTTCACAATAAAAGATTGAGTGAATCTTCCATTGTACTAATGAAACTTTGCATACCGGTGAAGATAAGTATATTAAATGTCCAACAAATGACCACAAAGTAGGTCAATGGGACTGAACCATACAATGCAATGAAGAAGCAGCAAGGGAAATATGAATGCCCAAAAATGGTCCCCGGTGAAAACAAGATAAGAAAGAAAGAAGAAGTCCAACAAATGACCACAAAGTAGGTCCTGAAGGGAAACAGGAGAAAATGCAGAAAACAATAAGAAAAGAGAGAATCCTGTACAAAGAAGGAGAGGAGGTGGAGGGAGGATCCTCAACACCAACCCTCTCAACTGTCATCAGAAGCTGGCTGGAAAAATCTTGTGATATGCTGATGTCTGGTGGCAGGAGCTGGAAGAAGCATGGTACACATATGCCCTGTGGAAAGTCTAGCTCTCTGATTAGGCCTGTTAAATTGCCGCCTATGGGGGGGCTCTTGGTCGAGTCTGAGTCCGGATGCCTCTGGTCTGGGAAGTAGCCTCCCTGGTCTTGACAGATCTGGTTTGGGGTTCTCTACTGGGAACCCCCGCTTGATGCCCCTCACACCGTGTAGCACAATAAAATAAGAGGTGATCTTAATAGTAGTCTCCTTGGAAGGAGGGTGGAGGATCCCGTCAAGCTTAAAAGCTTCTTGTAAATAGAGGGCGAGACACCTCTGATCATAATATCTGAAGAACCTCGTGAACGTTGGGCGTTCATGGAAAAGACAGTGAAACCTCCCTCTGATCTCATAGTAGATGGGGCACCTGAAAATGAAGTGTTCCTCTGTCTCAATCTCCTGGAGGGAGCAAAGCTGGCAGATCCTCTTGGACCGGTCCAACTGGTGATCGCTCTCAACTCGAAGCCTGTGGGAGCCAACTCTGAACTGACCCAAGAGATATGCGAAGAGCATGCATCCAATGGCGGGAGATATAGGTGGGACGAGTGATCAGTCCATTGTTGATCTCAAGGAAGTGATTGGCGTAGAAGGCCATTTTCGGACGTAGCTCACCCCGGGGTTGGTCCAAGTGATCTGGATAAACTGTTTGTAGATGTCGTCCCTGATGATTCTGTGCAAGTCTTGCTTACTCGGCAGAAGGTGTGTGGGAGCATCCATGGAGTAGCTAAATGGGGGAGATGGTCCATGTTGATCCCGAGGGATCCCAGGAGACGGAAACCCCACATACCAACACCGAGCACATGGCCGCTATGGTCAGATAGAGCAATGGCCTCCGAAGAACGGTAGGCAAGATAGATGTACCTGTCTCTGCCTGTGGAAGAATCTGACAGTCTCTTTGAATGTGGTGCAAGAGTGAGACGAGACCAAAGATGACCTCCAGTCTGAAAGGGTGAGCTCCAAACTCGGCAAGGATGATATTGTGGGGAACAGTTTCCTTACACTTGATGATCCGTCTGAGCATAAGGATTTGAACTCGCTCAATAACAGCCCAATCCAACTCGAGAAGGGAGGGACCCCAAACCTCATAACCATAGAGAACCGTGGGCCTCACAAGAGAATCAGAGAGGGACATCTTGGACAATGTGTCCTGGAAGTGATGGCGGAAGCACTGTCTCTCAAGGATCGCTAGGGAGCCATACCCCTTGTTGATGCGGGGTTGAATAGCCGGACGTAAACTGAAACGAGGTCCAGAGAAGAGAACTCCCAGATAAGTGTAGGAGCTGGTGATCTCCAGCTCCTCCCTATAGAAGAAATGGAAGTCCGAGGTCTTCAGGCCATTGAAAATCATAACCTTGGTTTTACCAAGGTTAACTGTCAGTTGTCTATGATCACAGAAAAGGGCTAAGGCATCCAGTTGTCTCTGTAACCCCTCCGCAGAAGAAGCCAAAAGAACCACATCGTCTGCGAATAGAAGGATGTAGATCAAAACCTGGTGAAGAAGACAACCGTCCCCGTCCTGAATATGGTCCTTGAGAAACTCCTCTAGCTCATCAATGTAAATACCGAACAGAGTAGGAGAGAGGGGGCAGCCTTGCTTGACCCCAATGGTGCTCCTGATGAAGTCGGAAAGCCCAACAATAGTACGCAGGCGGCCCAAGACCTCCTCATATAACCGAGTGATGGCGGCAAGAAGGGTTTCGGAAATGCCAATGTCTCTAAGTCTCATGGAAAAGAGCTTCCTGTGGAATAGAGTCAAAGGCTTTCCGAAAGTCCACAAAGCAAAAAAGACTCTAGATGAATGATGACGTGCTTCCTCAATGATAACACGAAGGGTGAGAATGTGATCAATAGTCTGGTGAGTTGTCCGAACCCTGGCTGTCCTCTGGCCCTACATTGGTGCTGCTCTAGAAACTCGGAAAGCTGCATGTGGAGAACTGTGGCATACAACTTCGAGAAGGTGTGACCCACCATAATCGTCCTGTAGTTATTCGGATCAGAAGTAGGACCAGATTTATGAATAGGGTGGATAATATGGTGGGACCAAGACTGCGGAAAACAATACACACCACTTGATTGAGAAGGTCTACCAGATAGCTGATGATAGTGCTGATCCCATGCTTGAAAAACTCTGCCTGGAAGCCCTCCTCATCCGCTTTTTGCTGCAATTCAGAACTGAGATGGCCTTCTTAACATTTGTGTAGGTGAAGATGTGGCAGGTAGAGGGTGGCGACACAACTTGAATATGGGGCTGACCTGGGATATCATAGAGGATGGAAGTATGGGTAAACATAGTGTGGGGATCAAGATCCAGAGGTAGAGGGGAGTGTCGAGGAATGATGGTACACCAAAAGCGTTTGGGGGAGTGCATAAGTGAGGTGCGGAGCTCCCTCCTCCTTCGGGCAATGAAGGTATGTTTTTTGTGACGAAGGAGATGACGATAGGCATTTTTGAGGGAAGGGAAAGATGGGAGGCCCTGGGAAAAGGCGAGGGGAGTCTGGCGGTGAAGGTTTTTGCAGTCATCATCATACCATTGGTTCATGGGGCAGGTCCTCGTGCTACGGGGTTTGGAGGTGGAGTGGGGGTATGAGAGCAAGGCTGCCTCATGTATGGCAAAGGCAAGAAGGTCGTACATCCTGTTAGTAGGGAGCAGGGTAAAATGGGGCAAGGGGGGAAGAAACTGGAGATGAAAGGAGAAGGCAATGGGATCACCGTCGTCGAATCTCAGGGTGGTACGTGAAGGGCAATGGGGGAGGCTAGGGGAGGTAGTTTCCAAGGAAAAGGAGAGGGCCGCATGGTCAGCAAGGGGGATGGGGAGACAGAAAAAGTGGTGAACATAAGGAAGAAGGTTGGGGGTAGTCATGATGTAATCAACCACACTCACACCTTCTTCCTTATGTTAATTACGCATGACTACCCCCAACCTTCTTCCTTATGTTAATGGGAATCCGGGAAGCAAGATATGCCATTAAGGATCAACAAGTTGTGGGATTCCCCCATCTGTAAAAGGTGTCGTCCATAAGCCGTCAAGGGCCCTGTCACATCATCTGATTCTCTTTGAAGACCAACTGAACCCGGGTCCACCTCTGAGGTACAAAGAGCATCATCTGTCCTGTCATGCAAGGGAACCTGGAGGTTTTGGTTCGTGCATTGAAGTCACCTAACAAGATGACCTCTCCAACTGCAGAGAACCGAGAGATGCCCGTAGAAAGGTCAGAAAAGGGGTCCTCGTCCGGTCCATTCTCAATAGCAAAAGAAGAAGCAACAAGTAACAAACTGCAATATAAATGTCCCGAAGAGGTGTGGGGTCCGTTTGACCTTGATCCAAAGGAAACACGCATATTCGTCCTCGCAACTCACTACAGAAATCCTACTCCGAAGAGTGTCCCTAACTAAGCAAACGACCCCACTAGAGCCTCTAACCCCACCGGAGCTCCTACTATCCGGCCTAGCAAACCGAGAGCTAGTAGTACCCTCTAATATCCTTAAGAGGTGTGGGGTCTGTTTGACCTTGATCCAAAGGAAACAGGCAAATTCGTCCTCAACAACTACAAATCCTACTCCGAAGAGTGTCCCTGACTAAGCAAGCGACCTCACCAGAGCCTCTAACCCCACCAGAGCTCCTAGTATCGGCCCAAACCGAGAGCCAGTAGTACCCTCTAATATCCGGGAGAGGACGAACATGACTCGCATGAGTTTCTGTGACAAATAGGAGGTCCGAATGACCCAGTGCATCATGAAGAAGGCCAGGTGAAGACCAGTATGAACTGTTTCCATTCCAACAAGAAATGGAAATACCCCTGTTACGCTGCCTCTCCCAACGAGACCGTCATTTGGACCTGTGAACCCAACCGGGAGGGAAGGTGTCACGAACCACTGGCCTGAGATTCCGAATCACCACCCATTTGCCGGTGATGCAAAATTATCAAGTTCACTTTGATTCAATAGCTAGATTTATCATCTTACATATATATTGAACAAAGTAACTATATCATGAAAATATAATTTATAGCTCTTGTGGTGCCTCGTATTTCTTCAACTCTTTTTATGGTTGTTACCCTTTTCCTATTAGACAAGCACTGTTAAGCATTAGTGCACAATGCAACTCTATTAAACTTCATCATCTTATTTATATATTGAAAAACAACTATATTAAGGAAATATAATTTTTAGCTGCAATATATCCTCGTATTTCTTCAACCCCCTTTATGGGTTCTCTCCCTTTTCCTATTAGAGAAGCATCCGTTAAGCATTACTGCACAATGCAACTCTATTAAACTTTTAGGATATGCGGTGATCAATCTATTCAATTTTTTTGGTCCTTCATAATCATGATAAATGTTACGACAGATGCAACCTTTCTAAAAGAGATCACTATCTTAATATCTTCATCACTTAATTTGCATGTCTTCTTTTTCATGAGGTGAATCCATTCCCATGTCATAACACCATGGGACATGACATGATTAACTTTAGTGCTTCATAGTTTAATATGCCAAGAGACATTCAACAATGGGAGCGAGTGGTACGGTCCTCATGGTGTGACCGTGTACATAAAAACTTTTAATAGCCGATCTATATTTATCATGAAGCATGGGTGTGTCCCCACCCTCCGAATCCCTTGATATGTACCCAAGTATGGATCGTTTTCAGGTATGGTACAGATACGTTCCAGTACGTCATAGATGTACCCGAGACACACCCGTATGTTTTTGCGCTGCTCTTGCTTAATTTTTTTAATTTAAACTCAGTCAATGCATAAAATTCAAACCATAAACTCAAATGAATTAAAAAATAAACCCTAAACTCCTCTAAAAGCTATAAAAAGGCACTCAAGCATTACCAAAACACAAACAATTCATTGTTGGTTTTTGCAAGTGTAAGAGCAAAGAGCCAAAGAGGAATTGAGGAGGAGGCAGCCATTGGAAGGAGGATTTGTTTGGAGGCAACCATTGCAAGGAGGATGAGATTGGAGGCTGCCATTGCTTGCAAGGAGGTCAAGTTTGTTTAGAGGCAGTCATTGTTTCATTGATCATTCAAAGGAGGAGACGCCACGTTTAGAGGCAGCCATTGTTTGAATTTTATTGCAAGATCTACATTTTGAGGTAGCTGTTGTTCGTTACTTGCTGCCATTGCTGTTTACAGGTATTATTTATTTAATTCAGCCTTTTATTTTTTATTTTTTTGCATCTTTTGATTTATTACGATTCATATTTTACTATTATTATTTATGTTACATCATTACATGTAATCATGATCATGAATGACGTGCGATACGCATCATTTATGATCACAATCTTTATTTTAGAATCTTAAATTTTAAATTTTTAATATGTATCATTATGTTAAAAATAAAATAAAATCATTTTCGATGTTTTATAATTTAAAAATGATGAATGATGTGTAATTTTAAACACCTAGACTCTTCTTGTAACCTTGTCATTTTATCATTTATGTAAAGGAAAAATATATTTTTAACATCCTAACTTTGTGTATGCTCTCACCTTGCACCTTTATGGTGATCTTGGTGATCAAAACATATTAGGATGGCATCAAGTTTTGGGTTAGAAAATTAATAATTAGTAAATATTGTTATTTTATCATTTATGTAAAGGCAAAATATATTTTTAAACATCCTAACTCTGTGTATGCTCTCACCTCACACCTTTATGGTGATCTTGGTGATCAAAAACAGATTAGGATGGCATCAAGTTCTACTTTAGGTGGAGTGCAAGAAGGCCCACAAGCTTCTAAAAACACATTGGTTCTTGTGAAATATGATATTGGTTCTCCTCTTTGGAGACATGTGATAGTGGTAGAAAACATTGTTGGTGGTGGGGGTCGTATTTGGATATGCCATGGTTGTCATGCTCAATACAAATCCTCATATAGTCGACTGAAAATCCATTTGACTGGGCTTGGAGGAGTGGGGATAAAGAAGTGCCCCAAACTATCAAAAGAGAAAATGGCGGAGTACTTGAGAGAGCAAGAGGAGGCTGATAGACAAGTTGAAAGAAATAGGTCTAGAACAATTCCATTGCAAAGAAGGCCTTCAACAAGACCACCCACACCTACATCTTCTACTCATCCTTTCATCTAAACTCAAAGTCAAACTCATGCTCACCCACTTGATACCCTTTAGATGAAGAGACCTCACGAAAAAAACCAAAAGGAGCATTGAAAAAAACATTCAATAATGAGAAGAGGGACATTGTTGATGAGTTAGTTGCTCGATGCATTTATGCATGTGGGCTGCCCTTCAATGTATTGAGGTCTCTATATTGACCACAAATGTTGAAAGTTGTTAGTGAAGCTCCACAATAATATAAAGACCTAGGTTGCGAAAAGGTTTGAACCACACTCTTGGCGAAGGAAGTGGAGCACATTCAAACTTCTTTGCAACCAATTAAAGATTTATGGAAGGATTCAAAGTTTCCATCATTTCAAATGGATGGAAAGATGCTTGAAATAAACCCCTAATAATTGTTGTTGCAGTATGCCCTAAAGGAACAATGTTTCTAAAGCCATTGATTGTGAAGAAGCTAAAGATGCATGATTTATTGCCGACATTTTGATAGAGGCTATTGAGTTAGTGGGCCCCTAAAATGTTGTCCAAGTCATCACAGACAATGCTAAAAATTGTAGAGCAATAAGATTAATTATAAAGGGCAAGTACAAACACATATTTTGGACCCCTTGTGTTGTCTACTCCCACAATTTGATATTGCAAAAGATTGAGAAAATCTCGTGGATCGAGCAAATTTATATAGAGGCAAATGACATTCAGATCTTCATTACAAACCATCATGTGTCACATGCCATATTCAGGAGATTCTTGAGGTTGGAGTTGGTGAAGGTTGTAGAGACAAGATGTGCTTCTCACATCTTCATCTTGAGACCTCTTGTGAACGTAAAAGAGGCCTTTAAAAGTATGGTGATTAGCAATGTTTGGATTGTGTGGTGGTAGACAAACACAAAGAAAGATGCAAAGGTAAAATCATTGGTCCTTGATGAATGGTGGGCCAAGGTTGTGTGCTTTCTCAACTTTACAAAGCCCATTCTATCCATGATCGATATGTAGATACTGTAACTAACGTGCATGAAAGAGATTTATGATGGAATAGACTCCATGCTTGAACGTATAAGAGAGGCCATACAAACAAAAAGCATGATCCGAGAAGAAACCTTCTACAATGAAGTCAAGAGTGTGGTCATGAAAAGGTGGAATAAAATGACCACCCCATTACATCTCCTTGCCTATGCACTTAACCCAAAGTATTATAGCTCTAAAATACTTGAGCTACTTAACATGCGACCATTATTATTTGAATCAAAATTTGTAAATGGAACTAGTGCAACATTCGAAGACTCTTTCTTGGTCCATCTATAGCCAGTGTGGTCCACAATGAAATGGGCATGTTTGTAGCTTCGAAGGCAACATGGGAGAGGTTGAGGCTCTCTTTAACAAGTACACCATGAGCCCAATCAAATGGTGGTATGTACATGACCATGATGCCAAGTACCTATGACCTATCGCCATCAAAATTCTCTCACAGGTATAACATTTATTAAATTTTTATTAAATTGTTACTTACTAAATACTAACATATATTTTGTACATTGTTAGTATGTTATTAATTTGAAATTTCCAACAAACTTTTTTTTTTTGTAATAGGTGGCTAGTAATTCTTCCGCAAAACGGAATTGAAGTACATATGCCTTTATCCACTCAGCTAAACAAAACAAATTGGCATCCAAAAAGGTTGAGGATTTGGTATATGTGCATTCCAATTTGTGCCTCCTATCACACAAGTCTGAGGACTATATTAGAGTTCCTCACAAACTTTGGGATATTCTTCCAAAGATTAAAGACTTGGATGCCTCCACAACCTCTCTTGCCCAACGTTCAATATTTGATGGCAAAAATGACATTCAAGGGAGTTCACAAGGAGTAGAGAGCGGAACTACTAAAAGTGGAGCTAGTGGGAGTGACATGCAGGAATTTGATTTTGAGGAAAATCTAGATGATATATTCTAGATTATTTGTATTCATATTGCCACATGATTAATGAAAATGTTAAATTTTAAGCATATTGAATGTTTTGAACCTTGATCCTACTATATTTTTCAAGTTTTGTATTTCTTATGGACTAAAAATGAGTAAAATGAGTGTGTGTGTGTGTGTGTGTGTGTGTGTGTGTGTGTGTGTGTGTGTGTGTGTGTAATCTTTTATTATATATGTATGAACGTACCCAAGACATATAATACCAAAGGTTTTTAAAAATCAACGTCTTTGTGTATTGAACCCGTACCCGCACCTATATCATGGCAACATAGATGTTTATCTTAAACAAAACATTAAATTAGACTTCATATATATATATATATATAATATTTTAAAATTAAAGAAGGGAAAATACCTTAAAGTAAAAAGCAAAGAGGAAGAGCAGAAATTGAGGAAGAGTAGAGATTTTTCAAGGGCACGTGCTTTTACATGTGAATAAAACTAGCATATCTATCTTAGATAAATCTATGTAAAGATACAGAGAGATTATTTTCCTATTCCACTTATTTTACAAATCCAATATAGGTGGCTTGAGAACAATATCTCTCGGAATCTTTTACATAGATTTATTAAAAATAGGTATGCTAGTTATCACCGGTATGTGTGTTCATAATGTGGGGTGTCATGATAACTTTGGCTCAGATTTGCACAAATAAAACACAATAATAAAGTCAAATTCTTCGTTATTCATTCCACTGAACACCATTACATATAAGTAGTACTTTAGTCTCCTACAAAGTAGGAGTTAACACCCATCTCCTAATATCTCACCTAAAGCCTAAAATCTCTCTCAAGCTATTATACATAAGTTGTTTAAACAACTTAAACAACTTACAAATATATTTGTAACACACTCAAATAGATATAATTAGCTCAATATTAATTATACTTAATCAAACACATAGTGAAGCACTAATATTCCTAACATTCCCTCCTTTAGTGCGAACAGGAAGAAATCACCATACCACACAACAGAAACACACAATCATACATGTTTTAGATTTGCATTCTGCTACCCAATATATCTATTGGACATGATCATCTACATATGCTTTCTCTTTCAGTAAATGTTGAGTTTTTCACTAGGCAACCACATACTTCCAACAATCACCTACATATTAGAACTCAACAATTCCTGCTTTCACTTCTAGTGAGTGCTGAGCTTCTCACTTGCCAACCATTGTAAAAGTACGCAATAAAAAATATGCAGTAGTCATCTGCTCTCCTATTCATCTGTTTGCAGTAGTTTTCTGCTCTCCTATTCATCTGTTTGCAGTAGTTTTACATCACACCATACATACTCACACAAAAATATGAACAAGTTGTGCCACTAAATCCTTTTTGTTACACTGTCACTAGTGGTTGGTGAGAGGTGCTGATTGGCCTCCTTCCTCTGCTGCCTCCTGCCTCCGTTGACATGCTACTTATTCAACAAATTTGATCTTGAATCTCAACGATTTCAGTGCTAAGTTTATTTTTCCATAAACATCTCCCCATAAGTAAAAACTGCTTTTATGGGTGTTGGGTACAACCGACAATGCACTTATGTACGAAATAGGCGATTTTAGCTGAGATTTTATAGAAAAACATTTTTTCGTAAAAACCATAAGGTTTTGTGCAATATCCATCTTCCAGATTAATTACAATGCCATTTCAAACTTTGTGGCAAGTTTTCATTGAAAACCGCTTCGCGGTTTATTAGTTATGCAATTAAATTGCTTTCAGGGTAAACTATAGGCAATTCCAAAGTTTTAAATATCTAAATTAAAAAAAAAAACATAAAATAATACTAAACCAGCCCTATTTTTATATGGAGATTTAAAACTTTGGTTAAAATGTGCATATAAGAAAAATCTACCAATCAAAAAAGATTCGTGTCTTGCAAATGTTTTGAAGCTTAGTAGCTTTGGTTTTGCACTTTGGATAATTTTTTTCTGGTTTTATTTCTCCTTAGAGTAGCTGGGTGCTCCTTTTTGGCAGATTTGTGGTTTATTTTTCACCAGAAAGAACATCCTGATCAGTTTTCATTCACCAGATGTGAATTTACTGTCACAAAGACACGTTTTTGCACAACAATTTCACCATATCTACATGTATAAGCAAAGATGATGTAAAAAGATAAGTTGTGTCTCTTCCTTATAATTCCAACTTAAAAATGAGATGTTAATCCGATGATCGGACGAGTAAAATATGCATATTTTACTGAACATTATCTGCTAGTATTTTTCTCACAAGATTTCTCAATCTTCTTCTTCTTTGTTTCCGCACTTGCACACGCTACTAATTTAATACCACTCTAAACTTTCAATTTCTTTTCTCACACACAAAAACTCTAGAAGCTAATTTAAAAACACTTCTCTTAGACTAATGAATTTCATCTACAAGGGCAACCAATAATTACATTGAAGTTGCCCCAAATAATTTTTAAGATCTCATACTTATCTCATCGACCTCTAGAGTCTAGAATCTCCTCGGCTCTCACATGAATAACTTTCTAATACCAAATGATAACTTTGGCCTAGAATTGCAAAAATAAAACACATTAATAAACTCACATTCTTCGTTATTAATTCCACAAAACACCATTACATATAAATAGGGCATTAGTCTCCTACAAAGTAAAGTTAACACCAATTTCTTAATATCCCATCTAAAGCCTAAAATCTCTCTCAAGCTATTATATGTAAGTTGTTTAAACAACTTAAAAATATATTTCTAACTATAATTTTCTAACACAGTCAAATATATATAATTAGCTCTAATACTAATTATACTTGCACAAATACATAGTGAAACACTAAAATTTCTAACAAGTCAATCTAAGACAGTTCTTTGGATGAAAGTTTCCAATACCCATGTGTGTGACATGCCCCCATCACTGTGTTTGAATCTAAACAATAATGACAGTTTGCAAATAAATAAACATTAGTGCACATATAACAGGCCACAATAAACTTACAAGACCTAATGTTTTATTCACAACACAATATTAATTGTCCATCAGTGTAAAACTGTTATCTGTTAGGTAACACTAATTCTAATGTCCAAAATCAATTGTAAGTGGTCCGTATGTTAAGGTATCATGTTAAATAATATTCACTACTAAAAGGGGAAGCACTTATGTGACCATCTTGAGTCCATTCCATTCCCGCATGACATCTATGCACAATCATACATATACATATTGAAATTCACAATTTGATGTCATAACATTTAAACATGCAGTGATGCATCCATGCATAAGTCTCACTGTATACCCAGAAAGCATTACCGAATCTCTAACCTAATTGCAGGGTGGTCCTTTATGTCTCACGAATATACAAATAAGAAATTGTCACAATGTTTAAAATGATATGCATATATATTTGCATTTCATCTTGTTGCCATCCATGCAATGTATCTGCCATTTTTAGTGTCATCATTCCATCTTTGCTACCAACATGGGACACCACTTAGTAAAACGTGTTCAAAATGCGTGTGTTCATAGGATTTAAAATATTACCCCATATTTTTGGGATTTACCACCACTTATTATCCTAGGACCCTCTTTTACATTAATATCCCTATTTTTACTGGTATGTCAGTGCAAAATCTGTAAATAAAAAAAAAACCTTTGTATGCAATTGCTTTACTTTTGGTCTTAAGGCTGATCCCCACAGCTACTAGAGTTCCAATAGGAGCAATTCCCCTCAGAACAATGATAATCAGTTAAAATATAGCTCCACTAGCGAGTTTCAATTTTATTAAAATTAAGATGTTTTGAATGTCAGGTGTCTGGAATTCGTCTTTAACTCTTCTTAAATTATGGTGAAACTTAGTATGTTAAGCATGTCAAGTATTATATTGACATAAATCACATACAGTAGTTTAGGTAAGTTGTTAGTTTACATCTTCTTCTGTTAATCCCGAAGTGTCATTGGGGAAGTGCGGCAAGGCTTGTTATGATCTTTTTCATGAGGCATCTATTAATGACTGGCACTTAGAGCTGGGTTTATGTGTTATATCTTGTCGAGATGATCTGTCATTATTTAGCCCTATAGAACTATTGGACTTTACTTTAGATTTTCCTGATCTCCCTGTTGAAAAATAGAGCTTATCAAATTTAGAGTCAAAGAAAGATGGAATTGAAGGTATTCATCTAGGTGTTTCTCCTCCTTTGGTTGTGTAATTCTGCGATTAATTTCATTTTGCGACCAAGTATTAGCATAGAGTGTTACTGATGGTTCCAGCTGGATGCATTCACACAACTAGAAATATGTCTTGATTATGATATTACCTGCACATTAACTACACATTATTAGTAAGCAAGATCGTTATGAATCAAGGATGGATGAAGACGATCATCGAATCACATCCAAAGGTAGATATCCCTTAAAGTTTGCAGTTGTGAATGTATGATTAATTTAGGACTGCAACAAGTCTTTTAACCATACGATAAAACTAACAAATACTCAAAGAATCCATTCGTGAAAAGATAACCATTTTCATGATGACATCCCCAAGGGACAGAATACAACCCGTAATCACCATGGGGAGTCGGGACTAGGTACAGACGTGTACCTAGGGAAGAATACTAATGGGACAACTTCATAGGTTAACCATGGAAAACGAGCAGGTGTCAAACCATCAAGACCAATACTCATGTAGTACCACACTACGACTTCCAGGCATCAACCACCCTGGGGATGGCTTATAAGTGTCTCTGAATGGAACTGTTCCTGAGCCATATCACGGGATGATTTACTGCCATCAATCACACAGGGACGAGTTATGGGCATCAACCATACATATACATATTTAGAAGTGTGCAACAGTATTCATGACAATTGAAATCCAGAAGTTATAAAGTGTATATAGCCAAAAACTCGGTTACCCATTTCAATTGCACTGACGACATCATGAATAATGTGATTCTTCCTATATATTGCTCATCCCTCTACTTTGTGATTTGGTAAGTCCTGGATCTGAGGGACCTTCGACTTTTGTTGATCCAATCTTTTAATAGGGAATCGGAGATTGCCTCTGGGAAATATCATAGACCATTGAACCATAAATAGCAGCTACTGTGCATTTAAGAAGAAAGAGGCCAACTCTTTGGAGGAGCCAGCATTATTTTTTCGCTCTAATACCCTTATTATTCATATTGTTATATAGACCTTTTTGAGTCTGCTAATACATTGTCTTTTATTAGATCCTGCGAGTCCTCTTTGCTATTATGTCTAGGTATAAAGCCTAATGTGTGCCCTTGTCACATTTTTTCCCTGCTAAGCTATAACGTATGCCACAGTTGAAAAAAATTCGAGTCCAGTTAAATTAGCAACCTTTCAAATCTTAGCCTCTTCTTGGGTTTGGCTCCCAAGGTGGTGCTTCTGCCGACATTGTTTTGGCCCTGGGAGCTGAAGCAGGTCCTAAATCCACAAGGAGCTGTCAAATCCTCAGAAGTGCCCTAGGAGAATTGGCTGAACTAATAATTGAGTTGTTGATCTTGTATTAGCTGTATAAGTGGAGTTCGGTTCAATTCATTTACTCTAGGGCAATGCTTTGAAAGTGTTTGGGTCATGGAATGCTCATTATTCTTACAATTTCCTCTGGTTTGTTATCCTAATAGAATTTAAATATTTCTTGATATTGGTACTTTACCAGTTAATTATTTCTTATTCTTAATTTTCTAGCTACTTCTTCCCTTGGCGAGTGTGAGCATATGACAGCAAAATGCAAATAGTGATATGAGTGTTTGACTATGTTGTGGTATCATCATTCAATTGGTTGATAATGTTGGCTGGTAGGACATCCTGCAGGCATTTATAGTTTTCCTTCACAAAAACTTATTTTTCTGCAACTGACCACATTGCATCGGTTTGGACTGTTTGCATGCAGGCTTCTTGAAGGGGTAGTACGCTCAGTGAATAACCTGCTTGAGAAGTTTCACCAGTCTTTCTTTCTATATTTCTTAACTGCATCTGGTAGATTTGTTTCTGTTGGAGTTTATATAATACCTTTTGCTCTCCTTGTCGCTCCCCTTATGATCCTTGCTGCATCATTATGCTCATGTAAACATGATAGTCTGACTACACCATCAAAGTCTGACGATGAGCCCGTGCCTCTAAAACATCATGAATCGGAGGTGACTGATATAAGTGCCTCACAATCAGCAACATCAGACACCTATTCTTCAGGTCGAGATTTAAATGTGACTATAAGTCTCAACCTTCGGTCACAGCAATGGTTTGTTGCAGCAAAAGTTGTTTTGTTAGTTCACTTGTGGGCCTTTGTAGTTTCCATGCTTCCTTTCCTAATATATAAATTCTCGATACAAGGGTCTGAAATGAAATTGATAATATGGATCGTCTCGTCTTGCCTAACCTTATTTGTAGGAAATAGTATTTTAGGCTGTCGTTATACTATATTTGCAATGCATCACGATGCAGCTAATCAGTTTGATATGGAAGGCTGGGTTGCTCTAAAAGCATTTACACTTGGAGCTACAAGCATTGGCCTGGGGATTATGTCAATCATCAATTTTGCAGCTGCATTCTTGGGAGCTATCACTCTCGTTCCAATGTGCCTCAGTGTTTATCCTTTGAAGTATTTTCTAAAAGCAATTAATGTCAGGAAGGCCTTGCTGATGTTTTTAAGTATATTATTTACCTTATTGGCTTTCCCACCTGTTACCATGCTTACTCTTAAAGCTCTCTCAGATGACTTTTCGAAAGTCAGCTTTGCGGACTTATGGAATTGGGCTGAGATTTTATGGTCTTCGCAAAGTGCAACATATGTTTACTTGTTTTTGGTTCATATTCCCTGTTGGGTTCTTTGTTCCTATGTTCTATTGTATAATTAAATTGATTTCATATCTAATGTCCACTGCTACAAACGTCCAAAATACACAAATCTGTGTAGGGAGCATGAAAGAAGTTTATTTCATGGTCCGGTATCCAAGTGCAAGTTGAAGAAAATATTTGATTCTGGTGTGGGCTTGATTGAAGAATCATGATATTCATTAGATATGGCAACTAGTTATATATGTCCATCTTTGATTTTTCTTTTCCTTCTTAGCAAATGTTTAAAGTACTCAACATCTTCACATTGGAAACCCATACGAGGCATGTTGGTGTTTGAAAAATTTAATTGATTTAGGGATTGAACATACCAATTTAATAGTACTATCTACCACTTATAAATAAGCATATACTATTGCAAAACAAAGATGGAAAGATGGCTTTTAGAAGTACCCATCAATAAAGTGATTTTCATCATCTCTCACGAGAACACATTAGTTTGACATATTAATTTCTTTGTATTCACAGGGTATTAACTTCTATTTTGTGTTAATATAAGTCCATTTCTCATCTTTGTATATATAGATAGGAATAGGGAGAGGAACCGGTAGTGGAGGTATCTAACTTGGCACCTACAGGGTGATCAAACAGTGTCATGTCAGCATTTGAAATTTGTCACATAGTTGAGTCAATGTGTATTTAATATGCATATTTCGTTTCATGTGTTTATTTGGAGGGAAAGTCTCTTTTGAAATGATTTAAAATAACAAATTTGAAATGCACTAAAAAAATGGTTGGACCTAAACTTGTGCATGGGTATTTAAAAGTTGGACAGCTGATGTGTCACCTTGTGATTGACTACTTTACATCTTTGTTGGGTACAAGTTGTACAATAATATATAATTTGTACAACTACTTTTCATTTAAATTTGTTCAAGTTTTGGGTACCCCCTCAAGTACCATCTCAACTATTGGACCCTGCTCAACTATTGGGTCCTCTCCCCAAACGCATTGCTCTCACTTTTTTAATACTAATCTATAGGTGTATTATTATTTTTAATTACATGTACATGATATTTCTATAAATTATAAGTGAACTTGAAAAATGTTATATTATTAAGGGCTGTTAGAGTGTAACTTTAATTATGATTCTAAAAATGTTTTTATTATTTATACCTATATAATCATTATTGTTATTTTTTAAGTAGTTTATATTCGGGGCTGTTAGAGTGTAACTTTAATTATGATTCTTAAAAATGCTTTTATTATTTACACCTATATAATCACTATCTGTTATTTTCCAAGTAGATCTTATTTTAGTGGATTAACTTATCATTTCACTCATAAACTCTTATATATATATTTTTCTATTTACTTCAAAATTTAATAATATTTAAAAATACTTTTTAAAAAAAAAATTTAATTTTGAAATAAAATATTCATAATAAACATGTAGCTAATAAATATCAAAATTATAAACAAATTGACGATGACTCTTAGGATCTTTTACATTTAATTAGTCAAGTATTTATTAAATTGTGCAATTCAAATATTAATCTAATTTATCTTAAACTTTGTTGTGTTATGCATCATTAAAGTTGTTAATGTTGTTATTGTCATTGTTCTTGTATTCCATGCTATTTGACTCTTAGAAGTGCGTGTAAATGAAACTTCATCTTTAAATGTGTCATCAATGTTGCAATTTTTTTGTGGTTTTTCTTTAGTTTATATTATGAAGTGCCTTACAAAAAGAGAGATAAGATGCTTGGCATGCACAAAATAGAAATGAGACTAAATATTCTTCAAAACTTAATTTATATCTTTAAATAGGGTGGAAATTAAGATATCTAGGTTGCTTTGATTTTTGTTAGATAAGTGAAAGTTGAGTTACACATTTGGATGAAATTATTTCACTTGAGGATTTGTTAAAAGGAAATGGAAGTTGTTCATAACAAGGTGTTTTTGGATTAGTCTAGCAACAATTATATTATAGAGGCCGCGAGCATTAGTCCTTATTTCAAATATATTTATCTAAGCTCACAATTTTTGAAAATAATTTGGATCAATCAAATTAGGATATTTATTTTTTTGTATAATAATAATGACTAATTATTTCTTTTCGCAATAAGAGAGAATGATCGTGCAAGGGTTAGGCTTATGTTTTCCTCGCATCACCGATCTTCATTTTGACCTATTGCTCCTATCCACAATTCACAACTTTAATGTACCTTAAAATATATTGCTTACTTTTAAACTCTAATTTCGTAGTTGAAGATGCAAGTGAAAGGAAACTACTATATGTTTTGAGTCATGTATAACACCATTGAATAGCCAAACTATCTTGATATTTATTAGGCCTTTCAATAGCGAACAATTTTGAAAGCAACAAACCAATAATTGTAGTAGTTCATCAACTAGGGAACTTGATATTAGGCATGGTACAGCCTATCGTGAACTTGAGTCCTTCAACGAATGCTTGCTCTTCTCTAGCATGCACAAATGAATGTTTTCTCTTCTTTAGAATACTTGGAGTAGGTCAATATATTCTTGTGAGTAATGAAATTGTCTATATTTTTTCATGCTAAAAGAGTTACAATTTATATCTACTTATAGCCACACTTGTCAATATCCAACAATTAGGATCTAAAAAGAGGGGAAGGGGTGAATGCAAGTGCACTTGACTTAGAGGGGGCCTAAAACATGAGGTAACATATGGTTAAGAAAGGCAACTCATACGATAATATACGACATTCACAAGAGGGAGGAGGGTTAACAAGGTGAAAGCCAATAAATAACATGTATTACTCAATTGGAACCAAATTAGCTAACATGACAAGTGTGTCAAATTAATTATAGAAACACCACTAAACAATTGCATGTGATTGATTTTAGGTGTCTCTGCCTTTGATATATGTGTGCATGCACATATATATCAAAGTAAAGGAAGACATGACACATGGGTATAAAATTCTATGCTTCTAAAGCTAAAGAGGCAAAATCCAACGTATTTGTCAACTCCGCAATTTCACCGACACATGGGTGAGTGATGGTGAAACTTAGAAAGTAAAACTAAAATAGATATACTTGGTTTGATTGTGATGTGGGTGTGATGTCCTTGTGAAGTCAAATGTTTCCAAATATGTGCAAGTCACGAATACAATTTTTAGTGACAAGATAAGGCTAAATAAAATTTGAAGTATGTAACATCAATGTGAAGTGGAGTTAGAAATCCTTATCGCTTATGAAGTGCCTCCACATTTGAGCAAAATTTGAAGTATTGGTAATTGGAGCTAGGCACCTTGTCACCACATGGCTCCAAATCCATCTTGTTGAATGTGATAGTGCACATGCCTAATAACATGTATATGTGTATGATGAGTGGGATATATGCCCCCATTTGAGATTGGAGATCAGGCACACATCTCAAAAGAATGGGATTAAATGGATCGTGTGTAAGATGAGCTATAAAATAATCAATGTATAACATAACAAATATATATTCTTGGTAGCATTTATGCTATGAATAAGTTGCCCCATAGGAGTTGACGATATGATCATTATAGGTGAAATAACAATGTGCCCCAATGTGGGCATGCTATAAGAAATATAACACGAAGAGTAATATGCCTCATGTGAGTGGATATGATTAGTTCAAGATCAATATTGTAAGCTATCAATGGAAAACACAAGTATAAATCCTTGCCACCAATAAATGCATGATAAGAATGATGACAACACAAGAAAATAGTAATAATAATCATGACAACATAGGAAAATAGTAATACCACTATTCATGGAATGGATTTTGGCATCATAAATACACCAAACACTTGACATAAGACAATGAAGTTACATGAAGAACATAGTAAACACATATGACAATGAAAGTACATTAAGCACGGTGAGAATGAGAATAAATTGAAGTTACACCAAATGCTTTATCAAGCATACTAAACATGTTGAAGACACACCAAACATTGAGTAGACACATACGCAACATAGACACATTAAGCACCACACAAGCAAGTCGATGATGTGATCAAATACAAACCAACCACTTGAATCGTGGATAGAAACATGGAGCAACAAATGTAGTTGATAACATGGAAGGCACATAGGTACACATCAATAACATGAATACATGCCGTGGCACATGATAACATTTAACATGCGATAACAAATCTAGCATTTAAAGTACACTTAGCAATAGAGAATAACAAACATACATATAAAGCATCAACAAAATTACGGTTACATGGAAAATCAATGACATAGAAGCCAACATGGGACAATGTGATGCCCCATAGTGCTCCAAGATTTGTCCCTGAGCGAACATAAGATGTGCTCCCAATGTAATGTGGATCCAAAATGATCTTATTAATTATAAAACAACCAAAACGTGTACCTATCTTGACAATCACATCAATAACATGCATATATAAATAATCGAAAAACAAGGCCCACATCTCTAGAAATGTAGTATAAAGATATTGTTTCTACTTTATTACGATCAAAGATAAGTTTTTTTCTTAACAATCATATACTAATAAATATGACGATATAGTGTAGTAATAAACATAAGACAAACACATATGATGATCACACAATACGAACAATGGTCACATAACACAAGCAATTAAAACCCACATATATAGTACTCAAAACAATCAAAGTAGTTTAAGAAATCATACAAATAGAGAGTTCTCGGTTGCCACAATAAGAGATTAACTAGAAAAGCTAACTAATAATACAAAGATGTCTTTGAGAATAGTCATAAATTATAATAGATGAAGCATTAGGACCAACAATAAAATGTATAGGATGGTGTGACACCCATGAATCTAAAGATAACACGTCTTCATCATCATAATTTTCTTTGTCACATTGTTCACTAACTATCCTTGGTATCTCACTTATATTGATATACTTTATGATATTGTGATTGTCTTATAGACATATAGCGCAAACACCATAATTGGGATAGACTTATGTGTTTGTACTATATTCAATCTTCCATTAGGTATTACATCTTGGTAATTCTTGTGATGTCTTTGCTTTACATACAAATTTGGATTGAGTTTGTTCTCATGAAAAATTGACATCTTGTTTAATTGTTATAACGTGATCTTGATGTCTACATTTTAAACATTATTGTAACCATTGTTAGGTACAACATGAAATAGAGTTTGATATGTCTTTGGTCCCACCTAGATAGACAAAATAACACAATTACAAATTTGAGATTCTTTTCGCGAGTTCATGGTGTAAAATATTTTTTTGGATAATATTGCGCATAGATTTTAATTTTTTTGATGTTTCGAGTCTCTTATGCTGGATTCATCATAAGGGAGATGACACTTAAGATTGAGAAGGTTTAGAATATCAATTCAAACATAAATATGCCAACATAAGACACTAAAAAGGGGGTGTGGGGTCGAAAGGGTCAACCAAATGAAGTTAATATGTAATGGATTAGTGTTAGTTTGATAGCATTATTATTTTTATAATCCAAAAATTATTATTTGTTGATTAATGGAATTAAAGGTGCCATTTTTTAATTGATTAATTTGCAAGTAGTTATGATGTAATGGATTAGCATTAGTTTTCTAGCATTATTATTTTTACTATTCATTTTTTTAATTTGTAGATTAATGGAATTAAAGGAAAATTTTTTATTTGATTAATTCACAAGTTTCTTGAAATGCATTTTTGAGGAGTTGCTCTTGAAATCTCATAGAAATCAGACAAGGGGTTTGGAAGATATGAGAAACTTTCCATTTTTAGTAAATGATGTCTCTGGCATTTTTTTAGTAGCATAACCAATAAGGAGAGTGATTATTGGGTGGGGGTGGGTGTGGATGAAGCTTTGAAACTAAAAATGGTGAAGTGTTTGAACATGAATCATTTTTATCTTACTTGCACACCTTAACTCATGCTTGACTCAAACAGGCTTAACCGAGGTTGAATGAGGGTTGATGTGGAGTTGCACCCTAAAAATAAGGGACAAAGGGGACAAGAGGGGCTCCCAAATGCAATTTTCATAACATCATACCAAGTTTCAACTTGTGGTTTCATGAGAGTAAGATGTAGGGGATTGAAACTAGTAGCTTGGGCTTAACAAAGGTTTTACATGTGTCCAAGGGCTAGTTGAGAGAGGGGAACACACTTTTATGTCCCTTATGTCCATTTGCACCTTGGGACAAGTGAAAGGGGACACCACACCTTGAAAAATGTGCCATGGGTGAGCTTGTCATGGGGAGTGGGACCAAATTTGACTAGAACTTGAGTTCACACCTCTAACACTCATAATGCTTAAAGTTGATGTTTTTAAGTGATAAAAACTTGTGAATGGACAGGGGAGTGCAATTTTGTGTCCCTCATGTCCCTTTGCATGTTGGTACAAGTGAAAGGGGACATATGAACTTGAAAAATCCACCAAGGGGGGCTCTAACATGAGGATGGGCCCTATTTTTGCATTGAGCTCACCTAACCACTCAAGTCACAAGTTTCAAGTGATGAAAAAGAAACATGCACAAGGGGAGCGCAATTTGGTGTCCCTCATGTCCAATGATCAAATTTGAAGTCGTCAATGCCCTTCAAACATCTTTCAACTTGTCATAGAAGGGTGTTTAAAAATTTATACTTAAAAAAGTAAAATTTAAAATTACCCGTCAATATTGAAAAGTGGTCATTTATGTTAATTTTTCATTAGAAGGGCCAAGTCAAAAATAACTTTTCATACAAATATTATGCCATATTTTTTTTTTTATAAATATTAGATTTATTTTATTGAATAAATTAGTAAATAAATAATATAATAATGCATATTATGATATTACGTCAACGTATCCTTTGGATCTTGATTTTCTCCACTACTTATGCAATTAAAAACAATTTTTTTAAAAAAGCACGAGTTAGTGATTTAAGGAAACATATAAAAACTTATAAATCGGTACACTCGTACATGGGAAAATCTAGTGACTTACCGCAACTAAAATAGAAACAAAAAAATAATTGTAAATTTCTATCCTAACTTCCTAATTTTGTACAAATCTAATTCTTTTGTCCACATCTAATGTGTACGGTTGCAAAAATTTGTCCATATCTTGATTCTTATTTGTACAATTCCAAGCTTTGTCCAAAACAAACAAAAAAAAGAAAAACCAATTTAATCGAGCCCAATCAAGAAAATGCGATGCAGTGAGATGTTCTTTATGTAAAATAAACGAGGTCGTGGAAAGACAAACCTAAATATATTCTATTGTGGAGTGAAAACTAGTTCCAGAACCATCGCTCTAGGAGTAGACAATTTCTATGTTTATTTTCGCCAGTCTTTTCTTGATAGGGGTAGTGGGTGAGTTTGGTACTCAATATTCTTCTTGGGGCAACTTAATTTGTTTCTAAGTTGATGAGATAGCTGATTATTTGAGGACTTATTCTGCAGGAAAAACCATCCTTGAGGAGTTTAAAAACCATCCTTGTATTCCAAATAGTTTAAGGTATGTAATATTTTACCTCATTTAATTTTTGAAGTCTCAAAATTGATTTTTGTATGTTATTACAACATTTATAGGATTTTCAATAACTGGATCATGGATGTGCAAATATTAATCCGTGAATTCTTGTTTTTAATATTCTATATTTTTTGATTCATTATTTTAAAATATTGTTTGCATTATAAATTGCAGAAAAATGAAGAAAATTGGTCGTCCAAAAAAACATGGGAGACAAACAACTCTTGTTGATGCATTCAAATTGAGACAAGATTCGTGGTCTTCAAATCCAGTGGATGATAATGATGTTAGAATTTGAAGATTCTATTAATTACTTGATTTAATCAACATTAATAAACTATGCAATATTAAATAAATAAACAACACATTACATGTATAATAATAAATTAATACTTACAAAAGTAAATAACAGAGGACACAATATTAATAGTGGAAAACCCGAAGGTAAAAATCACCGTGAAAAGTAACAATTATTGTAGAGAACTTTTTAAACCAGTAAATCACCTCCTCCTTAGAAACCCTAATCACAAGGGTGAAAACCTTTGATCTATTATTTTTTCGAATATATCAAATGAGGACCAAGTCCTTTTTATATGAGGTGATTGGGTATGTCTCCCGACTCACCTTTTCAACCATGTCGGTTGACACATATACCAAGGTTTAAAATATTTAATAATAGAAATATAACTATTTCTTATTATTAAATATTTAACCTAAAGTATATTCCTAGGTTTGAATATTTAATAATAGAAATATAAATATTTCTTATTATTAAATATTTAACCTATAGTATAATGTTGGACCCATATTTAATTAAGGGGTGGCCAGCCCACTTAACCATTATGTTCCAACACTCCCCCTTAATGTTAAGTGGGATAACATATGCCAATAGATTACCTACTCGTGGTACACTACAAGATTTACAATCCTTAAACCATAAAGGTTTTAGGCTAGCATATAGGTTGAAGGAATTATAACACCTTCATCATACTCAAGTTACCTTTTGGTACAAAAGGATTTGGAATCCCAAAGATCATCCCATGATCAGTGGCTAAGTATGATTTGTGAGTTTTACATGTTCTCACAAGTTCTCGTAAAAGGTTACTTGAAACCAAGCATATGGAGCCTTTTATAACCAAGGACCTCCTTAACAATATGCTTACACTTTGGATGTTTACCAATAAACTCAATAACACTAAAGAGTTTACTAAAGACCACCTTTAAGGTCTTTTACACTTCTTTTAAAAAAGAAGCCGAGGAGATATACATATGTCCACAAGGTATCTTTTACACATGCCCGAAGGTCTTTTACATTTTCCCGAAGGTCTTTATTACAATGCATTTTTCATTTTACAAATACCAAGTTCCATTAGGAGGTGACATTGTCATGCACACTCCCCTCAATGGAAACTCCGACAATCCAAGTTTTTCACGAAAGTGACAAAACTTTAACACTCAAGGGTTTTGTGAAGATGTCAACAACTCTTCTCTTCTTTAGTCGACACAAACTTGAGATCTATCTCACCACTTAACACCTTCTCACGGATGAAGTGTATATGTATCTCAATGTGCTTCATCTTCTGATGTTATGTGTGCTCTAGTTGTCATAGTTGTCGAGAACAAAGGAACACTACCTTGATCCTTCATCTTTATCTCATCGAACAACCTCTTTAGCCATAAAGCCTCTTTTGTAGCTTCCATTGCACTTTTATACTCAGCTTCAGTTGAAGAGATAGAAACAATTGGCTATTTTTTACTACACCAAGTAATGACACCTACACCAAATTTAAACACATAACCAAAAGTAGATTTTCTATCTAATACATCACCAACATGATCAAAATCACAAAATCCATGCAAGTTAGCATTTTCATCCTTAGTATAATGCAACCCATAATTGATTGTTCCCTTAATATATCTAAGAATTCTTTTTGTAAGATTCCAATGATCTCTATAAGGTTCCTGCATAAACCTTGAAGCAATTCCTACTGCATAGGAAATATCTGGTCTAGTTATAGTTAGATAAATCAAACTACCAACTAACCGCTATACAAAGTAGGATCAACTTTTTCACATGCAGGTTTAGGATCAAGTTTTAGTCCAACTTCCATAGGTGTAGAAATTGGTTTACAATCAATCATATTAAACATTTTCAGTACATTGGTTGCATATTGTGCTTGAGAAACAACAATAGAA
This sequence comes from Taxus wallichiana var. yunnanensis, assembly GCA_018340775.1. Classification (NCBI taxonomy): domain Eukaryota; kingdom Viridiplantae; phylum Streptophyta; class Pinopsida; order Cupressales; family Taxaceae; genus Taxus; species Taxus wallichiana. The sequence continues at coordinate 925,522,274 of CM031242.1, forward strand.
TGCTTGTCTTGAAATACAACCATGCCAAGAAAATGATGTAAGAGACCTAAATTAGTCATTTCAAAGTATTGTTTCAATTTTTCTTTAATCCTATGAATTAAAGTAGGATTATCACTAGTCATAAGCAAATCATCCACATATAGACATACAATGATAATGTGAGAACCTTCTTGCTTAATGAATAGATAATTGTCAGAAGAACAATTAATAAAACCTAATTGTTTAAAGAAAGCATTAATTTTCACATACCAAGCTCTAGGAGCTTACTTTAAACTATACAAATATTTTTCAACTTACAAACATAGTTTTCTTTACCAATTTTCTTCAAATCCTTTAGGTTGAGACATGTAAAGTTCTTCCTTTAAATCACCATTCAAAAAATAATTTTTCACATCCATTTGGTGGATTTCCCACCCAAACTAAGCAACAATAGAAAACAAGGTCATAATAATGCTCATTTTAGCTACAGGGGCAAATGTCTCAACATAATCTATCCATGTTTCTAAGTGAAACCTCTGGAACAAGTCTAGTTTATATTTGTCAAAGTGTTGAAGACTATACACTAAGAGTCATTAACACTTTCCACTAGTTGTCTAATCTATTTTAATCCATCAAAAAGGATTTTCGGTACATGCCATGGCCCCGAGCCAGGGGACCGGGGATGCAACCCCCTTTTTTTTTCCCCTTTATAAATTTATCGTGCCTAACATTTCATTATATTTTAATTCATCTAAATTTGATTTTTCTCATATGGGTGATATTTCCTGACCCATAGGTTTATGGGATAATTTTGGCTCATGTTTTTTATACCCACAAATTTTATTAATAAAAATTGCTTAAGCCTGATTGTTTACTTATGTGGTTTTGTGCATCATGGTAGGAATTATGTAACATTGCAAATGTGTTTTGAATTCGCATTAATTTTCAAATATTCGAAAAATACAATATTCCAGAGAGTTTGTTTCATAGATCCAAATAGATTTTCCATTCTATAATTATCCAATTTTATTGAGAGAGCAATGGCTTTCTAGTAATAAAATTTCTTCAAGTGATTCTTGGTGGAGAACATCCAAATTGGGTGAATCATGTTCAAATATTATTATTCTATCACTTTTATTTGAGATCCCATAATATTTTACGCTTATTAGTTTCTAATCTGATGCACATTTAAGCATCATTTTGTGAAGGGATTATTCAACATATTTTATCCCTTATTTCCTAACAAAACCTCTAGCAACAAGTCTAGCTTTATATTTGTCAATACTACCATCAACATTGTATTTTACTTTGTATAACCATCTAGACCCTATAACGCTTCTTTTCTCTAGAGGTGGAACCAACTCCTAGGTTTGATTTTGAATCAAGGCATTATATTCAATCTGCATTTCATTGATCCACTTCTCATCCCGAGAAGCTTCTTCAAAACTCTTTAGCTGTAGGTTCATACAAGGTCATTAATGCATGGTACGTATGATGGCTTCTTGGTCATTTTCCTAAGGTCAATAGGATTAGAAATTTCTAACACAGTTTGAGCCCATTTTGGTTTCTTAGCTAGGGAGACAGGAGATTCAAACATCCATAACATCAACACAAGAAACATCATCATGATCATTTACCATATTTTCATTATCAGAATCGAACCATCATTAGAAATATTGACAAGATTAAGAGTCTCATAACTATTTGTAGATGCACATAAAAACATTTTTCAAAACAACAACATTGCGATTTTCAGTTACTTCCCTTTTACAGGTCATAAATCCTTAAACCTGCATAGTTTTAATACCATATCCAATGAAAATACAAGAAAAATAAGTCATATCAAGTTTCTTTCTTTTCTTTTTAGGGATATATAAGGAGCGGGACTACCAAATAATTTTAAATGTGATACATCAGGTTTTTGATTTGACCACTTCTCTAAGGGGGTCGAAAGGTGAATAGATTTGGTAGGGACCCTATTTAGGATGTAGACTGTCATGTTCATTGCTTATGCCCACAAAAATTTGGGAAGACCAACAAAATGAAGCATAGTGCGAGCCATATCTAAAATAGTCCTATTTTTTGTTCTGCAACACCATTAGACTAGGGAGAATGGGGAGAAGTTAATTCTCTTTTAATACCACAATCAATACAGAATTTTTCAAATGCCTTGCTAACATATTCACCCCCATTATCTGTTCTAAGCCTCTTAATTTTATAATTTGATGAATTTTCAATAGATGCTTTAAATTCCTTAAATTTTCTAAATACATCAAATTTATTTTTAAGAAAATATGTCCAAATCATCCTGGTGAAATCATCAATAAAAGTCACAACATATAAAGAACCATTTAACGAAGCTACTTCAAGAGGTCCTCTAACATCACTATGAACAAGTTCTAGTGGTGAAGAGGAACTCTCCTCAGGATGTAAGTGAAAGGGTTTAACACTTTGTTTCAAGCGTAAACACCCTTCACAAACATCGTGAGATGAAGACAACACATGCAAACCTTTCACTAAATTATTTCTAGACATTTCATACAAGCTTTGATAATTCACATGTCTTAACCTTTCATGCCATAATTTTGAATTATTCAAACTTTGAGATACAAAACAAGATGCAAAGAAAAATCATCAAAAATATACATACCATTTCTTTGAATTCCTTCAACAATTATATTATCATTACTATCCTTGATGTACCAAGTATCCTTCAAAATTTGAATAAACAAACCATCATGAGTTAGTTGTGAACATGACAAAAGAATCTTTTTAATCTTAGGAACAAATAAAACATTATTCAAAATACCATTTGCAAATTTTACTTTTCCTTTCTCTATTGCTTCTAAAGACGAGTTATCACCAAGATACACACGTTCATTGATTTTCGTAACATCAAATAAAGAATTGGAAATAACAGTCATATGATTTGAAGCACTTGAATCTAAAATCCATTCAGAATTAGATGAAGAGTATAAAACAACATATAATGCAATAGTTTTAGGAGCATCATTAGAACTATCATTTTTCCTTAAATTATATTTAGATGGGACAGTCTGTTTCTATTTTTTATGGATATGTTTCTTAGATTTACACTCTTCCTTTTAATGCCCAAATTCACCACATTTTTGACATTTACCATTAAAGCCTACACGTAAATGTTTAGAAGCAACACTTTTCATATAAGTAAATGAAAATTTAGATCTAAAATTCTAATCAGAGAAGGGCTTGCGAGGCTTGAACTTTGAATTTTGAGCAAGAAGTGCCTAGAGACATTCTCCTTAGAGTCGAAGTTCATCATCACTTGCTCTTCCTATATCAGAAGAGAACTCAAAGTATTTAAGTCTGGTAATTCATCCTCATTATGATATTTAGAGTTTAAGATAGAAATAAAATTCCTAAATATTTCATGTATATTCAACTGAACAATAAAGTAGATTAATTTTTCACCAATTAAGTCACAATTGCATCCATCTAATTGTGCTTTGATATTTTTAATCTTGGCTAAGAAATTAACTACCTTTTCATCTCCTTTCATAGGAGTCGTAAATAATTCTAAAACAAGTTTAATAATCTTAGATAAGCGCGTACCTTCATGCATGGATTCTAATTGTATCCATACCTCTTTAGGATGTTCGATATTACCAATGTGTAGAAGATATTCATCATTCACATTGTACGCTGTAATCATGGAAAGGGCCTCCTGCGTATGTTGTGAGAATGCATTCATATTTTATGTGGTTGCTTGACGGCTAGTGGGCGCAAGCTCAATTCTGAAATAATCGTCCAAAGTTTCCTTTCCATAAGTTCTGATTTGACCCTGATCTTCCAAATATTGTAATTGGCTCCATTTAGGATCTGGGATTTATTAAGGCAAAAGTAACTGGACGCCATTGTATTTCAAATTTCATGACCCTGAAAACATACCCCATTATGATATAATGCCCCACTGAGTTAGAAACATATTAATTGAAAAAATGATAATACCCATATTTTATGATAAAAAAACTGTATTATTTCATTAAAAATCAAGTATTATAAAGAAATAACTAATATGATCATAAAAATATTAATAGAACCATATCTAAACTTATAGATCTAAAGAAAATATTTAAAACTATAGAAAAATATAAATATTTCATATATTAATTTACCCTTACCTGTATGTGATTTTTCACACGCATGTAAACCCCTTTCACCTATGCACACTCACATTAATTCCTCACAAAACATTCAAAAATTTAGATTGCAAAAAAATTGGGGAGAAGGGGCCTATGATTTTTAAATACCCTTCAGGGTTGGTTGAAAAAACCTGTACAAAATTAAATAGATTAAATACAACAACATTTGATCTAACCTATTTAATGTTTTGTTACCATGTTAGAATTTGATGATTCTATTAATTACAAATTTAATCAACATTAATAAACTATGCAATATTAAATAAATAAACATCACATTACATTGCATAATAATAAAGTAATACTTATAAAAGTAAATAACATATGACACAATATTTATAGTGGAAAACTCGAAGGTAAAAACCACTGTGAAAAGTAACATTTATTGTAGATAACTTTTTACATCCAATAAATCACCTCCTCCTTAGAAACCCTAATCACAAGGGTGAAAACCTTTGATATATTATTTTTCAAATATATCAAATGAGGACTCGAGTCCTTTTTAACCATGTCGGTTGATACATATACCAAGGTTTAAGATATTTAGTAATAGAAATACAACTATTTTTTATTATTAAATATTTAACCTAAAGTATATTCCTAGGTTTGCATATTTAATAATAGAAATAAAAATATTTCTTTTTATTAAATATTTAACCTATAGTATAATGTTGGACCCATATTTAATTAAGGGGTGGCTATCCCACTTAACCATTATGTTCCAACAAATGACTATCTCATCAACAATGATGTTGAGAATATCAAGAAGAAGAACCTTCATCGCCGAAGAAAGGTAAGTTGACCACTACTAATAGGAAATTCAATCCTTCATGGAAGTTTGTGCATAAATGGTGTTATTGTGTCATAACACTAGATGGAAAAGAAAGGATCAAGTGTTTGTGGTGTGTCAAATACAAAACAGATACTCCATTTGCCACAGAGGGTAGTACTACAATTCAGTTGAGTGGATTGAATGGTCATGCAAATTCAGAGGCCCATAAGAGAGCAATACAACTTATGGAGTTTGAAAACAAAAAATCATGTTTACCAATAACAAAGCATGTTGAACTTATGGTTGATGCTGAAAAATCAAGAATAATCAGTGTTATGGAGACAATGTATTTTATAGCTATAAAGGATTTACCTTTAGAAGTTTATAAAGACATGTGTGATTTACATAGATACAAAGGAACTCCTAACATGCCATTATCTGATGAATATTCAACATATACAAATGTTGCTTATGGAAAAGAGTTCTTATCTACTGCAAAAAATCTTTATTGGGAAAAGCTTAAGGCAGAAATATTTTATAGTCCCTTTTATGCTATTTTGGTTGATGAAAGTACAGATAGGACAATGGAGAAACACCTAATTATCTATGTTAATTATTTGAAAAATGGAGGGAATGGATCATGTGTGACTAGATTTCTTCGTCTCCTCAAAATAAAAGATGGAACTGCACAATCTATGTATGAATCCTTAACAAATTTATTATCAGAAATGGAGCTGCCAAAACACAGGATGGTAGGATTTGCATCAGATGGAGCATCCTCTATGAGAGGTTTAGCTACTAAGTTAAATCGTGAAATACCCCACTTGGTGTCCATTCATTGTGTTGCACATCGTGAAGCTCTAGCTGTGGTAGATGCTTCACATGCTTTCCCTGAAATTGAATACATTGATAAATTTGCAAATAAAATATATTCATGGTTGGGGAAGTCAGCAAAAAGACATGGTGAACTCAAAGAGTTAATGGAATTATTTCAAATTGATAGGTTGCAAGTTCTTCAAATCCATCGGTTCATTGGTTATCTAGAGGGCAAGTTATGGTCAGACTTGTTAAGATGATGCCAACATTACTACAAGAATTCAAACATGGTGACACAAAATTGTATGAAATGGGAACAATATTTCAGGTTCAATTTTGTATGCATTTTCTTGCAGATGTTCTCAGTGAATTAAATAAGCTAAGTCAACGATTTCAAGAGGAGAATATTGATATCACTATCATTGGTACTCAATTAGATGTACTTATTGAGATTCTAAAAAGGAGATTTCTTAAGTACACCTTTGGAACATGTTCTCAATATGTTTCTAAATATTTACAGAAGGCTCAAAATGGATGTTTGGAGTTTGTTGATTGCATAGGTATTGTTAGAGTAGGTATTTATCTTAGCTCATGTTCAATTAGGTACTTTATTTACCTTTATTGTATTTATCCTCACCCACTTATGTGTGTGGATATTTATTTTATCTTATTTAGATATTAGGAGATATTATCTAGTTGTTAGGTATAGTTCTTTCCTTGATCTATGGTATTAAATAGATCCTTGATGTCTAGTTCTCTCCTAAATCTATGGTCTTGACTAGTTCTTTGATGACTAGTTATTTCCTTGATTTATGGATTGATCTACGACCTTGACTAGTTCTTAGATTGTTATTCCTTGCCTATTTAAGCAAGGCCCATTCTCATTGTATTGCATTGAGTTCCATAATAATATATGATATTGTTACTCATTTGTTTGTAAAGGTTTATGTAAAGTTATTCTAGCGAATTGCTTTCATCTTATTGATCGTGGTGTTTGATTAGCATCTGTGTTCTTGGCTTGGTATGATCTGGTTATCGTTCCTTTTAGGTATTTCACATGTACATAACCTCAGGTTTGAATCTATACCTGAGACACTTGGATCTGGCACTCTGGAGGACAACATTCATTTGGGTAAAGAATTTGTTCAGAAGATAATTGATTGCCTCAATATTAGGTTTGTTGACATGAAAATATTTAATGTTGCAAATATTTTTAGTCCTCGTTGTTACTTTGATGAAGAGGATGGGCGAGACATTGAAATACAAAGGTGGTTGGAAAAGCTATGTAAAAAAATTGATGTTGGTGATGCTCCAATAATTGACACAAAAAAATGTCAGGGAGAATTAGACAGTTTTGTTGTGAATCTACATAAAGCACATCCAAAGAAGACTATGTTCAAGGCATGGGAGCAATGTGGAGAAGATGAAATGTGGAAAGATTCATTCCCTAATTTAATGAAACTATGGAAAATAGTTCTCACACTTCCAACAAGTACATCAACGTGTGAAAGAGGATTTTCTAAGTTAAATCACATTAAAACTATTGAGAGGTCTAGACTTTGTCTGGATACATTAGACACATTAATGTTTTTATCTCTTTTTGCACCTCAAAATTTGGATATAGTAGATTGGAATGAGGTATATGAGGAGTGGAAAAGAATGAAATCTCGTAGACCTCTTCCTTTGAGTAATGCAAGTTGAATATGTAATTACTTTGTTGAATCTTGATTATTTTATTTAACTACCTTTCAAAAAATTTGGTTGATTGTTCAATATTTAATAATTTTGACATTTTTCATATTTATTTTATATAAAATAATCAAATATATATGGAAAGGTAATTAAGATTTTCTTTTTTCAATTGAAGGGCAATCTATTTTTAATTTGTCAATTATGAAGGGTCAAGCTTAACCTAGCCTTTCAAATTAAAATATGGGTAGCCCTTCAAATTTGATCACTTCTCATGTACCTTTAAACCTTTGGAAAACTACAAGGGAAACTCCACCTTGAAAAATGCACTCAAGCCTTTAAGTGATGTTGATGTCATCATCCCAAGGCGAAATTAGAACACGCAACTTTCCTTTTTGCCCTGACAGTGAAAGTTAGAGTTAAAAGGTGAAATACTATATGATTTTGACTCCAAAGAATCCATTTATTTCATTATCACTAATTTAAAGACTTGGTTCAACTTGAAATTTTATCTATGGCATCATTCACGCTTTTGGCATGAAGGAATATAATTAGTGACTTGCGATATCACATGAGATATTGAAGTTTTGGACAAATATTGATGTTTACACCATGTGGATGATCCCAAGAGATTTCTATTGACTATTTGTTTAGCTTCCAACTCTTCTCGAACTCATAGAATCTTTAGAACAGGGTGACTTTCTCCATCAAGCCTTCATTCCATGTGCCCAAAATGACCTAATATTTCTTGAAATATTTCGACATCAATTAAATCCATATATTTCCCATAAACTACCTTGCATAACTTCATTTATCTCTTTTACAACTCCTAGATGAGTTGAGGCTTTTTTTCATCTTTCTGAGGATGTTTTCATGTTGCAATATGGCTAAAAATAGTCAATTTAGTGCTTTGGAGAGAACTATTCCACCTTGGAACTTAGTCTTATTATGAAATAAACTTGGATCCATTCCCCTGCACATGAAACACACTTGAAAACTATGTTATCATGTTCCTCTTATCCATAATGAGGATGGCATATATCCGGAGGGGTTGCATGAGCTGATGGGTTGGTTAGAGGAAAGGTTCACAATGATCGGGAGAGGGGTTTTCAAATGGTGGGCTTAGTTGTCACGGTCATTTTTAAAAAAATTTCATGCTAGACATTTTGCATTGCAATAGATGGATCTATCTTGGGAAATTATATTGTAAGGGGTAATGAAGAACCTCATGTATATTGTGAAATAGAAGACCATTTCCTTATCCATTGGCCCATAGAGTCACCAAACTGAACAACTAGTAAATCTACCACCACATCCAAGATACAAATAACATGAACACACAATATAAAGAGGAAACACACAACGTAAAGGGAAACCATGATAAAAAAATTCCTAAATCACCTACAATACATGCAGGTGATAACCCACTTTCATTTTAGTATTGATTCTTCTATGAACATTTACTCATACACAAGTTGCACCAAACACCTTTATTATGCAAACCCATTAAATGGTCCCGTGAAATATTACCCTTTTCTCCATTTCTTGGGAAAGTTTACATGATTGTTATTTTAAGTAAGGGTACACTTAGATATTTCATTGCCTTCATTTCTCTAACATTCCATTTCTAATGACAACACATTTTTTGATTCAACCCCACTTTTTATCTCATTTTCACATTCTTGTTGCTACTATAAGAACGATTCTTGATCATATTAAACTCATCATGTTCACAACTAGGCCTATGATCCCCAATGAAAATTTGACCTTTGTTTTTCATGCTTCCCATGATCATGGTTAACATGACTTGGTTCCTGATAGAAATCATGGGATTTTCAACACTATCACCAATTTCTTGATATTCAATGTTTACCTACTACTCCAAATGGTCCTCCTTCACACACACCAACTTATTTCGACATGTTTCTCACAATGGTGTGATTTGCACAGATACCTCATCCTATTGAAAGGAAAATGAGCACAAGGTGGGGCATGAAATGTGGACATCATCACTTTCCTTCTTGTGACCATATTGAGCTTCAAAAATCATCTTCATGATGGAGAGATCCTCTTCTTGAACAGAGTCAACCTTGAGAGACCCAAACACCTTATCATTTATACATTCCTCATTACAAAGGTCCTCTTCTTGAATGGAATCAACCTTAGGAGAATCAAACACCATTCCATCTATATGTTCTTCACTAAGAAAATATTCATCTTCTCCCAATGGGAAAAATAAGGTTTCAAATTCACAGTCATTTTCATACTCACCAAACAAGTCATCGTGCTGAAGCTCGGAAGATGATTGTAAATTTGGGATTCACTTGCTAAAAAATCATTCGATGTCAATTCTTCTTTACGATCCAAATTTCTCATTACCTTGGGATTACTTTGTTGCATAAGTCAAGATATACAAAATATTCATTGAAACCAAGTAGAGAACCTGCATCTATATCCATATCTAATGAGAAGTACATACTTTCAAATTTTGACTCCATCAAATCATCATAATTCTTTTCCATTGGTTCAATCAAACTTGGATACTCCTCCATCAATATGGGAATCTTGAAATCTTCCTTTGAAGTTATGAAAAATTTGCCATACCTTGAATCTTGGTATAGGATGTTTGCCCTTGGTCATTTGGTTTTTATGCCATATATTTCATTTTTCTTATCGAAAGGAGCTTCTTGATCTTACCATTGACTGGTATGGTGGAATAAGACCAATCCATCTGCATATCTCTACCAACATCCTACTAGAAACTCTGGATTAACGACATACCATACAAAGTTGGCATGTCTGCCACAAGTATTTTCATCTAGATCCTCTTGTCAAGAAAATATGAAAATGATACTTGAGCATATTTGACCTTGACAACAAGAGGTACTTCTTTGGTTTCCATGGAATAACAATAGCCAGTAGCGGGAGTGAGAGTAAGACCAAGAGCTTTAATAAATTTTGCAGACATGAAATTGTTAGAGGCACCAGAGTCAATAATGAAATTATTTAATTTATACCCATTGACTATCAAGGCAAGGTAAAAGATTCTACCTTCCCAAAAGAGGAATATTTTGAGCCAAGAAGGTTTTGGGAAGAAGAGATGCTAGAAGCGTGAAGTGATTTGGTGCTGAAATTTTTGGAACATGAATTTAAACTACTTCCTTTGATAAACTAGACAAGTTTATCAAATTGTTTGGGGTGAGTTTTCAAGTACTCAGACTAAAAATTTGAACTTTGGCTTTCTTGACATGGTCAATGATTTCAAAGGTGAAGGGATGGTAGACACATCATGAACTATGAAATCCTTGACATACGTGAGGATTTGCATTCTTAGGAACAACAAAAGTGGAAACTAATTTGACAAGAGGAGATGAAAGAGACTTACTCAAAGAGATAGATGGAGTCTTGGCTGAGGTAGTCTCAAGATTCTTCTTGGCTGACCCTATGGAAGTGGGCAAAAATGATCCTCCTTTTGTTGTTTTTCATAGAGTTGCCATTTGAGGATTTAAGAAGAGTTTTGCTTGGGTAGTGGAAGAAGAGGCTTCTTTCTTTGTTTGCGAGTGAGTGAACACTACACAAGATTAATCTATTCATATCAGCCATGGATTCTTCAAGATCTTCATCAGGTGAGTATTCACAATACCCAATGTTTGCATATCCATCTTCTTCTTCTCTTTCAAGTTCTGATTCTTCTCCTTCATCTTCACAGATTCCACATATTACATTAACGGTGGAGCTTCTAAGGAAAGCCTTCGAGGTGCTCCAAAAATTTGATTCCTATTTTTATTTTGATATGAGGCATGTTGAAAAATTTACGTCTTCAATGAAGTTAGGTCATTGACCAACTTTTGCAGCAATAGATCAATGCCTTCATCTTTCGAGTACTAGATTTTAGTCTTCATTGAGTAGTTCTTGACCTTCCTTGACATGATAAGACCATCTTCCACTTCAATGGAAAGTCATTGAGAATTATTTATAGAGTATCTCGCTTGAGCTCTCTGTAGTACAAACCAAACTTAAGGAAACTGAGCATTTATGAAGAACCTATTCTAATTATATATAGTAGGATGAGCACCAGTAGGAATTTTTTTACTTAAATTGTTAAATTTTTCCACAAATTCTCTCATGGGCTCTTGCAATTATTTCTTCATCTGAGATAATTGAGTAAGGAGGGCATGGAAATCTTCTACAATCTTGAATCTTGCTTCAAACCTAGTTTTCATGTCATCCCAATCAATAATGGAGTGAGGTTACAAGTAGTAAAACCATTCCGCATTGGCATGTTGCAATGACTCCATGAATAGTTGAATGACAACATCTTCATGTCTTACTCCAAGAACACCACATGCTGTGATAAAAGTTGTAATATGATCATTTGGATGTTGCTTTCCATATCCATAGAATTTGGGAAAGTTCTTTCTTGATCCTTTTGGTAATTCATGAAGTGGAGGAGCCAATTCTAGCATACCAGTTGTTTTTTCCCAAGGTACAATTGCAACCATTTTTTTCTTCTTCGTTTTATTTCGGAGAATGATCTCTAATGATTATGAACTGGTTATTCAATTGGATCTTCAAGAGGAAAGTTAGGATCAAATTCAAGGAAGAACTCTTGCATAATTTTCCTTACTACCTAGACAATAACGAGTCTGAAATCATTTTATTGTTGCTCTTTGAATGTGGAATCAACAATGCCACTTGCATGATCAACTTGAGTATACCTTCTTTCTTCCAGTTTTTCTCAGAATTTTAGATAGTAATGCAACCATGAAAAGTGTATATTTTTCAATAGGATTGCAACAAGGCTCTTAAACATTCGTAGAGATAGAATTTTTGGTATTTTCTAGTTTATTATTTTTAGGGTTTTTTTATATATTAATTTTTTTAGTTTTAGAGATCTTTATAGGGTGCACAAGGGAAAATATTCCTTGGTGGAGTCACCAAATAGTTGGTGAAATAATTTGTTGTAAGGCATATTAGTGGTTTTCACCAACGATCATGGGGATAGCCCTTCCTTCCTTGGGTATGGGGAGGCTCCCATTTATTGAATGCAAAGACTAAATAAAATTTTGGGTGGCCATTAGGTCGGGATCACACAAGAGTACTCCACTAAACCTATGGCAAAGTGCTTGTACAATGTACAAGGGAGGAATTTTCTTGGAAAGAGGTAAAGGGAAGTAGGAAAATAAAGAGAAGGGGTTAAGATTGTGAGTAGGCACTTGTATATTCTCACCAATATTAACCAAATTAGGTCCACATTCAATAGGAATAAATCAACCTTGTAAGAAATAGAAAAACCAATCAATTAGAGACATAAAGTTCTATGGATTCATTAATCAAAGAAAAAAATTTCCTTCTTAGTTGTACAAGATTAAAATGCTTGCAAAGTTGGAAAGTAGAGAGAGTAGAAGAACATATGCAAGGAGATATAAGAATGTAGTTTATTGCTTATAGTAGTAGTGATATAAAGGCCAACAACTAACAACAATAAAAAAATGCCAACCCTTTGGAATGGAGAGGCCATTCCAATTTATAGCTTACAAAATGTCTCTTCCTCTCCCCCATGTGACTTTTCATCTCACCACCACTTGTGACCTTTCACATTCCCTAGGAATGAAATTAAGTCCTTTTCTTATTTTTGAAAAGGGACTTTTACAATACAAAATTAAGTCACTTAAGTGAATAAGACAAAAGAGTGAAAAAATACATTCCTAATGAAGAAATATAATGTTAGAGAGAGAGAGGAAGGGGGAGAGAGAGTGAAAATATGGAGATGGGGAAGCCTTTTTAATGAAGAAACTACTTTCGATGGACTTTGAGGAAATGCTCCCTGAATGAAATTCTTTTCCTCTGACCTTTTGTTGGATTGAAACATTGTGGTTACAATCTCCTTCTTCTTTGAGATGTGGAAACACTCCAAAGTATTGAATAAGTGTTAAAAAACACTATTAAGTGACTTGCACCATGTGAAATTGAGATGATTTCCGTTCTTGTAAACATGATGATCCTCTTTGAAAACAAGGTCAAAGTTAGGATATGAATATCATCACCTTACTCCTCTTGAATTCAAGATTCAAATCTATAAAAAGATGTCTCTTTTTTGAATGGAATCAACCTCAAGATGATCAAACACCTTATTTCTCATCTGTTACTCATTGGAAAAATGTCTTCTTTTCCAGATAGAAGAATTACTCCCATTCTCAACTAAAAGTGTGTATTGTGAAACCTTGAGTCTTTCTAGTCACCATGATGTCCCACAACTATCTCAATCACATCCAGGTTGTTCTTTCATCAACATAGGTGACTCAACATCCTTGTTTCTTGACCAATATTCTGACACTTACTATTTTTAGTAAGAATTAATTTAGGAAGTCTATTTTTAGTTACCAGTTGCTCAATTTGACACTTTTGAGTTTTCCTAATGTGCAAGGAGCAATGGAAACTTAGAGAATGCATTGTTTATGATACTTACTATTTATAGATTTTGAAGCCAATGAAGGTTTTCTCTTTTTATAATTGGCTCTTACTCGGTGTTGGATTGGAATGAGAATGGTCAAATAAAGTTTTTTTATTTCACAAGGAGGCTTTGCTCTAATTTTCAGAGGATTTCAATTGCCAGAACTTCATAGATTTAAAAATTGAGTTTTTTACAACGAGAAAATTTTTCTAGCCATTGAAAATACTATAGAACACCATTGGATGTAAGTTTGGAATCATTTGAAAGGCATTTTTTAGAAGTTGTTAAAATCTCATAGAAATCAGACAAGAGGTTTGGGAGATGTGAACAACTTTCCATTTTTAGTATATGAGATCTTTGGTATATTTTTAGCAACACAATAGTAAGGAGAGTGAGCTTTGGAGGGATGAAGGTTTGAAACTAAAAAATGGTGAAGTGCTTGAACACGAATCCCTTTTTTATCTTACTTGCACACCTTAAATCATGTTTGACTTAAACATGCTTAACGAGGTTGAATGAGGGTTGATATGGAGTTGTACCATAAAACTAGGGGACAAAGGGGAAAAGAGGGGCTCCCAAATGTTATTTTCATCAGATCATGCCAAGTTTCAACTTGTGGTTTCATGAGAGTGAGATGCATGTGTTGAAAACTAGCACTCTAGGATTAACGAGGTTTTCTATGTGCCCCAGGGCTAGGCTGAGAGAGAGGGGTGCACATTTGTGTCCCTCATATCCATTTTCACCTTGGGAAGAGTTAAATGGGACATTGTACCTTGAAAAATTCACCATGGGTGATCCTGTCATGGGGAGGGGACCAAATTTGACTAGAACTTGAGTTTACACCTCTAACACTCATAACACTTAAAGTTGATGTTTTTAAGTGCTAAAAAATTGGAAATGGAAGGGGGAGTGCAATTTTGTGTCCGACATGTCCATTTACACATTGGAAAAAGTATAAGGGTACATCCGAACTTGAAAAATTCACCAAGGGGGATATAACATGAGGAGGGGCCATATTTTTGCATTGAGCTCACCTAACCACTCAAGTCACAAGTTTTATGTGACAAAAAAGAAACATGCATAGGGGAGTGCACTTTGGTGTCCCTCATTTACCTTTATACCTTGGGACAAGTGCAAGGGGACACACCACCTTGAAAAGTGTGCTCAAGCCTTTAAGTGATGTTGATGTCATCATCCCAACATGAAATTAGAACACACAACTTACCTTTTCTACCTTGGGAGTGAAAGTTGGAGTTTGAAGGTGAAGTCATATATTATTTTGAATTCAAATAATCTAATGAGATAATTCCCACCACTTTAAAGAATTCATTTTTATTGCAATTTTAGTTATGACACCATTAACCCTTTTGGCATGAAGGAGCAACATCATTGACTTGAGCTATCACAAGAAATATTGAAGATTTAGACAAAAATGATGTTTACATCATGTGGAGGATCCCAATATATTTCCATTGACTATTTTTTTAGCTTCCAACTCCTCAAAGAACTCCTATAATATTGAGAACAAGGTGACTTTCTTCATCGAAACCTTCATTCCATGTGCCCAAAATGACCCAGTTTTTCTTGAAATGTTCCCGACATCAATTACCTCTACATATTTTCCCTAAACTATCTTGGATAACTTCATTTATCTCCTATAAAATTCCTATATGATTTGAGTCTTCCCTGTCAACTTCCGGAGGATGTCTTCATGCTGCAATATGGCTAAAAATAGCTAATTTAGTGCTTTGAAGAGCACTATTCCACCTTGGAACTTAGTATTATCATGAAACCAACTTGGATCCATTCCCTACACATGAAACACACTTGAAAACCATGTTAACATGTTCCTCTTAGTGCTAGACCCCAAGGGGTTGTGTGAGCTGATGGGTTGGCTAGAGGAAAGGTTCTAAATGACTAGGAGAGGGGTTTTCAAATGGTGGGCTTAGTTGTCATGGTCAATTTTTTTAATTTTACATGCTAGAAATTTTTCCTGACAACAATTTTTATTGGGTTATAATCATAAAACTATTTTAATGGGGATTTTGTTCCATAATACATCTATCAACTTGATTGATATATCATTGCTTATTACCCATTGATCATAACTCCTTGATTGTTATAATTACTCTAAGCAACATTGATTATTTTACTTTTGTATTATGACATTGTTTATTGCATGATACTTTTATCATTGATTGGTATGTGATGCCTCTTTCATTTCTTATTACACATTAATTATTACAATATTTCTTACACATTGGTTGTGGGCCCATTGTTTTCTATATTGTCATGATTATATCATTTCTTCTTACATATTTTCTATATTGTCGAGATTATATCATTTTTTCTTACAAACTTTTCTTTATAGCACTACTTATGCATACTTTTTCTTTTACACACAAGATAATAACTAATACTACTAACACTAGTCAAGTTTGACATGTATTGTTAGTTTTATCTCTTTATGATCGACATGTAATATCCTAGGTCACTATGGATCCATTAGGCGTTGAATCGTGTGTTATTACCATTCTAATCATCATATCACTATTATGTTATCTTGTCACATTTTTATAACACTTGCATGCCATTTTTCAATCTTTTGATTATACAAAAATGTTTTTGCTTAAATGTTTATATCTTATGAATATTACACATCACATGTGCTTAAATTCTTATGTCTTACAAATTCTACACATTATTGTGTTTAAATTCCTATATCTCTTGAAACTTGCTTGACATGTTTCTTTTTGATGATATATAATCCTTGTGCTTACAATGCTTATATCTCACGAATTATACACCTTGCTACTATGTTAGTTGATACACTAGATGTGGTTTATATCATTGATAGTATTAATGAGTTCAAATTTGTATTTGCATAAATAAGATGAAAAAAGGTCAAAGTATTCAATTTTACATGATTCACACTTTCTCTTTTGAGCTAAAGGATCCTTTGCAACATCTCTCATCTCAAAAGAGGAGTCATGTTATGGGTTTTTTCTAACACATTCATGCATATTATAAATATAGTTCTTCAAATGATATCGTATAATGAAATTCACATAGTTATTTTGAAATATTACTTAGCTTTGACACATGTCGAATTATCACATTACATGACGTTACAACATATACGCGATAATATATAAATTGGCCCCGTGATAATGTACACAAGTTAGTTACGTGGTGGGCTCAAACACACATGGGGTGACTATGTGGAAAACAAAAATGCACACAAGGTGGCTTCACATAACATGCTCGATTTATACAGTATGCATTCACATAATAGACCTAATTTTTATATTCGCCACATAGTATGCTCAATTGTTATAGTTCTCTTATATGTCGACATTTACATCCCTTACATATGACACTAAAAGAATAAGGTGTACAAATTTCATGTTTTTAGTTTTAGTTTATGTTATTTAATGATTTTTTATAATCGTCTTGATTGGACATTAATACATGTTTTTACACTTAGCACACATGATCACATATATGAAAAAGAAAAAGGAGGAGGAGAATACATATTCTAGTCTCACACATGTATGGTTCTTATGGGAGGTTTGTATTTATAGTTATTTATTTAAGGTACTACAATAGTCACATATAAAATCACACTTACTCCACCCCTTCAAAGGGCTTCCAATTATCACATCTTTGGGCTTCCTAGAGATCACAAAAACACCCAAATGTAAATTTTCTCTCTCAAGCACACTATCCAACTTCTAAGTATTGATACTTCTTACAAGGTTTCCCTAGGTCATTATCACATGCTACTATCTACACCAAGATCATAGATAAGTCTTAAAGTCCATTTTGGGATCTCACCAATACATTATTTATTGCATATTTGCACACATTCAATGAGAGGGATAACTATGTGAGGCTTGATCCCTCTTTTGAATATTGGTACATAGTGCAATGCTCATCACACCACGAGGGCGGGTGTGATCAATCCACCAAATTGACTAACCCTTTTCAAGACTTCAAGGAGAAAGCTAGGATTTACACAAAGAACCCCTAATCTTATATAGATTCACAATCATGGAAATCTGAGCATAAGATCGGGAACCTATAATAAAAATATCATAGTGCTAAAGCCATAATTCAAATAAGACCTATCCATGAAAAAGCCACCCATACAGATAAATTCACCCGAGTGACTTTGTCCAACACTAAAATTCATCCTCCTACGAGTTTCATCCTCCCAAATTCTAAGGACATATCAACGACACTCTAGACATCTTGTATTCACACTTTAAGATCATTTTCATTTCATCTCATCCAACTTTAGGTGAATATGTTCTAAAACCCTAGCCCACACTTTCTTTACCTAATTTTATAGGGTTTGAATATTCCTTATAATTGCTATACATGAATTAGGATATGTGATTTGCTTTTATTTTTATTTTTGGTTCTAAACTCATGATACACACTTAAGAATTAATCTTAATTAAAAATCAAAGTTTTGATATCACATATTTCACAAAAGATGTTTTATCATTATTCAATAATGATGAATATAAATATATAGATATAATATTTCCTATATAATTAGAGATCATTCTTATTTATTACAATCTAGAATCCGTAATCTATCACACTCAAGTCTATTATAAGGTGATTTATTACTCATGTACAACTCACTCACTCATACAAATATATATCTTATAGAAAATACAATTACTCACATGCATTAATAACGTGAATAATGTTATGGAGAAATCACAACACCCCTGATTGCTTACAAGTGAATGGTTCAGAAGTCAGTGTGATTCATCAAACATGGAGTTATTCCAAAGTGTGGGACTTTGCAATCAAAATAACCCTTTGAAGAAGGCTCCTTCCTGAACTATCCTAGTGCCAACTACTCCAAAGTGCAGAGAGTTGTAGATCTAACACTAATCTAATGTTTTCCCAAGGAGACGAGTTAGAGAAAATGCATGAAAATTAAAACCTACTCTAAGGGAAGGTGATGCACCAAGGAGTGTTGAACAACCTGCACAATAAACACAACACAACTAGAATCTTGCAATGAAAACACAACAATACACAATAACCTTGCATGTAATGAAAGATCGGAAGATGTAATAGAACACAGAAGAGGGTTTGAAACATCCACATATCTGATTTTATTACTCTCAAATTGATACAATACATCACATTTATGGCCAAAGGCACAAATTTTGCATTATAATGTCTAGTAGGGAGGTTTGGAATCTCCACAAAATCTCTTACAGACAAGAAGAAGAAGGGAGGGGCATATACAAGGTGTCCAACCTTTTGAAATGAGCCCCTCCTTACAATATATAGGAAGAATGAGAGAAGGGAGAGAGAGAATAATTTGAAATCTTGCTTCAACCACCAAAAATGCATTAAAATATCCTACAATAATGATGGGTGCCACTACAAAACCCATGCCTCCATGTAATTTTCCTTGTTAGAGAAGAAAGGAAGCCCATACCTCATCATTTTGGTAGGTGGGAAACCTGAAACACCCTCTAAAATGGTGGACTGTATTTCTTCATTTTTAAATACTTAGCCTTACTAAAAATAATAAAACTAGTTGTAGTTGTGTAGAGGACACTTTGAGGATTTCCAAAAGTCTGATTTTGTGCAAATCCAAGCTTCCAATCAAAAGTTATGGCCATCTAAAGATGAGGGTGCCATACTGTAATAAATGCGAGTGGTTGGCTCTGTTTTTTCGAACCCTGAACTTGCATCACAACCTATTAAATCTGAAATTTTGGACTTTCGGGATTCAAAACTTCAGGAATTTTTATTTTGGAGGTCAGGTTACTGTTCATCCACTTGAGTCAACAAAACCTCCGAAACTCAAACCCCGAAGTCTGAAATTCAGAATTTGAGTTTTAGACTTTGAGTTGTGATTTTTTGAACTGGGGATAAAGGTTCTAAAATGCCGAAACCATGAAGTCTGAAATTCAAACTTTGGGTTTTGGACCTTTTTCCTTTTTTTGGGGTTTCGGTTTTTGAGATTTAAGGGGTTCGAGTTTTGGGATTTCGGGTGCGGGTTTCGAGGATTTTAGGGGTTTGGGTTTCGTGGATTTCAGGATTTTGGGAGTTTCGGGTTTCAAGATTTCTAGGTTTTCTTCACTCATCCGGTCATCACCTATCATCGAAACTCGAAATCTTGAAGTTTGAATTTCAGACTTTGGGTTTTTGGACCTTTGCCCCTCCTCCATGTGGCACTCGTTCATCGCTCTAAGCTTAAAGCTTGCGAAACCTCCGAAACCCCAAAGTTTGAAATTCGACTTCGGTTTGAACCTTTTTTCATTTTCCGTGCTTCTTTCCACCGAGTCCCCAAATTTTGCTTCGGCCTACCTCCAAATGACCACACCTCCAAAGTCCAAATTTTGGACTTCAGAGCTTCTTCATTTCTTGAACTCCTCTGCAGTGTGCTCATCTCTTTGCAAACCGGTTTGGCCAATCCCCTGGAGTGTGAGCTCCTATGGTTGAATCAATCTCTCATTTTTCTCTGCAAGGTCATGTTTGTCCAATTTCACCCGAGGGGAAAATTGGATAACAGGTACTAACACTATGTTCCCAACACCCTCGATAGAATGTTGTAGCAAAATTTTGTGTCATCCAATCATTTATCACACCAACAAAATGGATGAGAAATGGATCTTGATGGACTAACAACTCTTAACAAGGTATTCATAGGCCATAGACCATTGATAGTCTTACATATGATAACACAACCACAAAGGTGATTCCACTGTGACATTTATACCAATATAATAAGGTGAAATCATTTATGTGTTCATCATCTCTTGAAAAAAAAAGCATTGAGTTCCGCATGCCATTAATATATTTAACAACCCATAAGCCTTCACTATTTAAATGGGCTATAACGTTTGAGATTGAATAAAGTAAATCTCACCCACTAGATTATTCCTATGGGAATTCACATGGACTCTAAAATTCAAGAGATATAATAAATTTAGACATGGGTTTGAATAGCACCATGATTTTTATACAGGAATTTAAAGCACCAATCCAAATACAATTTCATGAAAAGGAAACTAGCCTTTAAATTTTTGTTGTGGCATTCGATTTAGGGAGCTTCAAAGCTTAGGAAATTCACTTAAGAAGATGATAAGAGGAGACCATCCTCATGGAGCATAATTGAAGTGTCCTAAGGGCCATTCGTGATGTTTGTATTATATGAATGGAATAAAAAAACTTTGCAAGTAATTCATGGCATGTATGAAGTTATAAGGTGTGAAAATTTGTGTGTTAATGCTTATTTTATTAAATGTTTCCTAAATTCAATCTTGACAATCAATAAATTGATGTTCAAAGTGTTGATAACTCTTAGGTGAGCCTCTAATTAGAGTAAGTACATGAAAATGAGGAACCAAAATGGGGTCAAAGTGGTCACTTTTTTCCCGAAATCGAAAAATTGAACTTCAACTAATAATTTGGCATGTACATGCTCAAATTTGACAATGCGATAAGACTAAGAATTGTAGTGCTTAGAATATAGTTTCTAAACTACTATTTTTTTAAATGGTAGAGATTAAGAAGGTCAAATACAAAGTGTGCCTATTTTGTGACAAAAAGATAACACAATGTTGTGTGTATGTCCCCCCATTTTTTGAGTTTCGTAAACTATTTCTAAAATCCCTTGAGCGTTAAAAAAATAGCTAAGACCATGTATGAGGTCCCACTAATTTTTCATATTTTTGGATGAATATATAATTTTTACTAATTTTCAAAGTGAACACATCCCGAAAATGAAATATTTGTGTGTACACCCCTAATTTTGAGAAAAATAGTTGAAAATCATTTTTTTCGAGTGTGTAGAATGGAGTTTAGATCAAGCCTCTTTTTTTGAAATTTGGATGAGAAAATCATAAATTATCTATAAAAATGATACATGTGTTTTAGCAAGAAAAGAAGGCATTAGTAAAATAAATTAAGGATGAAAATCTTAAACTAATCATATTTTAGAAAGAAATATATCAACACAAACCTAAAACAGAGCTTGACGTCGTAGTCATTTTTTTGGAATATTGTCTTATAACACATGAGAAATTGGGGTGTACACTTGAGATTTTTTTCTTATGCAAAACACATATTTATTCACGAATTACATAGTCCAAACCTTAGGCTTAGATATCCAAGCCAAAGGGTGGGTGGTTTCAAGTGAAAGAAAACAAAATGTGCTCATGTTATAACGTGCTAACATTATAACATGTTCACATTTCGTTTTTGTTAGTGAAAAATTTGAAAAATTACATAATAAAAAATGCACTCGCATTATGAATGGCATAATGTGGGCACGTTATGGCTTGGAAATTCCCATCCATAACACGAGTGTGTTATAACACGCTTGTTTCATTGCATGGTCATGTTATAACATGACCAAACCATAACGCGCTTGGTTATGTGAAAATGGCCAAAAATTATTTTGGGTGCTTTTTGGTCCCTTATCTCCATGCACATGTCCATTATCTTTGTCACAACATAGAATGATGGTAGCTCACAACCACCCCGTTTGTCTCTTTCCAAGTTGAGTTAAATCCTACCTGAAGAGGGTGTTGTTGCCCTTGGCTTGAGTTTATACAAAATATAGAATAGACTTGAGTCGTGGGTCCCTTTTAATGTATGTATTCCAGTCTCTTTGGAGAGGCCATACACCCTAAAACCTATTTTCTCTATGTTCCAATCTATTAGCGGTAAAGTTTGTTTGGTGGAACCAATCACCAATCATGACCGGTGTGTTCGGTGAACCAATCTGATCCGGTCACCAATCTGGTAGAGTCTGATCTGGTAGAGTGTGTTTTCCGACCCTCTATATAGATTCTTGTGTCCGGTATCATTTTGACTAAAAAACAATCTTAATCATCTTCAACCTAAGAATTTGTATGTTTTGGATTAAATTTTGGGTTTAGGTACAAGGAAACCGATGTTTTTCAATTGACACTTGTCCTTGATTACATCCTTTCTCCATTTCAAAACAAAGCTTTAAGGCCAGAAACAATAATGATAAATTTTCAACCAAGAACGATCATAAAAATTAAGTCGGTGTTATAGAGAAACCATTTCAAAGGCTCATTTTCAATCAACAAAAGGGGCATAGATAGTTTACCAAGGTTAATGAGTGGCCATGAAAAATCTTGGAGAATTTATTTAAATATAATATTATTAACTTTCCTAGAATAAGATAATTGGATCCTTCAAGACCCTTCTTTTGATCTTACTAAACTAGTATATTGTGTGACTATCATAGATCCCAAGGACATTTCACAAATTGTTGTTTGCTTTGAAGCATAAAATATAATATATCGTTGATAATAATCCATTCAATTCAATGGAACAAGTAACAATTCAAATATATCAATAGATTCATTGATTTATAAAGCAACATTAAATAACAATGACAATATCAGGACCTTTACTACTTATACGGTCTTGCACCCTTCCATTTAACATCTCTTTTTCCTATTTTAATATTTATATGTGTAGTTTCATCTTCTTAGGTTGGCCTTATGAAAATATCTAACCTTTACAAGTAATTAAAATGAAATTCACAACTCACATGGTACTCTCATGAGCTCTTATTAAACATATCAACACTAAAGCACTCAAGGCTCTCCAAAATATCCCAAAAGTAGTTGCACATCATTTAGAGAAACCACTACATTAAGTTTGAAACACTCAACTAGATCAAAGAGTCTAGTTTTCTCTATTTACAAGAACTCAAAGGTCTTAGAGCCATGTCTTAGCAAGATAAAGTCACTCTAATAATTGTCAAAGGTCTTCAAGGGATAAAAGGGTTTAGTCTAGCAGTTGAAGCACATCACATCACACTACTACTACATTGGGTACATTCTCTACTCTATAGTTAGCCCACTATCTTTGTGTTAAGAGATATGAGGGAACACATAAGGGGTTGGATTTGATTGCATACATTAATTGAACATACAATATGATAAATGCATGAGGCTATGATGCAGAGGAGGAAAACCAATGATAACAAAACACACCACAAGTTAGTCTAATAACAACAAAATCACAAACTTTAGGTAAGAGCTCAAGAACTTCACAATGCATGCAAAGCCAATTTCTTAATGTTAGCATATGGATTTGCATGCATGCAACAAAGTGTGGGAACGAAGTCCCTCCTCAATGAAGGTGAGGCTGCCTTTATTGAAAACCAAAACTGTATTTACATCTGTACATTCAAAATTGTATGTGGGGGGTGTTTTGGAACATCAATGGAAGAAAAGTGAATGAAGGCAATGGAATAGAAAGAAGGAAAGAAGTGGAATGGAATGAACTGAAAGAACATGCAAGAGTTAGGTAAAAACAGAGCCTAATATTGCATGAAGAGGAAAGATGAATAACCAACACAAATAAAATGGAGTTTGAGTTAGCCAAACAAGAACATGCAAAAGGGAACACACATGAGCAAGTAGATAGTCAGAGCTTGATCACTGTGAACTAGAACAACTGATTACTAATGTTGACAATAAGATCAAAGATAATATTTGCATGCAAGATTCAAACACCTAACATCTAATGAACATAAGAACACCAAATGTTACAAGAGACAATGAATGAGACACAAAGTTCTTATTCTATTAACTCCAAAATGTTTTTCACAAAGAACACAAAGTTTCTTCTTGAAACAAAGCTTGCACAAAAGTATCTTCTTCTCCTCTCTCAAAGTCACTTTACAAATGAGCCCCTGACTTCCTTTTATAACCCAAAAGTTGGTTACAAAGTAGTTAGGGTTTTACATGATCATTAAATAAGGCACTTAAGTGACCTTTGACTTTTTCTAACCAACTTTATTAAATACAACCCAAAAATAGAAATTACTTAAAATATCCAATGTTTCCCAAATAACAACACCTTTAAAAATATACAATAATAACCAGTGCCTTATCCATTGAAACGGGGTCCGCCTATCTCAAACGTATGAGAAATGGACTCTCCCAATTCGCTAGATATCAAGAAAATCAACTTCCTACACCGCCGGTGAAATTAGGATCTGCTGCTTTTGATAATTGAAAGGATCTAAACCTTCCCAAAGTTTCAAACATCTTTTCTTCTTCTGGAGGTTCACTTGGCCGAAGAATAGCCTCACAAAATACCTGCAATTCAAGAATTCTACTTGGCATATCATTAAAATTAACAATTTTAGACTGAGCATTCTCAAACAAGTTCTTCAATTTGATACACCATTCCATGGAAACCGACGAGAAATTGTTGGCGGAGTGTACATGTCTTTGAAAAATCATGAAAATTTTTCTTCCACCTGCTCCGATGAACACCTTTGATTATGCTCATTTACTAGGTTGCAAGGAATCTCAGCTATGAAATCCTGGATCAAGGAAAGTGAAGCGAAAACTTCATTGCACATGTTGTCATAATGGATCATAGAATCCACAAGAAGTGTCTTTCTTGATTTGAGATGTAGACACCAGAGAAAACGTGTCCCTCAATGTTCAAATTCGAGAATCCCTTCAATACCAACACAGAAGATTCCATACTTGTCATCTCCTGCAGACTGGGCAATATCTCATCCAAATTTGATATCGTAGAAACAAAAGTTTCTTTGAAAGAAAGAATTGGATCTAGATATACACTGATATCTTCATGAAGCTTAACTGCAGTCTTGATCACTCCCTGGCCCAAAACGAGAATCTCCAAAAGCCAAGTTTTAGTGACATGGCCCAACGTGTTTATTTCCTTTGACAAATTAAGAGTCTCTTCATCTGGGGCAGCCACCGCATCAGGTACTGGGAAGGTGGATGATATGGGATTTATCAAATGCTGAACATACTCCACCAATTGACTCTTTTCAGCCTTGAGCCGAGAATTTTGGGACTTGTATTTCTCCAATCTTTTTAGCACGATATCAATTGAATCTCGAGCCATCGCCATGTCACTTTCTAACGTGGATCTCCCAAGTCCTAGTCTGGAAACTTCATAGTCGGCTGGCGTCATAGCATTACGCTCTTTATCCACTCGTGGAATGGCAAGGTCTGCAAACTTGTTTCCATCATTATCCACCATTATTCGAGAAAGTACCTTGGGCTTCTTAGGAATGGCGTCATTCGACAGTTTGAAAAGGGCATCAAAATCAATGTCGATTGGCTTGACAACTCTCTTCCTTTTCTTCACTTCAGAATCAACCCAAGAAGGAGTTTCATTTACTATCTCGGCATATAGAATCCTGGAGCTTGAATCAATATCCTCATTATCCCTGACATCATGAGATCCTTCTTGAATCCTATCAACGGCCTCGATTTGAGGAGACACAACCTCAATGTCCACTTCCTGATCATTCGGGAGATTTTGGGAAATCCCTTCATGAACTACGTGCTCCGAAGTATTTGATATTTGAATTACTTGCACTTGAGTGGGTGTTTGTTCGAAGCATGGCTGAGGATCATTTGCTACCAGCGTATGAGTGCTATTAATGATGTGAGTGGAAGAATCTCTACTCGAGGTAGAAAATCCAGACACACGCTCCTTTCCTTCTTCAGGGTTTGGATCTTTGGATCTCTCTCCTCGTGACACGTTGCTCGGCGAAGTGGATTTTGGCAACCATTCTTTTCTTGTATGTCGTGTATGATTGGATGGTAACGAAGTTGATCGAGAAGAAACCTTGGTCGAATGGAGGTGTCCTGATATAGGCAATTTTTGTGATTCTCGAAACGTGATCTGGAATTGATTGAAATTTGGCAAGCTCCCTATCATACCAAGATATGCTTCTTTCGATAATTGGTTGGTTCTTGCCATCGAGAGAAAATTCATCTCTTTTGGTCCAGTCGATTCGAGGCAACGGTGTGAAGGCAATGGCATCATACGAGGGATCGACGACATCCTCATCATCGGTTATGAATGAATCGGGAGGACTCCGGATGTGGAAGGCCTTGATCTGAGCAAGTGTTAGGTGAGAGTACTCCCGTCTCCTTACCTCATGTTCATCTGAGCAAGCGGCCCAGAAATCCTCCATGGTAGGATTATGTTGATACTTCGCTCCCATAATCGTTTGCATATAACCATTGATATCGAACTGGGCTCTCTTCACATATGGATGGATGGTTATGAGAGCAAACTCCTTTTCCATTAGTTGTGCACTGAATAAGTTTGGGCATTGGTATTCCCCGATTTGGATCGGGAAATGAATTCCTGGACGGTGCTTATCACTAAGTAAGCAGTGAACTTGGAACAATTGTCGTGCCAGCTCCATTAACGCCCACTTATCACTGACGTACTTGGGAAGTTTCCACGGGGTCCCAGCAAAGCCACTCACGTGAATGTAGGAAAAAGATGAAAATTGTATAAACCAGGTTCCCCATTGGGAAATGACACTCATGGCTTCTTTGGAAAACCTTTCCTCGGTATTTCGATTCAAGTTCCGGATCACGCGGAAGGTGAATGCATCGTTGACTCTTCTAAAATGGTGAGAACTATTTTTGAAGCTGAGCTGAGGGTAATAGTGAAAAACGTTGTTTGATGACCCCAGGACTCCTCTCGTTTCAAGTCCCGAAAATAGCTTTCTTCGTGCTACTGCATAGGTCAGATATGAGGTCATGTAGAAGCATCCAGTCATTTTGACTTCTATCAATTGCTTGTGAATGGTGTTGCTGATGATGGTGGCCCAGTCCACAAACTCCTTCTTGGCTAGGATGATACAGATAAACTGGTACATCCATGGGTGGAAGACCCTTGCAGAAGGTAAACCAAAAACTCGACTTAGGAGAGTGATCATGTCTCCAATCTCTTCCACGAACTCAACGCGGTACAGTTCTTTGGGGAGCTCTCAATCCGAGGTCTCTTGGTTACCAGCCAATTGTTGTTAACCATTTTGCTCCATCTTAGGGGTTCTTCGTCCCAGAAATCTTGCGCAGACTGGCGAGTGATATCTGCATTCTCAGGAAAGTCAGGTATCCCGAGCAACTCCTCAATGTGTTCAGGTGTGATTAAGAGGAAAGGTTCGCGGTTGTCTTTATAAATTCCTCGTCTCTCAGGATCGTAATGCTCTGCACAAGCAATCACCAATTCCGGACACTGCACCGAGACAGGGAATGCTGCTGCTTGAGGTAGGCCACTGTGGTAAAGCCTATCAGAGAAAATGGTTTTGCCTTCAGTTTTCACTCGCTCGCAAAACTGTTGCACGTTGATGTGACCCAGATTTGTATCGGTGATGTTGTCATACGCCGACTTAATGGAGCTGGGAGGAATAATTCCTTGGAATTCATATTTCAGGGCAGATTTATTAGATCTTTCCACTGGCTTCCTCGATCTCCCTGCAGATTTGGATCTTTCGGCCATTATGAATTTAATCAAAAGGTGACTCAGGCACGCCAAACAATGCAAACGGGGCTGGGTCTCAGTCTCCAACACCCCGTCGATGTAAGAAAAATATTCCCGTTATATATTATTATTATTATTATTTTAAAAATGATAATAATAATTGTCTCGAATTACAACCTTTAGTATGTTAATAAACAAATCGAGACCAAGCTCGAATTCTAACTCCGACAATAACAATTAAAATCCCCGATCTTAATATTTACGTGAATGGAGTTTCCTTTCTTCGGCGTTTCTTCTGGCTTTAGGCAAATAAAACAAATTTATTCTCTGGTTGTCTATTGCTTTGTCTTCCTTGGCTGGGCGTCTCCTCCAAAAGAATGCGTGGTTTTCTTGTATTGCGTGGGCTTTGGCTTGATGTATTTTACCTCTGGCTGTGTGGAACTAAAACTTTGGACCAGCGTGGGAATGAATTCTTTCTTTTGTCTTCTTTTGGACTGTATCTTTTTCTTTCACCCAACACGCAGCTTGCTATGTATCAGAGTTTTTGCTATTCGTGACCTTCATTTGTTGCAGCCTTTAGCAATTAAGCTGTAAGCTTTATCAGGGCCCCAGATCCATCCATATGCAATATTACGCATTCTTTCTGAAGGCCGATGAAAATGCAGAATATAACAAGTCGCAAAAACAATTCATTTTTTTAAAACATACTTGCCCACGGTTCGGTTGGGTCGCGTCTTTTTATTTATTTATTTTTAAAAACTACAGGCAATGCAAACAGTATTGACAGTATGGGCGCAGGATCAATCGATGATGTTCTCCAGAGTATGGGTCGCGCACTGTTCCGTATGTTTCTCTGTTTATCGCGCGCGCTTTGCCTTGCACTGCTCGTCTGCTTTTCCAAACTCGTGCGCCTGCCTGTTCTCGCTTCCTAAACTTTGCGCACTGTCCTGTCCGTCTGCTTCCTAAACTTCACGCATAGTCACGAATGCTTGTCTGCGCTCTGTTTTATTTTATTTCCACCTGTTCTATTTCTTCAGCATACGTGAGAAGCTACTCCTGGGCTAGGCACGTGGTGGTCTCCTCTTGCTGGGTTGACTCTTCCAAATGCGTGGAAAACTACTTGGAAATGCATGGACAGTTCTTTTTCTTTATCCACGTGACAAATCCTCTTTCTCCTTTGCGTGGCAAATAAACTCAAGCTGGTGTGTTATTCCCCCTGCATGATGAATCTTTAACCTGCATTGCTTCTTCCCACGCTTGCTTCTTTTTCTCCGCTGGATTTCCTTTAAATTTTAAAAACTGTTCTTCTTGGCATGCGTGGCAAGCTATTTGACTGTGTGTTTATCTCTTTCTGTCTTTTCCTTCAACCAATGCGCATGTATTTGCCTTAAGTCTTTTTGCTGTGATTAATTTCTTTTGCTCACAATGGCGTGGGTTTCTCTTGCATAATGTCAAACAAAATATTATGTCTTTCTGAAGAAAAAGAAGCTTCTGACTTTTTCCACCGGGTTTGATGGAGGAAGTTACGAGGATTAATTCAACTTCCTCTCATCCCGGGTAGTGGCTTAAGTGCCAGGGGAAATGGGAAAAGTAACGGGCAATTGCCAATGGGAATGGCAAAATGGGTTGGCAATCCCCGTCCAATTTCCCCATGTGGGAAATTGGGGAATTTTATGCCCGTTTGCCAATCCATGATTTGGCAATTGGCAGAGGAAAACCCACGTGCGGGAAATTTGAAGGAAATTGCCAGGAAAGTGGAAATCCGGGTTTGGGATGCCAACCCGGCAGTTGGAAACAAAAGCTAACTTCCCCGGCACTAAAACTTGTCGGATGAACCTTAATTTATATTTATTTAATTAAATACTCCTTAAGTGATTTTTTAAAAAATTAATTTAATCAAACAAGGAGCAATTAATTAATTAAATATTAATTAATTATTTTAATGTATTTTAATGCGTTTTATAGCCTGGCGGGAAGAGTTCTTGCCCGAAAATCATGAAACGAAGACCGAAACGATCACAAAAATAAGACGATCGCAAGGAGTCCAATGAACCACGCAAAGTAATACTTTTCAAAATTTTCTAATTTTTAATTATTCAATTGTTTTTAACAATTTTGCAAGCGATCAAAATTGGTGATAACACTTAACACTTAACAAGAGTGATTCAAGGGCCACTTCCCTTGTTTCTAGTTTGATTTCATAAAATTAACATGTATGTCAACCTACAAAAGGATTCAAGTCTTCTCTTTCACATATTCACATTTATAGCCTTGTTAGGAGTTACAAGCACCGCTTTATTGCAAAAATTATTTTCTAGAACATTTCACAAGGAATATTGTCAAAGTGAAACCACTTTTGGATACCCTTTATCTTATTTGTGCTTCTTGATAAATTTCAAGACCTAACTCACCTTTTACCATTTTCAATTAGGTCTCTCGAGTATCCATGTTCTCTAAGTAAACCTTATTATGCAGGACAACTTACGAAATCCCCGAGAAAATGATCAAATATCTTGATATCCTTTATTTATTCTTTCTTTTCCCCAAATATTAGATTCTAACTCCACTAGGAAGTCTTTCAACCCACCTATCAATTTTCTCCAATTAGGCCTCTTTATAGGTCTCCAAGATTAAAATGCACAATTTATAAGGAAATAATGTCTTTGCTAGTTTTATAAGCTTATAATTTATTTTTAGTAGTTTGAACATCCCTTATAACCTTCAACGAGTCATTGCTAGCTCTTAAACCTCATTCATACCCCAAATCACAAGAATATACCGCTTGTTTGCATACTCATGTTCTAAGTTCATTAGTTGGTTTATAGTTTTCTACATTGCATGACATATCTTACTCCTAAACCTTTCTTTCCCACTCTATATCCTCTCCATACCTACATAGCACCTTGGTTATGATCAAATGCCTTATACATTGTCTAGTCACTCGACCCTAAGTGCTTCTTAAGAAACAATCATTCCTTAAGCTGTGACAAACAATACACTTGACAAAGATTTCCACATTTTATTTCTAAAATCATGTCCTTACCTTTATTTAGTCACATTTTCACCTCTTGAACAAGTTTCACTAAATGTTTTAAATCCATTTATGATTTTTACCCCTCAATTACTACTTAATTGTTATGAGACAGGTATATTATTATTTTCAACTTTCTTCCTTAATCAACTTGTTTCATCTTTTTCAACCATTTACATACCTTCAATAGAAATCCATCCATATATTGTATAAGTCTTAATAGTTATTAAATAAAGGTCTTGAATAATTCATCGATTCTTTCCCAAACCCTCAAAACTAGGTTTAAGATCATACCAATGATCTAAGTTTTCATCATCCTATCATCCCTATTCCATTTATATTGAAAATTCATGTTGTTAGAAGCACAATCACTAAGGGGGAGTGAATCATTTGGTAGTAAAAAATTTAATCACTCAAAATTTAACCATTCATTAATCATTCATCAACTTAACCATTAACCATTAACCATGCATTCAAGAACCATAACCAAACATGAGAAAATGAGAACACATCAACACATGAACACCAAATATAAGTGGGAAACCCTCAAGGGGAAGAAAAACCACTGAAACAAATCTTTATTAGAGAAATGAATCAAATTTAGTTGAGCACCAACTCAACAAGGATCACTAACCCCTAGGTTTAGTGAGGCACCAACCCCACAAAGAACACCAACCCCTGGATTTAATAGAGAACCAACCCTACAAGGAGGCACAAACCCCTAGATGACTCAACATAAACTAAAGCCACTTGATTTTTTTTTCACCTCTAAAATTTTTCATCAACAACTGATGATGACACTATGAAGCTCTCTTTCCTTCTATCTTCTCCAAATATGGTCTCTAGGATAACTCGCTCAAACACTTCTCCACCAAGCTAATTAGGCCTAATGACCTATCTCTCCAAAATCCACACACACTATAGAAAATCACAACACACTCTTGTTCCTCTCTTGATGGTAAAAATACCTCCTTCACCTTTTTAATCAGCCCTCTAGCCGCACTTTCTCATACTCACCAATAACTTTACAAATAAGCCTATAAAACATGCTTATATACCTGAATCGTGATCATAACACACATAGGATGGCCATAATAGGAAAATAACATTAAAAACTTAATCCTAAAAATATCATACAACGGACCATATATATAAATGTAATATCATCTTCACACTCAAATCCTTCATTAGGACTCAAGAAGGCCTAAAGCACCCAAACTTCCCTCTCGCCAAAACCAAGTCACTTGAGCAAACATGACCTTCATAAAACAAAAATACCAATTATACATTTTTATAATCCTTCAAGAAACCTCTAAAAATATTCTACACCTCTACACCATCATCTCATGCAATGAAACCACCTTTTGGAGCTCATCTTCTCACTAGGTCTATGACCTACAAAACCAGTCCTCAAAGATGAGGCTCAAACCCTCATCAAATAACCTAAAACATGAAAGTGTGATATATCAATAGAAATATCATGACTTCAAGGTAATCATCAAATGCATAGGACACCATCACTTAGAGTGTATAATCCCAAAAACGCCTCTATAACCAAGTCACCTAAAACTTCCCAAAATTGCCCCAAAACCATTCATGCAAAATAGGTCTCCAAATACCTCCAAAGGGATCAAACATGATATGAAAACATCATGAAAATGTATAATATATTCCTAACTTCCTCAAACACCAATTTAGTCACCTGGTCCAATGCACAACTTGGGAGAAAACATAACTTCTTTAGAAACTTACATTTTTGAGTGGGGTCCACATACATCCATGACACCTAAATTACACCTAGAGAAACCTGAGAGAGTCCTCTACAACCTCAAATAATCATGAAAGACAAACCAATCCATTATAGGCATGAATGAGCTAAATATTCTCCATCGCTTTTGACCTAGGGTTTAAGAAGGGTTTAGAAGTTGTTTACCTTCTTAACAATTGTTCATAAATCTCTGCCCCTCAAACCACAAAATAATTCATGGAATGTCATCTTAGGACCCTTAACCAAATACCATGAATATATTAGACCACCATGCAGATTTTACATGTGCCAATGAGCATAATAAATTCCAAATCAACCTTGGTTTCTCACTTTCAAAAACTCGGTAGGGTTAAAAATCACTTTTATTTCTCAATCTTTAAAATCAAGACCTGAAAGGTGGACCAAAAATTAATATAAACCTGATACACCTTACAAAATGCTAACCATTCTATCACCATGTTGAAATCAGTCCAACCAATCTCATTTAGACACCTAGGGCTTAAGAATAGGTCTAGTGCAGACCTAGAAAACATTTATAAGCCCTATATCTACACTCTGAGACACTTGTGAGTGTCTCTAAAACTCATCTACATGATTACCATGCTCTTACCAAGCTCAAACAACTTCCACATACATGTAATCCACCATGTCATACCTCATCCTGTTGACTAGGCCTCACAAACAAGCACCTTGAACATGCTTGCACCAACCAAACTAACCTCCTCATCACATTTCCACTCTTTCCAGCCTATAATATCCTTAAACATACTTCATGACATCATTACATCATCCATATACCTCAACAAGTCACTATAACACTCTTACAAGCCATTACACTTTGCCCAAGACACCATGCAATCTCAATAAGATACTCAACTTGACACATGACATTACCAATCAACCTTCATGCTTCTTACTTCATTTGGCATCAATGGAACCTAAGACATCAATGCTATCATCACACTTTAACATTAATGACAACAAAAATCCAACACATGAACACTACCAATACCCATAATACTCACTTTGCTCACAAATTTCTAACAATATTTACTTGGACAAATCAAAAGTAATGTCAATTTTTGCTTTCCCAAACCCTCGAATAGGGTACAATGACCCGAGAGCAAGTATTTGGGTTTATTTTAATTGTTTTAACTTTTAAGGCTTCTCCAAGGCCTAACAAACCTCTACATACCCTTCCTCAATTTTACCAAACATCCTTATATTATAAATAATCCATGTAACATTGTTTATAACTTCAAAACTTGATTTCTCACTCCTCACCTAGACTTTGCAACAAGATTACCAGTTTTAGATTCCTTTCAAATAGTCATAAGAATGCATGCTTGGGTATCATTCCACACTCTTATTTACAATAAAAACGTATTCTCTTACATACCGAAATCCTTATAAATTCTATTCAATCACTCAATAACACGATATACAAACAATACAAACCACTTACCTCATACATCATAATGTCATTGTTCTCTATATGATTATGGCTTCACTCATGATCTAACACCTTCAAAATCCTCCTTCACATTCTAATTGATCCTAAATAGTCCACTTATGCCTATAATAACACTCATTAAGCTAATACAACAAGTATAAATCATTATTCATCCATCATTCACATTTACATCACATTTACAAGCTTATTCTCAAGAAATCCTTCATTAAGATAATTACCATGATACATTACAAGACTCTTGAGATTCTTAGCTCTTCAAAAATTCCTTATACTTTCTCTAAAGCCTTCCTATGACCTCTCATTTGAATACCTCCCTAAATGACCAAGAAGAGGTAGTTACATCTTAACTCTAGGTTACCAAACCATGGTAAGACTGAGTTAACATAGGTAACCCTAACTTCATAGGTGAAGAACATGTCTTTTAGATTACATGAGGTATTTTAAACCTTTAGAACCACTATATGCTTCCTAACCTAGCACCTAGAATACTAAACACAAATTTATAGAATTCAAATATTTGAAATGGTGGATTTTGGAGGGAAACTCCAAAATAACTTTATTACAGCCCCCAATAAGGACCCAAATAGACTAGGATCCATCCCAAAACACCTAAGATGACTGCCTACACTTAACTCACTAATGAAAACCAAAAAAATGATATGTATAATGAATGGTGATTTTGCATCGAGCTTGGTCCCACTTGAGGGGATGAAGTGTAGTTCTTGAGTTTGGTTTAGTTAGGTTTGACCATCAAGGGTATTCTAGGCTCACGCACACATTGATTTCTCCTTTGATATCTAATTATTTAATGAAGGGTTTTGCAGGTATCTTAGGTTTATACTTTTTGTAAGTCATTATAGGTTATGGTTAAGTTGTGTGAGCTAGGTCAAAATACAATGACAATCATTCCCGGGAAAGTGAAGGGTGGGGAAGGTTCTGAAAACCCTATTGTTAGTAGGTCCAAAATTTCACATAAAGGGGAAGAATAGTACCATGGTCCAAGAAGAGTTATACAGTCCTATACATAGGTAGTTTCTAGTTCCAATTTTAAATATGAACCACTTCCAGTTTAGAAAAACTCATTGATTTAGTCTACACACAAATCCTCCCCATGCCACTTTTCGAAACTAACTTATTATCCCTTTATGCATTTGAAGAAAATATTCTTATTTTAGTAGAGTTACAATCTTGATGGATTATTATGGATGTGCATGGTTAATGTTCATTAATTAATTTAGAATAATCTCTTGTAATAAACCCTTACATCATGTTTTTACTTATATATTGATTTTATAATTTTATGGATTAATCTTTTGATGAACCCAAATATTTATCGAATATGATGAATTGCTACAAATCTTAGTTACCATAAGGTTATTATTATTTTCTCGGTGCATGATAATTTTCTTAGCCATAAGTTTTGTATTTATGTGTATCATCATGACTTATCCTCCAATATTTTATGGTATCTGCTTCATGCCTAAGGATCCACTCCCTCATTCGATATGGGATACCATCCCTTTAACCGGTTCCATGATCATTCTCATCATGGGAGAGGGGACCCGATGTGCCTCATGGCTCACATGAATCCTACCTACATTGATGTACAATAAAAGATCATTCTTATTACTATACAACATCCACCCCACTTTAAACCTTCACACATAACTCTTGAGGTTAACCTAGTTACTACAGGTGTAATGAAAAATGATTGGGGAAACCCAAATTTTCCTCCACCACCTTCCATTCCCCTTACGAAGCCCGGTGTTTCTTATAAATGGTATGATATATTAGAACAATTAAACAATACTATTGCTAAGATATCTCTTTTCAAATTGCTTCAAAAAGCACCCACTTACAAATCTATTTTATATGTAGCTTTGAAATCTATTATTTTTCTTACGATACTCAACTTGTCACCTTGGAATCTATTATGGACACATTCAAAAATATGGATAAGGAAATTGATTTTAGTTCGGTTGAGATTAATCCTATGTATACTGAGGACCCATGCACACCTTTACTTAGTACTACATGTATTCATGGATTTTTCATCAAACAAATTTTAATTGACAATGGATATGGTATAAATATATATCCTAGCTCTTTTCTTAAAGAACCGGGCATCTCTATGCATGCACTTGATACGATCACTACTAATATAATTGGCTTTGATTATACCCCATGATCAACATTAGGTATTATTACTTTGGATCTCTTCATTGACCCTACAAAACCCACTACATTTCATATCATGGAAAACATTCTTCATTATAATATTCACTTAGGTCACCCTTGGATCTTGAAAGCACCCTAAACTTTACAAAGAAAATTACATAACTAACTAAGAAAGGCTAACACCATTGCCACCTCCAGTCAAGGTTCTAATTCTAGGAATGTAACATTAAGATAGAAGCTTAAAGGAATGTTTAACTAACATGAATACAATTCAAAATCTAACTAAACATGCCTACTAATATGCTCAATTACCTAACATGGGCCTAAATAGACCTAAGAGGAAATCAAATGGGTATGGTTGCTACTCCAAACAAGGTGAAATGGCCTCTCCAAATGACTTATCAAGTCACTTTATATATCCATCTACTAACCTTGTTGAAGGCTTTAGGAAAGGATTGAACTTGGCTATATATCATATTTATTATATGAGATGCAAATCAAAGCATGGTGTAAAGTATTAAGGTATGAGGTGAGTTCTTTTTATAGTTTTCACTTTGAGGAAAACTAATATTTTGGTGCATGTGGGACTAAAAGCCCCATTTTAGATTAGAATTTATAATCATGATTAAGCTTTGCTAATCACGATTAGTGAATTAACAAGTGATTAAGAGGTATGAAGCCTTAATCAACCGCTTAGGGTCAACTAGGAGGTTAGGATAAGCTTTTGAAGCTTGTTGAGACATTATGGAGGAAAGTGGGGTGATTTTGAGTGGTTGGAAGAGGGGTTTGAGCCAATAGTAGGGTATATTGACCAAAACAAGGGAAAAATAGGCTTAATTAGCTAATAAATGCTAATTGTCTATTTTGAAGAGGATTTTGGCTTACGATTCGTCGTAAAGTGGCATCCTAAATGTGAAAGGGATTTGGTGATCAACAAAGTGCTTGTTAATTGACCAAAGTGGTAAGAAACATTAGTTAATTAGTAGAAATCACTAATTATAATGGAATTGGCAAGAATGGGAGTGATTTGTGTGTGTTTGGCAATAAGATTGCAAAAGCGGAATTTAGGTGTCTACATTTGCCCCTGTTTGAGGTGAAGTAAGTGACTTCACTTAAAATTTAGTAGACAAGCATAAACAAATAAATTTTTGAAGAAGAAAAATTAGTGGAATTTAGATGTCTACAAATCCATATTTTGGATGATTTCCCATCTACTATACATTAATGTGTCAATTTTATACATGATAATGTTAAGTATATTATTTTTATTAATGTGGATCCTTTTAAGTATTGCAAAATCAATACATCATACTCTCTGTACCTATCATTACTTTACCTTTACATCCAATTCCTATGGATAAAATACATACATCTATCATTGGAAAGGAAATCCACAACTTTGATACTATGACCCATATCCCATCATTGGTTGAACAAAACACGAGTCTACTTCTTCCCTCTCTTCTAGATGTTCCTAAAAATCAAATACAATCCATTTTTTTGCTTCATCCGGTGTTGATAATCTATTAGATATTGTCACAAATAAAATAACATTGATGATTATTCCTCAAATAGTGATTATGATTCTATTGCACTTATTGATGAATGCTTTCATGAGGTAAACTTAAATCCAATTGATGAAGATGAGTATATGTTTCATTATCTCTTTTTCCCACTAGTCATGGGAATTATTGACTTAAATTCACTATGATTGACATTCTTGATACTCATTTCCTTCAATTTTCATAATGCGAAATTGTAAAAGTATATTTAGATACTTAGAAGTCCAACATTTTGGATCACAAAATAATTCTACACATCCAGCTATTTCTACTACTCCTATGCACTCATCTGTTAGTACTAATAATGTTCATGACATCTCCATTATCGCTAGCCCTAAACTATTACAACATTCCATTAATACACTTGATCCTATACACACTTATAGCTCTCTTACCCCACTAACACATCTAGACACACCTAGGAATTTTTATCTATCTTGCTTAATTTTCCTTCTACACATCATCGTTCTTCTAAGAAAATATCTCAAAAAGATAATAATTCCAAGTTTGTGACTATAATTTTTATTTGGACATGGCCAATGACCATTTTCAATCTATGATTCATAACATCAATGTGTAAAATTCCAATGGTACTAACACCATACTTCTTAAAGAATCACTAAAATTAAAATGATAACATACATTGAATATAACATAATCCAAAGATGCGCACACACCTTGACACTTTTAATAACATAATTTACATTCATACTAGATAATGGGAACATGTACTAATCAATGTAGATACAAACAAGAATATATGTAATTATGAAGCATTGCATACCTTGGGTATTGCTCCATTAAATATTATACCATTTCTCACTTCATCATTCCTTTCAAAGTTATTATATTATCCTCATTATTTTGGTTTACAAGTTATCACAACTAAATTTTGGGTCCCTCGTGACCCTAAGCCTACCCTTTTCGTCTTTTCTTTTAACTCTTCAAATTCATGTTGTAGGATGACAATGTCTTGTTAAATTTATTCACAAAATGGTTCTTTTTCTCTAAGTTTATTATGTAAATCACACTACATATAGTGTTAAAAATGTCGAAAATGGGGTTAATTTCACGTCAATTCTGAATGGATTTTTTTAATTTTTGACACAAAAATGACATGATAATAGTTCCACAAATTTGGCGTCAATGTGATGCTAATTGCATCACATTTGCAACACATTTACATCATGTTAATTTTAACCGCGCAGCCCCACATTTCCTATTTAATCCCAAGTGAATGTCATTTTCACTACACCTCTCATTTTCACTCTTGTGAAGTTGGAGAAGGAGCTCAAACAACCTAGTGTTTTTCTGTGTAAAAAGAAATATATGTTTATAATATAAATATATATATTATATATATATATATATATATATTTATAAATAATTGATATCAAGTTCAAGTAGGTTATTAATTTTATTTCAATGTCAATAAAACACATTATAATAAATTTATTCCATGGGACCACATATCCTTGAGTAATTTTGTTGATAAAATTAATTAAACAAATGCATTCCATGACACGTTCACATATCTTGGAGTCGATTTTTCAAATAGAATATTATACACCAAAAATTACATTATACTTTGATAGATGTCCATACCCTAAACTGAAACTCTCATTTTTGCATGAAATTTGAGTGTGCAAAAATGTTGTGAAGTCTAGCTTTACAACGAACTTCGTCAAACTTGTGGCAAAGTCTGAATTTTATTGAACTTTATTCCCATATAACACGATCTCCACCTTTATTCATTTTTTTTTATTAAGGGCAAATAGTTTTGAAGGGACTATACCCTGTATACAAAAGGGCTCAAAAGCCAAATAGTAAAGATGAGAGAAGCAGCCCGAGAAGAAAGGGCAAAGCAGTCAACCAAGGAATGCTCAACAGCCAAATATTACAATATAGGAGAAAAAAGGATCTAAACGTACAAAGATCCAGAAAAAAGAAGGCAAGATAAAAAAGAAACCAAAAGAGAAACAACATGAAGAGCTCCGCCAAAAAATAGCTCCAGAACCACCCGATGACAGCCACATCGCAGCCAAAAAACAACATCACAACAACCCGTTACTTGATGGCTCAGTCAATTTTGGTCTTGATAGCCTACAATTACATGAAGAAGGCAATGGTAGTGGCCTGAGAGGATTCTTGCAAATCTGCTTGGGCAATTGCAATGTCCCTTTTCTCTTTAGGCCCCCATATGTCCTCATTAATCCCACTTAAACTACAAACACTGTGGACATGTTGTTCAATGAAATTATAAATGCTTTTGAGGGCAGACAATATGCAGTCATTTCAGCTTTTAGCATTCCCCAATCTGCCATCTAAGGACTGTAGTTTCTTGAAGACTTCCCCAATAACCCCCTCTTCCTCCTCACTTTGAAGGATCCTTTTACCCTTAGCTCTTTCCATGTTTTTTATAGCCCCTTTGAGCTCTTGTATCTCCTTTTCTAATCTATCCACCCTATCTAGCAATTCCTCCTCTTTGGGCTCCTCCACCGGCTTGCTAATATGCAGGAGGTTTTCAGCTAGTTCCAAGTCTTTGTGGCTCCTTAGGACCCGTTGGGAAGCAGGAGATTTTAGCTTTGAGGCTCTTGCTTTTCTTCTTTGGAGACAACATCTTCATTCTTTATTTTTAGCGGGGAGTGAGAGCAGCGGTGTGGGTAGGTGGAGGTATGGAGGAGGGAGGTGGGATAGGATTCACGGGAGGCGATTGGAGAAATGGTGGTGAATCAAGAGGATAATGCCACAGTGCGAAAAGGGACAACCCTAGAGTGGCTTTGAATTTCCCTTATAGATTTCTCCAGAGAGTTAATCGAGATAGTGAGGAAAGCTAATAATGTTATTTCTACGAAAATGATTCAAAAAATCGATGCTTTTGAGGTATAGTCACATATCTTCCTTCAGGGTAACATACCTTACCACCATTTTGGCCAGAGTTCATCAAAAGGTTCGAGGATCGCGCCACCTTGAGGCCAGCGATCACGAACTCAAGATTCTTCCCCTCTTCCCGAAATTTCTTGGTTTCCACCTCCCTGTCTACCTTCTTATTGAAGAATTTTGTGCCTTCAGGCTGAGGCCCGTGATCTGAGCTATGAGATCTTCCGTGATTTCCATTTTCATGTTACTATATTTGACTATTCTATTCTTCCAACCACGGGTGAATTTGATAGAGATGTCTTGGTCGAAGCCTTGGATCCTTTTAATGAAATTAGACAGGCCCCTCGATTTACAGGTAATCCCAAAGCTCCGTGTTCTCTTTCCACTCAGGATTGTGGGTCGGTTCGGTTTTGCATGGCGGCCCCCCCATGTTTCCTCTACTCCTTTTCCTATTCTCAACGGTAAAATAACTACAAATGTACGGGATAGGCTGAACTTTGATTTTGGTATTTGAATCTTTCCTTCCCGTGAAATCCGGTTTAATTATTATGCTACACTTGTTATTATTGCCCCACTCCTCGGCTTTCCTCCTATGCCAAGAAATGATGATAGTCCAGCCCGCACAGATCGCAACAATCATCCAAATCTTTTGTGATGTCATCATCATGTACTTGGGGATCCGCACATTAGCGTCTAAAATACAACCATTAGTTATGATTTTCACTGCCATGTAGATCAATGATAATGGCTTTATTGACATGAGCGGGCAGAACGTCCCCCCCAATCCAAGTTTGAAAGGGATTATTAACACCGAAGTTAGCCAAATCTCAATGACCTATTTCCTTCCCGGTAGGTGTGGGTGATTTGGACCTTTTCAAATATTTTGCATATATCAATAGCTTCCTCAATATAATCCCTGATAGACCAGCTGGGGTGTTGCTTTTTATTCAGAAGATTGATAATATTTAGAGAATCACCTTCAATTATGATATTTGGAATATTACAATCTCTGGCAAGTCTAATACCCCAAAGAGCCGCCATGGCTTCGGAATAATGATTAGTTTGTTTGCCTATTCTCCCGGAAAAGTAGCAACATAACAACCTCTTTGATCCTAGATGATTCCCCCTCCTCCGAGTCATTCAGATTTCCCTTAGAGGCCCCATCAAAATTTAACTTGTGCCCGATCGGTGGGGGGTTTAATCCATCGACCGTGTTTCAAGCCACAAGATTACCATTGTTATTTCTATTGACAGTGGCAATATTCCATTAAGTCAGAATGCATTCTTCATTCTCCGGGTGGAGTCTATTTTTAGGGGGTTTAAATCTAGCAATATTATCTTGCACAACAATGATAATTTCCTTATATACTTTGTTACAAGCTTGTCTATTGTTTCTAAAAATACTATCATTACGGGCCTTCCAGATTCTCCACATAGTGTGGGGCAGAACCAGTTGCCATAGCCTTTTCACCATGCAATGTTTAAATGGAGAGCTCCATTGCTCCCAAGCCTGAAGGTAGGTAAGGGGAAAAATCCATCTCAGATTAAATTTTGCAAAAACAAGCTGCCAAATTTTGGAAGCAATCTCACAATGAAGGAATAAATGCTTTATATCTTCAGCCTCTTGCTGACACATGCAACATCTATTCGGCATGATGAATCCCTTCTTGATGAGGTTGTCATTAGTTAGGATCTTGCCATTAATAATTAGCCACCAAAAGAAGTTCACTCTAGGGGTTAGCTCTGGCATCCACAACTTGTGCCACTTAATTTCACTTTCCATGGATGCAAAGAAAGAATTATATCCTGATTTAACAGTGTATTCCCCATCAAAAGAATCTTTCCAGATGAGCTCATCCTTAAGATTTTGATTACTTATATGGATTAGGGAAAGTTGATTCTGGAGAGATATAATATCAGCTTGAATATTATCATTCTCCACTTTTAGCTGCTTCCATTTTCTTTTGTTTCCATCCCTCTCAATGTATCCCTGGATTTTGTGTCCATACTTTGCAATTAATCTATCTTTAATATGATTATAAGCAGAAATCCAGTTAGAATCCATCCACTTATCACTCCAGAAGTTTATGTTTTTCCCATCTCCAAGCTTCTAAATGCACTTCGAGAGAGAATGTATGTCTCTGCTGTGAAGGTTGTTCTAGAAAATAGAACCACTCGGAAGGGACTGATCATAAATGAAGGATCTTGTTTTGATTTGAAAGATATTTGATCTTAATCAGCTCTGTCCAAGGTCTCAGTGCTCTTTTATAAGCCTCCATCCTAATTTTGCATGCGGTAAGGGCGGTACTCATATGTTTGGTGTGATTTTACATTATCTTCCTTTAAGGTAAAATATATCAAGATAATTATTCATAAATTTAAATATGTTAAAATAATGATAAAAACATTAGGTTGCAAGAAAAATAAATGTGAATGTATTTTTCATGTTGTTTTAAAAACCTTTCGTAAGGTGAAATATGGTTGTTTGCAGTACTTTCATATGTGATACAATGTCAAAGAAAATAATGATCACCCCATGTCATGATTAAAAGTAATTATAGGGTATTCTAAAACTCTCTAGAGAATTAGAATGAGCACAAGGTCAACCAAGGTGAAAAATCCCCAGCGCTAAAATTCCAAACTCAACAACACTTATAATCATAACAATCAAGTTAATAAAAACATGTTCTAGGGATGATACTTAATACACACTTGAAAAAATGAACCAAAAACATTGTGGAACTTTATAGGAACCTAGAAAATGTTTACATCACACAACACTTGTCTTCAATGTAGAAACTTAGGGATAAAATTAGTTACTTTGGGAAGCTAATAAATACTAACTAGTTATTTTCCTCTCATACTTGTAAGCAAAATAATGGTGTTAGTATGCAATCTACAAAATAGGAAATAAACTTATTTAAATCCTAAACTAACACTACTATTTACCTACCTCAGATTGAGAAATGATAGAAAGAGGAGAAGATCATATACCTGCACTTACCTACAAGTGAAATCCTCCTCTTTGATAACTTGGATTTGCTCCTTGGATGAAAGTCAAGATGCTTCATATTTGTGGACTGATTTTGGCAACACTTCCCCTTGATGAAATGATGATTTTCTTGATTAGATGTTATG
Organism: Taxus wallichiana var. yunnanensis; assembly: GCA_018340775.1. Lineage (NCBI taxonomy): Eukaryota > Viridiplantae > Streptophyta > Pinopsida > Cupressales > Taxaceae > Taxus > Taxus wallichiana. Next base: position 925,566,509 of record CM031242.1, read on the forward strand.
GATATTGATAGTTTTCTTGGAGATTTTGATAGCATAAGTTTGCAATTGTTCTAAGGTGGTGTGCATGGAGGGTGGCACCACTATTTATAGCTAAATGGAGGGTTGAGATTAATCCATGTAGGATTAGATCAATGGTCCAAAATGCATGAGAATGGAGAATTCTCTAGAATTAGAGGATTCTATAGTTTATTAGAATCCTCCATTGAATTAAAAATTCAATGGAAGGAGGGATTTTATTTGAATATTTGAAAATAAGAGGGAAAAATGGAGAGGCTTCTAGAAATAGAAGCCTCTAGATTTGGAGGGCATTTAGTTCCTGGTTAGGTGAAGTTAATTATGCTTAGTGTGGTGATTAGATGGAGAGGCTAGGTGTTGAGTAGGCACAAAGTAGGTATTTTTATATTACTAGAAAATAGTTAATGAAGATTAGTTAGTGGGATTTTGATATATTAATGAAGTATTAATATGACTAAAAGCAAGATGGGATTTTGAAATGGATAATAGAAATAATTGGCATATAATAATTAATTATTATATGGTTAGTGATAGGATTAATAATGTAAAATGAATGTATTATTTGTTAAATGGTTATGTCGACATTTTACATGTCTACACATACCCTCACTCATCCACGGGGGTTCATTAGCTAGGCAATATCCTAGCATGTGATTTCATATTGAGGTAATTAAAATCAATAAAAGTAAAGTCAATATAACGGTAGACATGAGGGGGTGAAAGGGTTTAATTTATTTATATTTTGAATCAAGAATTGGGGTAGGTTAGAGAGGCGGGCCATAGGAAAGGGAGGTTTAATTTTAATATAAAACTAAAACATTTGAACCCTAGATTTTAAAAATAAATACCTTAAAATTGTAAAAGGTGTGTGGTCATAAAGTTAAATTATAATCTCTTTTGAATAAATAAATCTCACTCAAGATATTCTTAACCAAGAAATAGTAAGATGGTAGAAAACTATGATTTAATATGCTTTTCAACACAAGAGATATTATTTCACCATCTTAATTATTTGAAGAACTATTGATAAATGATTAAAACTTAACATTTATAAGGTAATTGGTAATAGGTCTTAAATGGATTCAAACTATATTTCAAGACGAAATGCATATTAAAAAAATGAGAGAGAAATATGATATATTTTCTATTTAATATATTAGGGTAGAAATAAAAAGGGGTAAATAAAATTGTAATGGAAAAATGGGTATGTAAGATACATGGAAAAAATAGGGGTATTTTCATTCTAATAATATAACAGGAGGGGGTATTATCAATTTAATAATTAGAGGTAAAAACTAGAATTAAGGGTATTCTTTAATACCCTTTGAATGGGCATGCTTTATACCATATTTTTATTAAGTGGACCCCCACCCCGTGCACTCATCCAATCACCAAGAAAACATGAACACAACCACCTAAATTTTAATTAGCTTTTAGATTATAACATTTAGAGATTCCTTGAGATAGCCAAGATGGCCAAGAAGGTTAACCATGCATACAAAATGATTCATTGTGGGTGTAAAACACTAAAAAATGGTCATGCCATTGAAGTATTTATAGTCCTCGTCCACTCAACTTGTATGATTACATGCCTATTGCAAAATTTGTAACCTTAAAAGTTGAAAAAATACGCTGAAAAAATACATTTGTAACCATAAAAGAAACACACAAACCCCTTGTAAACCTTATACATATCTCTAGCTCTTGAAAATTAATGTTTCCCCTTTAGAGGGAAAGTAGAACTATTCCAAAATGAAAGTGAGGGAATACAAAATGATTCTCACCCAATGTTGAGATAGTAGATTTATTTACATTTTACAATAATACACGTCTTTAGTATGATTTGACATTATAAATAGGTTTCTACTAGCGAACCTTCCTTATCTCAAAATGAAAATATGAAAAGTTGTAACTTGGAAATTTTTGCAAGCTTTTTCCAAATAATCATATTGTTGTAATTTTCTTATTGGTATATGGTTTTGTTAATAATTGTAAATTGATGTAATTATCGTTATTGTTCCAGATATGTGTTCCTCTGAAATTCAATTTTCTCTTCACCACTTCCAAAAGCATCTACACATTCATATGTAGATAGTATGGATATTGTGGGAAATTATAAAGACAATATGTAATTTGCAAAGGAAAATTCCAGAAAATGTGTTCAAGAGGAAGAGGTTGAAAGTAGTTTCATTGGTGCACGAAGAAACAACAGGTTGTCAAAAATGTGACAAATTTACATGCAAAAAGGGGGAAATATCATATTACACCTTATGAGGAAGAGTCCAAAGATGATTTGGAACTTTCGCCTAAGGCATTGAAGAAATATCAATCTAATTTTCCCAATTGGTGACATTATGGGGCTTGGCTAATGGATAAACCACTTCCAACACCTTATGAAGAATTCACATTTTGGAAGTAGAGCTACATGATATGGCCTTCTATTATTCCCAATGTAGGTCTTGGGCTATTCACTTTGACAACAATTAATGTTGGGTCTATTACTCAATGTTCATTTGATATTCCAATATTACCTTTTTATAGCTCAATGTACCTATTTACAGATTGGACTCATGTGGTGAGATACAAAGTCAATATGTCCAAATATGGCATGTGTTATAATGAAAAGTCAATGGAAGAACATATTCATATAGCCCTAGAGAAAAATCACCATATGCATGATCGTATGTACATTGATGGACACCCTTATGCATTTAAAAATAGTGTGGGTTTTACCAATAGTACTGCGATTGTTCGTGTTTTGCATCTGCCAATTGTCAATTTATAAAGTGTACCAATGACAAAGAAGATGAAATTAAAGGGCCAATATTACCACTTTATGTAATGGTACAGGTGATAAAAAATATCAAATATGGTGAAGAGATTCTAATTAACTATAGTTTTAAAGGAAAAACAACACCAACAAGATTGAGGAAAAAAGTTGCCACGATGATTAATGTATTATGTATTGGTTATTTGAAACCAAATTTTTGTCACTATTGAATTTTTATACTATTTTTAAAAACATCTAATGTTATATTTTTTTATGTTATGTAAAATATTCTTTATTTTGTAGTATATGATTTTTAAAAAATGAATAATTTGATGATATTTTGTCCAATGATTTGTATGTAGATTTGATGAATAGAATGAATTTTTCTTTAAATTTGAAAAAAACATTGTGTTGTGGGATATCACTACCTTTACATTCATATGAGTATCCTCCTCCATGCTCTACACCACCTTCAATTTCACCTCCAGAATCACTTCCACAGTCACCTTGTTGGGCCCCTAAAATATTGGCTAAGTACAAGGTGCGTGGGCACACAAGGCCTATTCGAAGAAGGGTGCATAAGGAGAAAGCACACAAAACAAGGTTTTAGGAGGGTTTTGGTAGAACCAATGGCGCGTGTGCAAGGCAGAGCAAAGATCTTGGGACTTAGCCATATTTGGCATATCGAGTAGAACACGAGGAAAGCATGACCAATGTGCATGTGAAGTGGATAAGGTGCCATTGGCAACTTGGTGCCTGCAGAAGGAATATACCTTGCGATAGAAGATTCTAGAAGGTCATCATGGCAAAGGATGGAGAGATCACATTTGAAGAAGCATGCTCCCATGGAGGACCACTTGGACACATGGCAAGTGATCTATAACTTCAGAAAGGCATGGCGGTGCTTGACAAGGCTATATATATGAGCACCCAATAGAAGAAAGAGGAGACCGATGGAGAGACCGAGAATTAAAGAGAGGAAAATCCATGCAGGAATATTGTGAGAGCTCCATAGGCTGGGTTTAGAGGATCTATAGGAGTATGTTGTATCAAGGGGATGGGTCTAAACAATTTTTCTTTATACTATGAAGGGCCTAAGTCCAGTTCGATGCATGACATTGAGTACTGCACTACCATATGGATCTATGACTATCCCGATTAATGTAATGTGGTTATCAACATGCTTAATATGAATATATGTGTGTTTCCATTCTACTTACATATGTATGGATTAGTTATATATGTACATTTCATATGAGTGGGTATAAACCCCTGTGCATTTCTTTTATATTATGATTCAAATCTATGTTCTATAATGCTTTTCTTATATGAATGAACACATTGGTCTAGAAGCCATTCTGAGCTCTAAGATGAATGTATGGTTCCTTTCCAATCTATTCACTTAAGTTTTTGTCACAAATAATGCATTCTCACATAACTCATATAAAGGAGGGACTCAGCGCCCGTGCGTGCCTCGGGTGAGCGCCCAGTGCTCTGCTGGGTGATAGGCCGACGCGCATGGGATTTCCTTGTTCTTTGAGAGGGCATAAAAATGACTACATCTTGGTTCCATTTTTGGGACCTCTTTTGAAGTTGTTATGAGAAATGACATGCATATTTATCTTTGTGATGTGTAATGACAGAATGCCTGACTCTAGAAAGTGTTGAAATGTGGTTCAAGAGCACGAGAGGATGAGTTTGCTCAAAGATTCAACACTAGACCTAAGTTTAATGCACATGGATGGGTAGAAGAGAACCTATACCATGAGTTGTATGAGAAATTATTTTGTTTCTTCCCAGTAGAGATGTATGAATGGCTCTCGGCATACACATCTAGATCAAGCTAGTTCTATAGATCGTGCGTGTGGACTTAAGATGACTATCAGAGGTTGCAGGATGTAAATCTGACTTGGACACATGCTATTGATCACTGGTGGAAGGGAGTGCTGGCCAGTTACATTTTAGAATATGCCATTTCGATGTATTCTTGCCCAGAAGTTGCTGAGTTTGAGTTTCTAAGGGAGCCTAGAGGGTCATTTTTGAGTGTTATTCCTCTGGCTATGAAGATCTTGGTCATTACTTTGAGTTTAGAAGCATTCTCCATGGCCGGCTAAGCTACTTTGAGTCTTTGGGAGAGGAAGCTAGGGTAGAGGAAGATGGAGGAAATCATAGATGAAAAGGAAAGGGAGGAGAGACGGCTCAAGTATAGTGAAGCTCGTGAAAGGGAGATGACTAGACTATGCTTGAGGTTGCAAGTGTGATGGATCTATGGAGGAAGATGTTGTGAGAGGGTATTGAAGTTCACATGGAGGACATGGAGCTTGAGCAATTTGTACTATCCCATCTTGGAAAGCATGGGAGAGAGGCCCCTTCAGTTTTTTATGAGAGTTTGTCGCATTGAGAAAGGAGAGTCATCGGCGCACATCTGAACCCACCTGACGACCAACCCCTGGTGCTTAATTTTCCAAATCAAAGGAATATTGATAACCCAGTTGGTATCAATGGGAGTGACCGATTAGTGCCTAGGAGGTATAATTTTTCATTTGGGATGTCCATTCCTACACATACCATTTCGGTGTTTGGAGGAATTTTCAAGTAAAGTATAAGTACACAAGGTTTAGGAAACACATCTGGGAGTGGCGCGGGATACACTTCGCAATGGAGAAATCTCACGAGGCCATTGGTATGTAATTCGGTGGAGCATTAGGTACATTAGGCACAACCACTTCAAGCCCATTGCTGGTTATAGGAGGATCTAGAGGTGGAACTAGTGGATCGAGAGCCACATGACCTAGTGGATCTAGTGGATCTGGTGAAGGGAACACCAGAGGAACAAAGGAACTAGATCAGGAGGATAGGGGCCTCAATAACCTCCTCAGGTAATCTTTGAAATATATTTACACTTTCCAGATTACCAGGGTATAGAGGATAATGCAGAACATGTGCACAAATGTGAATTATGGCGCGCGAAGGGGATCACTACCCCAAAGCGGAAGGTTATTAAGTTTACAACAACGTTACAAGGACATGTGCATAGCTGGTATAGGATGTACAACCCCTATCAAATGGTGGTAGATGACACTGCATTGAAAAATTCCTTCCTAAAAGAATTCCATATACCAGAGTTCGAGTAGAAGAGCATCAACGGTTTGAAGGAGATCCAACGAAATTGCGAGAGTGTCTTTGGAGTATGATGCACAGTTTTAAGACTCTCCTGTCAAAATTTTCATATGAAATTCACCCTTCACAACATGCTCAATGGTTTTGGAGGGTTGATCACTCCATTTAGGAGGGAATTGTCCCATAAAACATTTACTAACCCTACGAGGCTCTAGAGGCTGCCTCGTAAGCTAAAGCGGTTGGGAGTGTTGATACTAGTGTGAGCCCTTTTCTAGAGGCTCAAATCACTGCCATGGCCAAACAGTTAGAGAAGCTATCTGTAAACTCTGCACATGAGACTCGTAGTGGTCTTTGGTGCATGAATTGTGAAGTAGAGGGGCATGGCAAGGATAGATTCCCCCAGAAGTTAGTATGCACCATAGCGGTAGATTATGAAATTTTCACAGGGGACCATGATGCAAGTAGATGCCCCTTATTGCAGCATGTAATTTAGAAGAATGTTTCTTGCTACTATAAGATATGCACCTATACGACCCATGATACTAAGGATTGTAGGCTTATTGACCATATCCATGAGGCCATTGATCATGGTATGCGCCATACCAGCCTTGCCAGTGGTTCTAAAGAAGATGATCACCGTTATAAAGGATGCGTGGATGGATGGGCGTATGGGAGAGGTTCTCATGGAGGATTCCGTGATCGCAGTAACTACGAGAGAAGAAGCTAGTTCCCGAGGAACTGCAATAACTGTGGATCTATAGATCATTACAGGCGTGAGTGTCCAGATTTGTTGCAGTGCTCATGGTGCAGGAAAAAGCATAAGTATGAGGAGTGCCCTGAGTTGTTTGAGCACATGAGCTAGTAGCACCGAAAGGACAAGGGTGTTGGGATGGTGAGTATAAAGAAGGCCAACACACAGTGGATGCCTAGAGTGGTGCATGAGTTAGGGTTAGAACCTGTTCTGGTGATAACATGAGTAGAGGTTGTGCATGCCAAATAAGTACCAAGGTAAAAGACTCTAGTCTCAAGAGAAGAGGTGGTGCATGGGAAGTATCTAGACCCTTCCCACTAGAAGGAAGTGTATCAAGAGACAATGGATGTCATTCGAGTTTACAGGGAGAAATCCAGTGTCTAAAGGATCAGTCTAGGCAGTAGGAGCAAAGAAGGAATGTTGAGGATCCGCAGAAGGACCTAGATGAGGTCAAGGAAGTATGCAAAATGCTAAGGAAAGAGAATATTATTCCCTTACTAGGAGAATGGCTACGGGAGAAGATGCCACGTGTCGGAGTGGAGCGTGAAAGGAAGGTATTGCATGCAAAACCTTCCTCCCCATAGCCTTGATTATGACAAAGAAATCACACTGAGTGCAGTTGTGGATGGTTGGATTCTAAGAAACATATTGATTGACACAAAATTAGAATTCAATGTTCTTACATTGGATGTTTGACATCAAATGGGAAGGCCCGCATTGCAGCCATCTTCGAATGTGTTGTATATGGAAAACAAAACTAAGGCAATGCCCATTAGATTATTAAAGGATGCAGTGATTACCATTCAAGGGGCCAAGTTTATTGGAGACTTCGAAGTCTTGGTGCTCTCACCGAGGAAGACAATTTTCCAGCATTTCTTGGGCACCCATGGTGCTATAAGAACAACATTGACCTGAGGTTCAACAAAGGATATATCAATTTCGAGAACAAGGAAGAACAAGTCATCATCCCTCTGATGGATGGGAAGTCAATGCCTTACACTAAACCTTTGGGAGAAGAGGTCCTTGATAGAATTTATGTGCACTCCATTAGAGACCCTGGAGATAATTCACCCTACAGAAGGAGTTATCCAATTTGAGGATGCCTAGTCTATGAGTGATACCACAAGCATGGCGTGTGAAAATTAGGTGCACGAGACCTATGAGTTAATTGGGTGACAGCTAAGGGGGTCTGTAACAAAAGTGACCAAGGCACACTCACTCAAGTGCCTAGGAGGAAAGAAGTTACCAAGTTACTCTAGAGGGCATACCCTAAAATTTTCTTACGAGACATGGAAGCTTAGTGGAAAAATGAGGATGAAAGAAGAGGGATGCTTAGTTATAGCCTACTCGGGACTACAACATGCTGGTGGGATACACATTGAGAGAGCCTCCTAGAGTGGCATGAGGTAAGAATCACATTCTCTGTAAGGTTTTCCATGAACAATGCGCCCACAATCATTCAAGACTACCATGGTAAAGAGACCACTTCATTTCATATCCAAGCATGTGAGAAGGCCTAGATAGGAGGTGCAGAAGCCTTGCCACCATCATTATGGGTACATAAGCTGTATTCCACACTACAAGGTTGTGTGTGTGCGTGGTATATCCATTTAGAAACCCTCCCAGGTAGACAAGAAATTGGTAGGAGCTGACAAATGATCTCATCCAATATTTTGAATATTGGAGTGCAAAGACATCAGTGGATAAGGCATTGCAAGTGATCAATCACCTTACGATGGGGGATAGTGCCATAGTGGAAGACATGCTACTAGATTTTCTATGTGAGCACAGTTTAGAGGCATGTTTTGATGAGGACAAGTCGGAGGAGATGCAGTTTGAGAAAGCATGCATAAAAAGGAAAAATGAAAGATGGTTTATCTCATAGATGGGGAGGAAATGGAGAGTCTAGATGTTAACCACTCTGTAGGAATGCATGATATTATGGATAGCACTGATGAAAGGAAACGCGCTTACCATGACCCTTAAAAATGAATAAGGTTAACATTGGGTTACTGACCAACCCAAGGAATAAATCGTTGGAGATTATTGGTCGGAAAACGAGGTCTCAAAGATCATTGATTTGTTACGTGAATTCTAGGATTTATTCCCTCACAGGTATCATGAACTCAAGTCGTCCACCATTCCTTGGGGGAGATGAAGATAAAACTAAAGGAAGGTGCGCATCTAATCCAGAAGAGGCCATACCGGATGAATCCAAATTTGTGTGTATGTGTCAAGGAGGATATTGACAAAATGATAGCACTAGGTATCATCTAAGCTATGGAAGAATCAAAATGGATAATCCCAATGGTCATCAACATCAAAAAGTATGGGAGGATAAGGATCTATGTTGACTACAGGGACTTGAATGTAGTATGTGTCATTGATCCCTTCCCTACCCCATTTACTGAAGAAATTTTAGAGGAAGTGGTGGGTGTGAACTCTACTCCTTTGTGGATGGGTTCTCAGGGTACCACCAAGTACGGATTGAAAAGGAAGGCCAAAGAAAAACAACTTTCACCACTAAATGGGAAATTTTTTCCTATATGGTCATGCCTTTTGGATTGAAGAATGCACTGTTGTGTTCTCGTGCATTGTAGTGCAAGCCTTTCAGGACTTCATCCATAAATTTCTTCAAGTCTATTTAGATGATTGGACTATGTATGGTCTAGTCAAGGACCATTGTGATAACTTAAGATTGATGTTTGAAAGGTGTCGATAGTTGAGGATATCCCTCAACATCAAGAAGTGTGTCTTTCTTTACCCCATTTGGAACCTTATTGGGACATATCATATGCAAGGAGGGCTTACTAGTAGATCCTGCCAAGGTTGTAACCATCGTGGGTTTAGGGGAGCCTACTAGCCAAAGCGTCATGCATGGATTCCTTGGGCATATGGGTTACTATAGGAAGTTCATTGGGGAGAGGCACAACAAAGGGCATTCAAAACTCTAAAGGATAGACTTGTCACAACACCCATTCTTCATTTCCCCATTTGGGATAAACCTTTCCATGTTCATGTGGATGCCTATAGTATAACTGTTGGAGCAATACTGACACAAATTGGCAAAGGAATTGTTGACCATCCCTTGTGCTTTGCAAGCAAAAAGTTAACATCAGCAGAACAAAATTACACCACTACTGAGCGCAAAGCACTATCCATGATCTACGCACTGCTTGCACAAGTTTAGGAAATATCTACTGGCAACACCATTTGTATTTTACACAGACCACATGGCATTAAAATACTTGGTAAACAAGCCCATTCTCGTAAGGGCACATATGTCGATGGGTCCTGCTATTCCAAGAATTTGAGTTCATAGTGGTTGTCAAGCCAGGAAAGAGTAATTAGGCCCGATCACTTGTCTAGAATTGACTCAGGAGAGGACGCGCAAAGCATTGAGGAGACCATGCTAGACGCACAATTGTTTAGGTTGCGGTGCGCACCCTCAGACTTGGAGGATATTGCGGTGTTTCTCAAAACAGGTATGGCACCAGAAGGGATGAAAGTACTAGAGAGGAAGTAGTTAGCCATACACACCGTACCCTACATGCTTGGTTAGTGGTGATTTTTGCAAACTAGGACATGATGAAGTGTTACGCCGGTGTGTTCTAGAACATGAGTTCCTGGCTATTATGGAGGAAGTGCATGGAGGAAGCGCAAGTGGACACTATGCAGGGGACATCACTACATGTAAGATATTACAAGCTAAGTTATGGTGGGAAACCCTATATCAAGATTGCAAAGAGTATTGCAAGGCATGTGATCATTTTCAGTGCCTTGGAAAACTAGGGTAGAGGGATGAAATGCCTTTTCACCCTATTCCAAGTGCAAACCCATTTGAAAAGTGGGTCATAGATTTTGTAGGCCCTGTTTTTCTAACCTCATGTAGGACATGATCATGCTATGTAATCACTTGCACAAATTATTTGACAAGATGGGAAGAATCAATGCCTACCAAGAATTATATAGCAAAATTACAACAAACCGAGGTTTGAATGGGAAAATATTATTACACGGTATGGATTCTGTTGAGCTTAACCAATGATAGGGGTACACATTTCATAAATGAGACCATCAGGATCCCATTAGCAGAGTTCATGGTCGCTCGTCATAAGAATACCCCTTACCATCCACAAGAAAATGGAATTCTGCTGAGGCATTTAATAAAATATTGAGTCATACCCTAACCAAAATTTGTGACGTTGGTAGATGAGATTGGGATGACAAAGTATCAACAGTTCTATGGTGTATAGGACAACCTACAAGAGGTTGAATAAAGCCACACCATTCCAATTGGTGTTTGGTGCTGAGGTTATCTTACCCATTGAATTTATGATACCTTCTCTATGTAGACACCTAAAATATGCTTACACTTAGCATTTCATCTAATTCAACCAATTGACGAAACTTAGTTAATCAACCCTTCTTTGATCCATTCTCGGATGCCCATTCATGACACTCTTTCAGTTATATTCCTCCTATAATCAACTTATTTGGCTAATATCTCTCTTATTAGCTAAACATTCCTCCTTTCGACCATTCTTAACCTACCTAGTTCTCTCTAGACCACTTCTATTGGCTTCATAGGATATCTATCAGTCACAATTTGTTATCCAAACCCCTCCCAACTCTCAATGAGTCTCTAATCACTTGCTAATCAAGTTTAACTAGCCTAAACCCTAGTTAACTAGCCTAAACCAAGCTTAACTAAGCCTAAAGCATGTTTATCCTAATCTAATCTAAAAGTGCTTTTTGAGCTTTAGTCCCACATGCACCCAAAGTTCAACATCCTCTCATTTGGAAATCTATAAATAGAAGGGTCACCCCTCCCTTTCAAACTTACAACTTCACTCACAAGTCCTTCTCTCTCACATTTGGAGATATTGGCATTAGACCTCATTTGCATTAGCCAAGCTAATAGGCATTTGATCTTGGCTATCCTCCATTGTTGAAGCTCCTCCATCTTGCATCCATAACTTCATAGTAGGTTAGTAGGAGGGTATCTAACTTGGCCTTGTAGCCATTTTAGAGAGACCTCTTCACCTCCATTGAAGCAAACAACAAATCTAATTTGATTGCTCATAGGTTTAACTAGGTTCAATTTATGTTTTAAGTAATCATATAGTAGTTAGAGATAAAATTATAGTGTTTTAGTTTAATTCATTATTGTAGAAGTTATCTTGTTTAGCACTCATCTTGATGTTTATGATAGGTTTAGTTAGATCATGGAACTACTTAGCTAGTTTCTTGTTTATTAACATAACTAATCTTCTCATGCATACATTGATCCCAACTATTGTTCGAGATACCCTAGATCAAATCTCGAATCACGGTCCTCCATTCCTTCACAGAACTTTACTCCAAATCACCTCAATGATGTCATCCTCCTTTGAAGACTCGTGTGACTCCAAGTTCCATCGATTGAACATCTAATTTGGTTCTTGAGTCACGGTCCTCCCTTTCTTCGCAGGACCTCCTTCATCAGTCACCTTGATGACCTCTTCCTCCGTCGAAGAGTTCCACGACTCGGATTCCCTCTAGTCAATCATCCAATTTGAATCCTACATTGCAACTTAATGGATGGCTATGCGATCCTACTTTCCAACCTACGTTACATCATCTTCTAGAAAAATGACCTAGGTCTAAATCTCAATCGTCCATTCATGAGACACCTTCCATCAAGCCTACGTCATCTCTTGAGTCACCTTCATTATCAATCCAACTTGAATCCTTCTTCGACCTTGATCCCTTTCAATCATATCGTGCCATTTCCTCATCCATCTTCTAAAGATCAATGTCTGCAACCATGTCGAACCATTAGAAAGAATCCATGTGCTAAGATATCTTTTCAAAGAACTATCAAAACTCTTTGTGGGAGTGATAAGGTCAAGCCTTCCCCTCGTCTACATCATCAAACATCTTCATCTTCTTCTAGTCAATCAATCTTCCCGCTTATCAAACCTATCTCTTCTAATCAACCTCCTATGGTCGAAGATCAACAACCTCTACTGATTGATTTCTCTTAGGATGATGGAATAGTCAGACTAAACGAAGATATCCCGTTAGAGGATTGAAAACAAGGGTTATTTCTTGAAATCGATACACTCACGTATTGGGGAAAAGAAATTGATTCCTTTTATTAGAACGTAGAAGAAGAGCCTAAGGTCATGGAACTTGATTCTTCTTCTGTTATTCCATCTTCACCTTCCTCTGATCATGATGAGATTCCGGGGTCTAGCATTGATCCATGGACTATCTTATATTTCCCAAATCATTCTTTATCATCATCATTCCTAAATCAAAATATCTCATTGGGTCATCGCCAGTATCCCATCATCTTCTTCTATCTTGGGGCCACATCGTAGTATCCCTCCTTTTTCTACTTGTGGTTCAGCTCCTAGTAGCCCATTACATTCTATTCTTGGGCCACATCCTAGTATCCATTCCTCTTCTATCTATGGGACCCCTCCCTACAGTCCCTCCTCATCTATACTTAGGCCACGTCCTAGCAACCCTTCGTCATCTTATTCTATTCTTGGGCCATGTCCTCATATCATAACTTCTTCCATCTTAGGGCCATATTCTAATAACCCTTCGTCATCTTCTATCATTGGCTCACCTCTTGGTAGCCCATCCTCTTCAATTCTTGGACCATATCCTATTCATCCATCACATCATCCTTCTACCAATGATAGGGGGCAAGCCCACCATCATTTCTCTCATTCCTATCATCAATCATAAATGTTCGCTCTCTTCTCCCACTTCTCGGGATCAAACAAGTCACGCGTTAGCTTATAAGAAACCCAAACAGGTTCATTATCAAGCTAAGATCAAAACTTCTAAGAGCTTGAAATCCCCCAACAACTCGAACAATATCAAAATTGTAAATTAAACACAATTCAAGAATGCACATCAACGTAACCATCAAGTATGGCGTAAAGTGCATAAACCTCTAGATGAGGAATTCAATCTCCCACATACAAAATCCATGTTTCAGGATAAATCATAGTCATTTCTTGAGTATGAGCTCACCATGTTCATCGATATCAGGGATAACATGACTCTTGATAAAGAAATGCACCTAGTCTCCTTATCAAGGAAGTCACAAATATCGTTGTTGTTGGATCTTACCGTGCGGAATGAATTTGTTGGTCCCAATTTTCAAAAAACCATCAAAAATCTAAAAATAAAAAACAATGCAAAAATACAAAAAAATTGAGAAAACACCAACACAAATCAAAGGTACAAAAATCAAACATTACAATCGGTATTGCGCATGCGCATGGATGTTTCTTTCTTCCCTTCCTTGCTAATCTTCTGCAAGTCTTCCTACCATTTTCATCCCTTTGATGATATTTTGGTTAACCTATTCACATGCATTTTGTGACATTTATCTCTATGGTATCCGTTTGACCCTTGGTCTTTTATCACCTTGGTAAATTAAAGAACGACTAACCTCTTAGAGATCCTATCACAATCAACATCTACTAAACTTGTTGCGAAGAAATTTTGGACATATTTGTTGACACTAGCCAATGTTGTCATCGCAATCACTTCCACCTCCTCTCATCAAGCCATCAGTGGTTCTTAACCCCTTGTCAAACAAGAGAGCTGAAATAAGTTTTCAAAAATAAAAAGAATCAAAATCAATCAAAAATCAAAGGCACAAAGTTAAAAGTAGAAGTAAATTGATATATAACTCTCTCTTAGGGTATTTCCAATAATATCTACTAGGGCTATGAATACTGACTGACAAAAGAGAGAAATGTTGCGAATAGAATCAAATGCATCTCCGTCGGGGCTATGGATGCTTGGTCGGCAGCAGAAAATGTATGGCTATCCTTCCAACCTTCACTACAAATCACCTATCACCTATCAAAATAAATCATTCCTACACATTAGCTAGGGTGTCTTCACTTGTTCTCTATTAAATCTTCCCTTCAATAGGTAATTAATTTCCATGTGCACACATTGGATCTCTATGAGTAAACAGGATCGAGTATGTTACCAAGTGTCTTTTTGGACCTTGTTTAGACTCTTACTCTAGTCCGTATCTTGTCTCACAATTATTGCCTTTGGCTAATCACTTCTTCATCGCGAGCCTTCTAAGCTACATTCATATCATTCACATCATTCTTCTACTTCGTCCGTAACATCCATTTGTATAAGATTACTATTTTTCCTTGTTTACGGACACCTTTGTCCCCTTTCACAAAATATATTCTCCTTCCTTTCTATCACATGATTTTAGGCCATCTTATGATGGGGGCATCCTTGCTTCTTCCCAGCACTTCATTGGTTTGCGTTCATCATCATGTTGAACTTATCCATAATGGCCTTGGGTTTCACTTCTACACGTGAAGAGTTTGCCTTTGAATACTCCCACCTAATCATTGGGGAATTTTTACATCTTCACCTTTCTCGTATACACATGGCCTTATGCCCTTGTACATCCCATCTATCGCTAGGGGCATCCATGCTTCCTCATCTTCCTATACATAGTTTCAAAAAACTTTCAAAATCAACAAAAACATTCAAATATGTTAGAAAAATCATCAAAAACATTCAAATATGTTAGAAAAATCACAAAAACATTCAAATATGTTTCAAAAAAATTCTAAAAAATAAATTATATATATATATATATATATATATATATATATATATATATATGTATATATAACTGTTCATGTATGATCGTGGATCATTTGATCTACCTTCATTAACAAAAGCTAGGTTGCTTACTTTGTCTTTACTCAGGGCACAACAAGTTGCCTTGTACTTTGTTTCGTAGTGCACATTACTTTTTCATAGGACCGAAGTGTCCTCCATTTTTCTCCTCGCATGTATCCTTGTTTGGGGCACCATCATTAACCCTTGTGCTAATTTTCATAGGTTGGAACTAAAGATTGATAACAAAAACATGGTACTTTTTTCTCTCATTACATTAGCTTGTTTACTTTCTTGTATTGCATTGCATTATGTATGTTGCATGGAGTTAGGCATCTTTACTTTCTTGTATTGCATTGCATTTTGTATGTGTAGTTAGGCATCTTTTACTTTCTTGTAGTTGCATTTTCATATTTGCATGGAATTGGACATTTTTCGTATGGACTTTGTTCGTATGGCTTTTCCATGTCATACTACACTTTTGTTCATTCTTTTTAATAAGTATCGATGATGAAGATCATTAGCAATATGATGAAAATAAAGTTGTTTAAAAGACATCGATGGATGTTAGCTCATTCTCTCTTCCTCATACTCATTTTTCTTCTCTATCCCCTTTCTTTTCTTCTTCTTCACACTATTCTTTCTTATATTCTCTTTTCACATCTTTTCAATCGTCAATCTACACTTCTTCATAACCGCATTGAAAATCGAGGGGGCATCCTCCATTCTACTAATTTTTATTTTATCCCTTCAAAATTTTCTACTTGTTTATTCTTGTCTAATTTCTTTTTTCGTCACTTATGCCACCCCAAAGAGGGGAAAATGTAGACACCTAAAATATGCTTACACTTAGCATTTCAACAATCGACACACTTCGTTTATCAAACCTTCTTCTTATCATTATCGGATGCCCATTTATGGGGCATCATTTAATTTTTACTCTTTTTCAAACATACCACCCCAAAGAGGGGAAAATGTATTCCTCCTATAATCAACTTATTTGGCTAATATCTCTCTTATTAGCTAAACATTCCTCCTTTCGACCATTAAGAACCTCCCTAGTTCTCTCTAGACCACTTCTATTGGCTTCGTAGGCTATCTATTAGTCAAAATTGGTTATCCAGACCCCTCCCAACTCTCACTAAATCTTTAATCACTTGATAATCACGTTTAACTAGCCTAAACCCTAGTTAACTAGCCTAAACCAAGCTTAACTAAGCCTAAAGCATGTTTATCCTAATCTAATCTAAAAGTTATTTTTGAGCTTTAGTCCCACATACACCCAAATTTCAACATCCTCTCATTTGGAAATATATAAATAGAAGGGTCACCCCTCCCTTTCAAACTTACAACTTCACTCACAAGTCCTCTCTCACATTTGGAGATATTGGCATTAGACCTCATTTGCATTAGCCAAGCTAATAGGAATTTGATCTTGGCTATCCTCCATTGTTGAAGCTCCTCCATCTTGCATCCATAACTTCATAGTAGGTTAGTAGGAGGGTATCTAACTTGGCCTTATAGCCATTTTAGAGAGACCTCTTCACCTCCATTGAAGCAAACAACAAATCTAATTTGATTGCTCATAGGTTTAACTAGGTTCAATTTATGTTTTAAGTAATCATAGAGTAGTTAGAGATAAAATAATAGTGTTTTAGTTTAATTCATTATTGTAGAAGTTATCTTGTTTAACACTCATCTTGATGTTTATGATAGGTTTAGTTAGATCATGGAACTACTTAGATAGTTTCTTATTTATTAACATAACTAATCTTCTCATGCATCTATGCGTATATCGCGTGTAGGAGGATTGGCCAACGAACAAATGCTTTGGAGGAAAGGATTGAAAAATTGATGAAATTGGACGAGAGATGATCATTGGCTAGGTGGAGTCAAAAGAATGAAAAGGCTAAACAAAAAGCATGGCATGATCACCACATTAGAAATAAACAATTTGAGATTGGGAAGATGGTATTGTTATATGATTCTAAGTTTCTACGCCATCCCAGAAAGTTGAAATTCCATTGGTTGGGTCCCTATATCATCTCAGATATCCTTAATTCAGGTGCGTTCTAGTTGAGAGCACTAGATGGAATGAGATTACTAGGCCATTTCAATGGAAGTAGGTTGAAGCCCTACTATAAATAAGTCTTCTTGGTGTTTGTAATAAGGTAGTTTTTCCATTTAGTATAAGTTTCCCTTTATGCAAATTTTCCTTTCTTGTGTTTCCCTTTCTCGTCATTGTTCTATTGTTTGTTTCACACCTTGGGCATTGGTAACCACATTAATTTTTGAAGTTTGTTTATGCACAGAGGACCACACATCTGTTTTAGTGTGGAGTGGAGTAATGCGAAGTATAAGACCATAATACAAATTGAATTGGGAGTAGAAGTTCTGTGAATTGCCCGATTGATGGATACAAAGTGCGCAAGGATGAAGGAAGCACATGGAAGAGAGGTGGATGAAAGGTTGGTGTCAAGATAAGACTTCAAAGAAACCACGTACAAAGGAAGAAGCGCAGAACAACACAAGGTAGGCAAGAGCAAAAATTAGGTGAAGGGCAGAAGAAGTGCCTTCGGCGCTATTAACACGCGCGTAAGAGTCTTCTATCAGGATGGATTGTTTGTGCACCAGAAGGTTGTAGAAGTTTTCATGCAAGATTGGGCGTATAAGTGAAGGCACGTAAGGTCGGCTTGGTGGAAAAATTCACATTTAGTACTAAGTACGGTGGTAGGTAAAATAACATTTAATGCTGGAAAGAAGGAAAAACTATAAATAAGAAGTTAGGAACTTCATTATTTACCTTGCATTTACAAAGAGAAAAGAGATCTCACAAACTAGGGCATCCAAAGGTGATCTATGTGAAGAAAAATTTAAGATATATGAGAGGACGTGACTAGAGCATATCCATGCAAACTAGTAGGAAAGGAGTACACGGGCGTGGAGGAAGTTGTTGAGAAGGAAGTTGTTGAAGCACCATCTTGTGGAAGAATTGTTCCAGTTAGGGTTTGGTGGCTAGGGCACAATGTAGGAGGGTTTCTTCACAAGGTTGTGCATTAGGGTTGGATAAAGTGGTAGAGCAGAGCAAGGAAAAGACACTTGAAGTGATAACCTAACCAGAAGAATGGCACCAAAGAAAGCAACCATCTCACCTAAGAAGCATAAGGGAAAGGGTAAGGGAAAGCAAATAGCTTCTATCGTAAGCAAAAATGAAGAATGGTACGTGGAGATGCAATACCCGGATGGGGTATTGCTAGGAAAAGAATGGGAATCTCATTTGCGGAAGATGTCTATAAGTGACTATAATCACCGCACCAGCCATTGCTAGAAAAAAATAAATGGCTTTGGAGTTGGTTCACCCAACAAATAAGAGGACACCAGAAGGCATGCCCATCTATAGTGACGAAGTAAAGGTTAAATTAGAGAAGGCATGATTACTACAACTTTACGAATTACCCTACTTTAGCAAACCTGAGTGCCTCTACCAATGGCTAATGGCGCGCATTCATGAAGACCACTTTTATTTCGCGGGGCACAAGATGCACATAACTCCCCAATTAATTTCCAAGTTCACAGGCCTTATCTGTGAAGGGGATAGCATTGATGATGACCTAAGCGACAAGGAGGCCATCAAGGAAACAATTGTTGCATATGAATATAAGAAAGGATTGCGATACTTTGACATCGTAGAGATCCTAGACCCCATGATGAGGATGGCCACACGCTTGGTAACCAAGCTCAATGACCAAGAGAGATGGACTCAAGTGAACAAGGCATGGCTAAACGTGTGCCGAAAAATATCTGAGGGGACCATCTACAACTTGTCTGCTTTCATCACGGATGAAATCATTAGCAGCCGCACAAGAAGGCAAGAAGATACTATTTGGTAATGTCCTCCTCACAATTTTCTTCTCAGAGATCGGAGTGCTGATGGGATGGAAAGGTTTGTTTGGGAGTACCCAGAAGAGGATCCCTCACCCACAAAGCGGTTCACAAAATATACTTGTGAGACCATGACACCACTCACAAGGCACGTTTAGAGAAATGGTACAAGTGCATGAGGGATACATTTAGAGCAGAATGGAGGATTCCAAAGCAGTTACCCACGCTCATGCAAGGAGAAGAAAATTCATGGTATATCAACACTTCTACATTGGTAGATTTAGGTTGACAAATGAAACAATGAGCCCATGGTGCAAGCTTCCCTTCTCCTTCACCACACAATACTTCTAAGTGGGGGTGAACATATTCAAAGAGGCCAAGAGACTAAGGTTCAACCTTAGTGAGGTGGATCAAGACCACAGAGAACTGTGCAGAAAGTTGGTTTACCCCAAGAAGCATGTATACGTGGAGAGATATGTCTCCCATGAGATAGATATGATGGAACCAGAAAAATTTCCAATCGCTCGGAAGAGCTGGATCAAAAATATACCTTCACATCAGGCCAAAATTTAAAAATGACACATACTTGGAAAAGGATGTATCCATCCCTGAGGACCCCACAGGGAATAAATAGCCCACACTAAAGAAGAGGGAAAGGGAAGAGGTGTAGAAAGCACCAAGTGTTCAGGCTACACAAGCGGTAAGCGTGTCGGAGACAAGCACTAAGCCTAGTACTTATATGTGGAGAAAGAAGTCCCTGGTGAAAGCAAGGACTCCAGAGGAAGAAGCTCTAGAGCACGAGGAACCCATCACCCAGGAGAGGTCACCGGAGGAGGAGGAGAAGGAAGCAAAATCTCCTTCCAGGAAGAAGCAAAAGGTGACAGAAGAAAATTAATCGGAGGATATAGAGAGCCTAGAGGACTATAGAGGTGAGAGAGATGATAATGATGAATATGAATAGGAGGTTATGACCATCCTATCCATGGGGTACATGACTTGGAGGAGGAAGGAGAAGAAGAATAAAATGAGTACATCTTTGTCAAGAGGAAGAATGACACGAAAGAAGAGGATACTCATGATAAGGGGATAAGTGAGGAAGTTGCAAAATAACAAAGGACCCCAAGCCTCACTAACGAACAAATAGATGAGGCCATGGAGAAAGAAGTAGCCAAAATCATCGAAGACCTAGTAGAGCAAGAGATGGAACATAGTGAGAAGCTAGTGATGAAGGAAGTAGAGAAGGAAACCATATAAAATGAATACGACAACATGGGAGGGGATCCCAGTTTGGTTGTGAGCTTTCCTAAGGCCACATGCATAGGGAGAAAAAGCACAGAGGCATCACAAGTTTAGAGGATGGGCTATATTGATGATTTGAACAAGGTGTTGCCGCACGCTTTCAAAGCACCATACCAATGGAGAAACTCTTGGCTATGACATCATTTGATGAGGAAGGTGCATACCCTCGACGAGGAAAATGCTTTCTTGGGAATTTGAGTCCCACATCAACAAACCAAAATTTGAAGTAAGCCAAGGGGAAATAATGAAGGTACCAGAGTCAAAAGGTGACAACCCCTTTGTAAACGCTCAACGGCTATCAAATGAGTAAATTTGTAATGTGTTGAACAAGCTTTTGGTGGAAGTAAAGGCCGACTCTTCAAGAGGAATGACATGGTGAAGTTCCTAGAGTTAGAATGGAGAAGAAGGAAGAGGAGCTAGAGAAAAGAACCAAGGACTTAAAGTGGGAGGATCTAATTAGCATGTAGCTAAGGTGTGAGTTGAAAGAAGAGAAGGCAAGGGTGTGCGAGGTCTACAAGAAAGTAGAGATGATCACATATGCCATTTTATTTAAGCATATAGATCAAAGGTTTCACATCCGTGCACAAAGAAAAGGAGGAAAAGATGAAGGTTGTGGTCATTATGGCCTAGTACAAGAAATTCCTCACGGATGTGAAAGCCACCACCCAAGTCCCTACTACAAGAAATTCCTCATGGATGTGAAAGCCACCACCCAAGTCACTGAGGCTTCTTATGACAACTGCACTGATAGAGATAGAGTGGTGAGCATTCTGGTCACCACCCATGAAGAAGTAGAGCTCAAGGATTTCTAGGAGAAGAACAAGGGGAATAGGGTGGAACGTGACAAAATTCTAGCCAAGGTTGAGAAGAAATCAGAGGCTATTGAGACCTTGCAGGGCTCAATCAAAAACTAGCTGAAAGAGTTGTATCCCGCATCACTCAAAGGATGGACATGCTCGAGGATTTAGGAAAACAGTTAGAGGGAATCATGGAAACGATGAATACCCAAGGAGAAGGGCTAAGCTTTGAAGAGGTGAACACCTTAGTCGAAACCTCTGTCAATAGGCACAGAGTGAGGTCAATACCTGGAATAAGTTGGAGGAAAACTTGACGAAATATTTCCCTCTCCTCTTGTAGAAATAATCATAGTTTCCCCATTCTTTCATTCTTCCCCAAATTCTTCATTCCTTTATTCTTTCTCTAAACTATTCAAGGACAGTCATTCTTTATTCTTTGAGAAGGTGTTCTGAGGGTGGAGAATAGGTGTAGTGTGGGGTGATGTTGGGCCCCTAAAATATTGGCTAAGTACAAGAAGGCGCGTGGGTGCACAAGGCCTATTTGAAGAAGGGCGTGTAAGGAGAAAGCATGCAGGACAGGGTTTTAGGAGGGTTTTGGTAGAACTAGTGGCACACGCGTAAGGTAGAGTAAAGATCTTGGGACTTAGCCATATTTGGCATATCGGGAAGAACACGAGGAAAACATGACCCGACCGTATGCAAAGTGGATAAGGTGCCATCCTGGCAACTTGGTGCCCATGGAAGGAATATACCTTGCGATAGAAGATTCCAGAAGGTCATCATGGAAAAGGATGGAGAGCTCACATATGAAGAAGCATGCTCCCATGGAGGACCACTTGGACACATGGAAAGTGATCTACAACTTTAGAAAGGCATGACGGTGCTTGATAAGGCTATATATATGAGCACCTAGTAGAAGAAAGAGGAGACCGATGGAGAGACCGAGAATTGAAGAGAGGCAAAGCCATGCAGGAATATTGTGAGAGCTCCATAGGCTTTGGGTTTAGAGGATCTATAGGAGTATGTTGTATCAAGGGGATGGGTCTGAACAATTTTTCTTTGTACTATGAAGGGCCTAAGTCCAGTTCTGATGCATGACATTGGTCTACACTATCATATGGATATGTGACTACCCTAGTTAATGTAATGTGGTTATCAACATGCTTAATATGAATATATGTGTGTTTCCAGTTCTACTTACACTGTATGGATCGGTTATATATGTACATTTCATATGAGTGGGTATAAACCCTATGCATTTCTTTTCTGTTATGATTCAGATCTATGTTCTATAATGATTTTCTTATATGAATGAACACATTGGTCTAGAAGCTGTTTTGAGCTCTAAGATGAATGTATGGTTCCTTTCCAATCTATTCACTTAAGTTTCTGTCATAAATAATGCATTCTCACACAACTCATATAAAGGAGGGACTTAGTACCCGCGCATGCCTCGGTGATTTCCGGCTCCCGTTGGGTGATAGGCCAGTGTGCATGGGATTTCTTTATTCTTTGAGAGGGCATAAAAATGACTAGACACCTTTAGTATCACGTCCACCATCACACATGTTGCATTACACAAAACACGTAGAAGATCCACTAGGAAATATCACAATGTTAAACTATTTATCGTCATTCCTTCAAGACATTCATTTGCAATGTGTTCATCTATACCTTCTACACCACTTATATATATTTTGTATCTTTTACAACAATGTACCATTAGAATATGACAATCACAATATGTGTTTTGTAAAGAAATCAAGGAAGGGATACCACCACCTCCACCTCAGCAAAATTTATTTATTTGTAATATTATTATGTAAAATGTTAGTCATTATGTATGGGTTGTAATATGTTAATTATTAATTGTAGTGACTACATACATACATATATGTTCTATTTTTCTACTTTCAATATAGTATGTTGTGCTCGATTTAACAAGTTGAGCAGTTTCCACAAGAGCATGATGATCATATTGATTTTGGTATCCTTCTTAGACCAGTATCCTTATTATTAATATTATCAATTTTGTAAAAAAAAGTTGGTGATATCAATCTTAGCAAAAATGGTGATAAATTTACAAAAATAATCTCAATATACATAATGCTAGAAAGAATTTAACTAAAACAATGTTGAAAGTTTCTTGAGTTGAAAATCTAAATAGAATCTAACTCTATCTTGAGCTCAATCCTTTTGACCTCCCTTCTTTAACATCTAGTGAAAGTTTTTCTTGGCCTTCTCTACACTTAGATTGTGTTAAATCTAGTCAACCATTATTTTTAGTAAGGCATATACCTAGTATGAGTCTAAAAACATTGATACAACAACCTAAACACTAATACAACACCCTAATATGACACCCTAAAGACTAGTGGGTCACCCTTAGTAACACAAATCAAACACCCTTAAAACTAATAAAACACCCTTAACATTGATAATGACACCCTAAGCATTGATATAACACCTAAACACTAATGGGTCACACTTAATAACATAAATTAAACACTCTAAACATTGATGCAATAACCTAAACACTCACACAACATGCTAAACACTAATGTGATGCCCTAAACACTAATAAGACACCTTAAACACTAATAAAACACCCTTAATAACATAATTCATACACCCTAAACAATAATGTAACACCTTAAACACTAATAGGTCATACTAAACACTCACACAACACACCAAACACTAATATGACATCCTAAACACTAATATGACACCTTAAACACTAATGGGTCACCCCCAATAACATAATTAGGATATTGTATACACTAATGCAATACCGTCAACATTAATACAATGACCTAAACACTAATAAGACATTGTAAACACTAATATGACATCCTAAATACTAGTGGGTCACCCTTAGTAACACAAATTAGACACCCTCAAAACTAATAAACTACCCTTAACATTGAAATGACACCCTAATGATTGATATGACAACTAACCACTAACTTGTCACAAACTTAATAATATAATTTAGACACTCTCAACATGATGCAATAACCTAAACACTCACACAACATGTTAAACACTAATGGGATGCCCTAAACACTAATAAGACACCCTTAATAGTATAATTTATGGGTCACCCTTAATAACACTCATTTGACACACTAAACACTAATGGGACACCCTAAATACTAATAAAACACCTAAACACTAATGGGTCACCCTTAATAACTTAATTTATACACCCTAAACACTAATGGAATACCCTAAACACTCATACGACACACTAAACACTCAAATGACACATCAAACACTTAAAAACACACCAAACACTAATATGAAACTCGAAAACTAATGGGTCTATTTGGTAAGAGCCTTTCCACAGGATGTACGACAAAAAATTGACACAATAAAATTATTCTGTATATTTCTTTCAGACTACTTACCCAAATATATAGGCAAGCATATCCTACAAACAAGTAAAGCTATAACCTCTCCTATAACCACTCACTAACAACTCATAACGTACTCTCCTTAAATCTCTTGCCAAACTCCTATTTACGTGAGTTGTTTATTAACAACTTCACATATTACAATATCATTACATTCCATATAAATATATTTTCTCATTAATGTGAGCACTAAATATTATTTTCCTAACATTCCCCCTTAGTGCAAACATGGGGAAAACATCAAACTTGTACCTACACCTACTTTCACGATCATGTGATTTTCCTTTAGATTATCACAAACCAAAAGTTGGTTTTCCATCGGTTAACCAAAAACTGAGAGTAAGGTGGTTTTCCAGTGGTTGAACAAAACCACTAAGGGGTGAGGGTTTTCAAATGGTTTACCTAAAACCATATCGCGATGTGCTAGGTACATCCATCAGCTCTCATCACATTTCACCATAGGGAATAACATAGGAAAATCTGTTGAATTTTGTTTCTCATACACACAAACTGAAAACTAGAAATGGAACATTGAATCATGTTTTTCCCTCAATGTGAAATTTTGACTTATATTGCAAACCAAACAATTAGGAATAAAGAAATCAAGCACACCACACGTAACCAAAATCACATTGAAAAATGTCACCAAACCTTTAGTGCACCTGCAAATCGTTGGTGACTAAAAAGAGGTCACTGATTGACCTCTAACCTCTGATGCCTCCGTACTCTAGTCATATGCTTCTAATTCAATGAATTTAGCTTTTGAGGATCAATGGTTGCAGGATGTTAGGTAACACCGAAAATATAGGTGATCTAAAAAGGGTGTAAGACCAAAAGCAACAATAGAAAGAAAGAAAAGATGGAAAAAGACATGGATTAATTAATACTTTTCTCACTTAGGAATCAAATGAATAGTAGTATGCAACCAAGACGGGATAATTACCCAAAGTGCGTGATTTTGTGTCTACATTTTCCCCACTTTATGTTATTGAGAGAAAGCTCAATAACATAAAGTAGATAGAGATGCATATATGATAACCATGTAGATCGATGATGAGAAGCGTGCCGAGAGACAAGGAAAAGTATGGAGTGATAAAAGGTGGAGTGTGGAGACTAAAGATGAAAAAGTGTAGAAAATAGTTATGAGATAATGACCCTAGGAGGAAACACATGTTGTAGATGTCACAAATGTGATTGTTGTTGATGTCGATGTTGATGTGTGTGATGTGGTTAATGTAGAATGATGTTGACTATCGCTTCCCATACAAACAAACCTGCAAAAGAGAAGAACGAACAAGTAGTCAAATACACATGTATATGTGTAAAAACATGCAAAGAAGTATGTAAAATGAAAAATGTGAAAAAATAACATGTGCACGTAATCCATGATGAGGAAAAGAGTGTAGAAAGGATCATGTAGATGTTATTGATGACCGATTTTTTGGGCAATCTCATGCCAGTTGTGTCGATTGCGATTTTTTTCAGGCAATCTCACACCAATGATATGGAATAAGTGTAGGGAGGAAAGTCTAGTGTCATCCTCCAACCTTTAATTGCTTCTCGTAATGTAGAACACCACTTGTAGATGGTGTGTAAAAATCTAATTTGGTTCAAACAATTTTGATCCAATGTTTGAAGAAGAAAATGTTGAATGTTGTATGTATGGTGGGTGCTAAGGACTATCTTCCCTATAAAAGCCACTATGTGGAGTGTTGTAGACTATGTTACACTAAAGAATTATGTGTAACTTCCCCTAGTCATAGGCATCTAGGAAGGGTCGGGGCACCCAGTATTCTTATCGTCTTGGTCTGGCGCCCGGTGATTGTGTTTGTGTAAAGGACCCAAGTCAAGATATTCCCCTTCTCTAATGTTTAATGTTGTGCTATATCGAGTCTTGTGTTGTGTTGAATCGTGATTGTGAATCGCTGCTTTATGGGGTGACTAATTCACCTAAATGATGCCCCCTCATTTGGGGTGCATGCGACATCACTGAGAAGGAGTATGTGGCCCAAAGGAGGACCGATCGTTGTGCTAAAATTGATGCCTATAGGGGAGGGAGTGTGTTTGGTAGAAGCTAAGGCACATGAAAACAAGTGGCTAGGAGATAAGTATTAGTACAAGAAAACATGCATGTAAACCGTAAGCTACTAAACAAAACAATGCAGACAATGTGTAATCTAAGACACATGAAGATAATGTAGACCGTAAAAGGTGGGTTTCAAACATGAGACATCACTCATGATGTCACAAGAAAATCAAGGCCAACTAGGCCAAAAGCATACAAGTGTGCACACAAGACAAAGGGAAAATCCCACAAACAATGGAAAACAATGACAAGCAAGAACAAACAATGTAATAGACAACCATGGTGGAAAATAGGTCTACTAGAAAAATGATGCACATGAAGCACCCGTTAACATGTTAAAAAGATAAAAGGTATGTCAAAGAGTGTATAATCTGATAGAGTAATGTGCTATGAAACAAAATGAATCAATAACACATGTTATGCATCAAATTGGATGCCTCCAAGAACATTTGTGGAACTGGTAATAGGTATGTGCCAAACATCCATGCTGCATGTATAGATATGTAGAATCTGCGATCACAACTAGAAATCAAGTGAACGTGCATGTGTGTATGGAAAGATAATGACATACAATATATCTATCTAGCATGTGTAATAAAGTGTACATGTAACAAGTAAATGTAAGCAAGACTAAATGTGACCAAGATATGCAATATGTTGTGGAGTGTAGATGGAATGGAATGCAAAGTGAGTGTGATAGGAGTTATGTGCCCCCAAGTGAGTATGGATGTGTATGCATGAGATGAGGTTTATTTATACATTCCCCTTAGCAATCAAGAATGAACCATAAATGAGAGTGCGTCATTAGGAAATGGTTTGAATTGTGTGTACTAGAAAGATGTGATCGTCAAAGTACAAAGCGTAGAGTCTAAATGTGTGAGTGAATGATTGATTTGATTTAACATGCAAGTGTGATGAGGTACATTTGAGGTGGATACCATCGGAAGTTGAGTATGGACTTTGGAACTAGAGTGCGTCATAGGGTAATGACCGCAACATGTAAAAGTGGATGTCAAAAGATATGTCATGAATGCATATAATAGATGGTGTGAGATGTGAAGTGTGTAGTGTGATGTGTAACATGTTGTGTGTAGTGTGTGAGGTTCATGTGTATAGGATTCCCTGAACAGTTAAGTGTGAACCATAGCACCAGTGCATCATTGGGTAGTGACAATAAGATTGTGTATCAAGATGTATATGGTGTATGTAAAGATCTAGAAGTGATGTGATGAGAAAATAAGACGCATGTCCATGCTAGGGGAAATAGATTTGATACCCCCAAGTGTGTGATGATGAGTATGATATCGATAAAATTGAAATACGATGGTCCTCCACCCAATGCTTGTGGAGATAAATGCATGTGATCATGCTCTAAGAGTGGTGGTATATAAGATAGACATTATGTAAGTGAAAGAAGCCTATATGCATGTGACCTATGAGTATATAGTGGACACCTTTTGTAATAAAATGTGCGGTGAAGGAAACCTATGTGAAGTAGCATGAGGTGGTGATGAAAACCTATGTGAACCAGAGCGTAGAGGTGATGGACACCTATGTGAAGAAAAGCACGGAGGTGATAGCCACCTATGTGGAGTAAAACGAGGTGTTGAAGTGTGTCTAGATGAAGGAGTTGTCCTAGTGATGGGCCTAGACAAATGTAATGGACTAGCAAATTGATAAGATTGAAGGTACCTAGATGCTCAAGTTGATGTAATGAAAACCTCAAGAGGAGGCTATGGCCACAGAGTGGATGGTGTAACACCATTGATAGAGATGACTTGGTTATTGTGAATGAATTTTAGACACAAGTGATTCATGGATACACTTAGACTGAGATATGTGAATCCAATTGAGACCTAAGAGCATGTCACACCCTTGAATTGTTGGTGCCACAAGAAAAGGTACAAGCATGGTGAGAGGACCAATAGTGACTTGAAGCTTGACAACCCCATATGAGTTAGGGATTGGATATGAAATTTTCGAGAGTGGATAGTCAATAGTGACAAGAAGTGCAATAGAAAACACGCTGATACACCATGATGGATCAACTTTAGTGTTATTGATAGAAATGGATCCGATAGAAGCACTAATGTGCAAGTGATCAGAAGATAATGTAGCATGATAATCATGATTGGAGAAAGAAATAATTGGTGGTGGAGAAATGCCAAAGTATGAGAAACTAGGAAATTAATATCCCCAATGCAAGAGGATGCATTGCGTGATATGTATGATTAGCCGAGGAATTAGTTGCTTGTTTATCATGTTTCAACAGAGGATTGTTAAAGATCTTGAGCTTTTGATTTTCATTGATAGGAACAAAATACGTAGGCTCTAGAAGCTCACGTGCATTATTATCGATCAGATCTTGAATGAGATTAAAATTTTGAAACAACAATCTGTAGAATGCCCAATACATTCATGATGGTTACATCTAAATTTTCATGATAATTACTACCTTTTTGATGAGATGGATAATAAAGTGGCAGAGGAAGTGTGATAAGATTTCTTTCGACAAGATGTGGTAGAAAATATGGGGAGTGATAGTTAGCTTTGTATATGTTCGCTTAGGAGGTTGTCATTGAAGTTCCTTAGTATTAGAGACAATGTTGACAATGATTTTTGTTTCCATAGGTTTTGGTGATGGCTTGAAAGTTGATTTACTTTGAAAGCACGTAGAATACAAAACATGTTCCTGATACTTAAGATTACCTATAGATAAGAGTTTAGTTTCATGTAGCTTAAGAGTATGGAAAAGTTGATCAAATGATGGAGATGTCTCAAAGAGAAAACTTTCTGAAGAGGCGAAATATAACTTGAATAAATAAATCTTCAAGTTCAGATTCTAGAAGCACATTAGACATCTTAGCTAAGTTGTTTTTGTATCGTAAGACATAGTTTGCTAGATGTTCATTAGATCCTTGTTTAAGTTGTGCAAGTTGAGCATATGAGATCTTAGAGCCAATATTGATAGAGAAATGAGTAAGAAAAGCATCAAATAGATGTGTGAAAGATGTTACTGAGTGGATAGGTAGGTCATAAAACCACCGCATTGCATAATATTAGAGACTACGAGGAAAGAGCTTATCTAAGAGAAGATAATCATTTGAAAAATATAGACATGCCACATAAAATGCTCATAGATGCTCTTGTGGGTCACCATGCCCATTGAAAATGGGAAGCTTGGGGGTGAAAAAATTAGGAGGAAGTGGGTAAGTGGAAATGGTGGGTGCGAATGGGGTATGAAGTAATAAAGTGGAATCCAAAGATGGATAAGTGTGAGAAGTAGCCTATCACAATCGAAGAATTTGAACTCGAGAGATCTTGGTAAAGAGAGGATAAATATTGATTACCAATGGAAGAGAACTCGACACGTATGAGAAACAAGAGGTGGAGTGAAATGATTAGTGGGAGTATAAATAGAAACAAGAACAAAAGAAGTAGGTGGTAGAGTAGAAGCATGTGGTTAAGTAGCAATGGAAGTGGGGATAATGATAGATGCATTAAGTTCCGTGAGATTGGTGGCTTCCTCATGAGCAATGAATAAAATCAAGTCTAAATCCTACGGATGCTCAGCGATGTGATCATTAAGGTATTCGAGATGGGCTTCAATGAATTCGCCATAATATTGAGCCATATAGATAATAAAAGAAAATCCCTAGAGAGGAGGTGGTTTTGATTGATGGATTCACCAAAATGATTAAGTGAAATATGAATAATATGCCTAATATAATTAATTTTGTAGCGAAAATGATTAATCAATTAAGTAAATAAATTAACTCAATCAAACTGAGTAATAAAATGTGAAACCCTATTTACAAGTAGGAGAAAGAGGGACTTAGCTGATTGGTAGTGAAAAACTAGATGGTACTAAGGTATTGACCCAATGAATAGAGAGGTAGAAGTGTCGCACGAAACCCCTGGACAATGCAAATTTGAAGGAATAAGATAGACAAGGGTTCTAGGAAGGGGCGGGAGTGCCCATGGGTGCTACAAACTAGAAATAGGTGCCTGTGGATCGTGAAAATTCTTAGAAACTCATCTTTTCCAAGTCCTAAGTATTTTGTTGTCCTTCACTTTTGTTCGTCATGAGATGTCACAATGATCTTCAAGCTCACTTTGAAACCTAGAATGAAGTATTTACATGCAAAACCCTCAAATACACATCAAATCCTAAAAAGAAAGATGCAAAATGAGGGTTCGAGACTCTCCTCACTATCAAAATGGTGATCTTATAACTGAATGTTGTACTACATCTTAGTCCCAATGTATTTACGTGTGTGTGCGTGCGGAATTGTGGCCTAGGTGGCTCTTAGGTGTGTCCCACTTGATAACGATAAAAGTAGCTAGATGTAAAGAAATGTAATAGATGTGTGTATGGAATAGAATAGAATCCCCTCCTATGAAGTGTATGTAGAATAATGTAGTCCCTTGCCCTTGAATGGATGCTTGAATGCTCTTGAATAACCTTTGGATGCAACCTTAGGTGGTGATAGCTAATGCTTACTATTTTGTCCTTTATTACGATCACATAACTTTATATTTACATGATTCCCTTGCTTGAATTTCGTAATTAACCATGAAAATGTTGAATAAAAAAAATATAATATGCTCAAATGACTATAAATGACCAAAAATATGTCATCAAAGTATAAAGAGGTCGGGGGTGCCTAGAGGGGATGGAAGCGCCTAATGCCGACGTCCTATTTGGGTGTTGGTGTTGAGGATGTGAAATGCCAAAGTATGAAAATAAAAACTAAGCTAAAAATGGTGTAAGAACAAAAGCAACAATAGAAAGAAAGCAAAGATGCCCAAAGACATGGGTTGATTAGTACTTTTCTTACTAAGGTTTCATATGAATAGTAGTATGCAACAAGGACTAGGTAATTACCCAAAGTGCGTGATTTTGTGTCTACAACAATATACTAAACACTCATACCACAAAAAAATAATGGGATACTTTAAAGACTAATATGACACCCTAAACACTAGGGTGTAGCCCTTAATAACAAAATTTGAACACTCTAAATAATCATACGACACACTAAACACTCACACAACACACTAAATTATAATACAACACCCTAAATAGTAATAAGATGTCATAAAACCTAATGTTTCACCTTTAATAACATAATTTGAACACACTAAACATTAATGCTACACCATAAACACTCATATAACACACTACACAATAATAAGACACCCTAAACACTAATGTGAAGCCTTAAATAATAACGTGTTATCATAAATAACATAAAATATGACACCCTAAACACTAACACGACACCCTAAACACCAACATGACACACCAAACACTAATATGACAACCTAAATAGTAATATAAATCTAAACACTTAAAGATGGTGGTCGATTAAACTATATTGAGTCTTTCACTCACCTATCTAGTATGGAGGTTCCTCTCTATAAATTCAACTCCGAATACAAATAACTATAATCATTCCCCTCCCTATCTATTCTATCTTACCCACAACAAACCTTAGATAGATAGATAATTGGAACCATGAATGTTATAAATCGATAATTGGGACCCCCTCTCCTAATCCTTGTATGTATTTGGGGCCCTATAGAGGCTCTTATACTCTATATGGGTTTAGGGATCTAATGATTAGAATTTTTTTATAAATTTTAGGTGTGGTGAAAATTTGTGCTACAACTATGCCACAACCATCTCTAACTTTAAAAAAACATAAAGTGGAGTGCTAGAAGGAAATCCAAATTTCTTTCATTTCATTTTTGCAGTAATGAGAGGAAAGAAGAAAACAAAAAATGAAGAGGAGATGGGAACCCTAGTGGAAAAAATAAAGGATAACAATATGTAATAAGAAATAGTTAAAAACAATAGAAATGAAGAGGAGAAAGGAACATAGACATCACATAGGAAAATCTATAAAAATAATGGGGCACCAACATAAATATGAAGCAAAACTAACACCTAGAAGGAAATAAAACCCTCTAATGAAAGAAGAAGAAGAGTGTGTAACAAATCCCATATTACATGTATATATATTTTTGTTTGAATTTGATAAATAATGTATGTGTTGATTTGTGTTTCCAGCTTCATATCCAAATGAGTGTACGAGTAATCAAGAAACACTAAACAACATCGAGTATACAAGGGCTTAATACCTTGGAGATGACGATGGATGATACGAGCGCAAAGTTGATATCGGACTCCTCGGTGTGATCCTGACAAACCTGCATTCACATACACTAGGAAAATAATGATTAGAGATTTTATGTGGGGTTGCTTGACAAAGCAGATCCGGGAAGCGTTAACTTCCTCGGTGGCTTTCAACCCCCCGTGTGATAAGAATAATAATACAATAGCATCCAAAACAGATAACATACAAATTGATAAACAAAAGAACCTGGATGGTACCGGTGTGCAGATGGAATTACTGATCTGATGCATGCAACATGAATCTCATCATATGAACCCAAATCACGAGTAGAATGTCATGGAAATTCCACGTGCTATCACCCAGATAGAATAATAATGATATTATAAAATGACTAAAATCTCACAACATTCACTTGAATTTTCTAACTTTTTCTTCTTCTCTCAAATATGGGAAAACCCATATTTATAACTTAGATGGGAGGTTAGATTGAACAAGTTCTTGAACATATGATGTGATCACATGGGGACCACGGGATGGAGTGGGGGGAGCATGATTGATTGGGGTTGAGTAAAGTAATCTTGAGTTAGGGATATGATGTGATCATGTGGGGACCACGACTTGAATTATTAGATGGAGTGGGGAGCATGATTGACATGGTGGGTGAGATAAAGATTCCATTTTAAAAAAAGGGTGTCGGATGGGTGTATTAATACCCATGGATTGAATAATTTGTGGAAGATGGGGATAATATCAAAAAGTTGAATTATCAAATGGGTCTACATGGAGCCCATTTGATAATTAATCAAATAATGTGAGCAAATAGGTAAGATTTCATTTAATTTAAGAAAAAGAGAAGTGAGAATGGAAATTGCGTGAATGTGAGATGTCGGAGGGGTGCTATACCAAAAATAGGTGTCTACATTTGCCCCTTTTTGTTGAGTGGTTTGCGATAGCAAGCCACAAGACAAAAAAAAAGGGTTAGATGAAAGATGTGTCCGAGGATGGATGAAGACATGACCAAAGGCAAGATGCCTCAGGCAAAAAAGGATCGTAATAAATAAAAAATATGGCGGTGACTCCAATATCACATCGTAGAGGAAAATTGTGGTCTCAACGGAGATAGACGACAACGTTCTATAGACTAGTGAGTGGGTGAAGACCACTACAATATGGATGTAAACCAAGATGACCAATGGGTCATAGGAAAACATCAAAATATGTGCAACTGAATGCGAAAGATGTGCGTAATCCTTTGTTTGTGAGGAATCATGTGAAAAATCATGCGTCCACAAAAGGGATGTGGATGAAGATAATGATGCCCTAACATAGGGCATGAGAAAGACACAAAGTGAGTTATATGTGTTGACAAGTACAAGGATGAAAAGGTTCCCCAACATAAGACATAGATGGAATAATCATAAATGTGGACAAGATGAGAAAATAGGATAGAAATCTGAGATAAAATGCCCTAAAGATGTGACAAATATGATGGTAATCATGTTTCATAGGAAAGATGCATAAGTGTTAGCAAATTAGAAGATAAAAGCAACCCTACTTGTTCGGTAAGTAGGATAAGAAGTCAAGATACTTTTGTGACAAAAAAAAAAGCAGAGAAAATATTCATGGAAGAGTACAAAATCAGATAGATGTTGGCCGTTATGGTATCCTCCAAGACAAAAATGTCCCAGGAAGATGGGATGAAAGATGTGGATGATAAATGATAGAGATAAGAGAAAGCGGACATGGTTGGGTAGAAAAGACATGGTGGAGGAGAGGGATCAAATAGTAGAGAAGGACGATAAGAGAGGTGAGAAGATAGATGAAAACACAAAAGAGAGAGAGTGACATTCAATAAGAGGGTAGTGGAAAAAGATAAGGGGGAAATAAATAGGTAAGGTACGAGGGACCTGGAGAAAAAGAAAATAGAGAAAGAGAGGAGGAGAAGAAGGGAAGGAGGAAGTCTAAACAAGAAGAAGACGAGGTGAGAAGGAAAAGAGATTAGAAGGGAAGGTGAATGTATGAAGATATATCATAGTAAAGAAGCAATAGATATAATAAAGAGGAGAAATGGTGGAAGAAAGAAATGATGAAGGACAAAGAAGAAGACAAGAAAATGATAGAAGAAGGGATGAAAGGGAGATGGAGATCAAAACAGAGGGAGAGAAAGAATGATCATGAAAGAGATGACAAAATTGAGAAAGAAAAGTTGTGAAGAATATGAGAGAAGGATGATTGGAGAGATGAATATGTATAGTAGGATGGAAAGATGAAGGAGATGAAGAAGATGAAGAAGTTAAAGAAGATGGGGGAGGAGGTAGAATGGAAAAGAGAAAGAAAGGCACTATGAGGAGCTAGGAAGATAGGGGTGGTAGAGAAAGAAGTTCAGTAATGGGGAAATGAAAATAAGAGGGAAAGAAGAGATGATAGAGCCAAAACAGGAAAGGAATTGAATATGAAACAGAATGCATGGAAATGCATGTGGATGGTGGGATGATTAAGAAGATGGGACAATGCTGGTGAGTCAGGTTATCAATGGAGAAATAGGATGAAAGTGTGAGGAGAAGAGGAGATGAAGATGATACAAATGAAATGAAAGAAAACCAGAGGTAGAAAGGAGGAGAGGACAACAAAGAAAATGATGTAAAGGTAGTATGTGATGAAGACAGTAGAGATATTGAAAAAGGCAAAGGGAAGATGAAAAGGTAATACCAGCGGAGGGATGTTAGGAGAAATCCTCCGATAATGATTAGAGGGCACAAAAGAAAAAAGGGAGGAAGAGAAAATGGAGGAGGTAAAAAAGAGTGAACCGGTATTAGTAGAATGGGGAGAAATGAGTTTTAGGAGAAGTCCACCATAATTCTTAGCGAGAATGGAAGCTGATGATGACATAATGTTAGATGAAAATAATAATGACGAATAAATGTGGTGATAGATATGGGGAAGTATTCTAGAAAATGGGGAAGTAATCTAGAAAATGGATCGGGAAAATAATAAAGAAAGGAGGGCTAACGATATGTAAGAAGATAAAGGCGAGGAGAGAATGCAATGGATGAGGATGTGGATGAAGATGATGGAAGTAAAGATGAAGGAACAAGACATAGTAAGAGAGGGTATGAAGTAGTTAAGTTGGATTTTAAATGAGGGATGATGGAGATGATATTTGAGGAAGTTTGAGATATTTTGTGTGAGGAAAAAGAGAAGGGAAGAGGATGTGTTTGTGGGGAATGAAGAAAAAATATGGATGATGGGAATATGAAGGAAAGAGGAAAGGCAAGAAGATAGATCATTCTTAAGAGAGACTCTTAAGTAAGATCACCATGCCGTAGGAATGGTTAAGTAGGATCGCCAAGCCAAGAAGAAGAATGATGAAAATACTGAGCGATGTATACCAAAATGGAACAGAAGTGAAAGGAGGTAATAACAAGGAAACAAAGGAGTGTGACATGAGTGGATGGAGGAATGTATGCAGTGTAGGATGGAGATTCTTAATTAGGATGCCTATGTTGTACGAGTGATGATGTCAGAGCATTAAGCAGAAGTTGTATGAGTGAAGATGTTTCTAGCATTGAAGGGATTGGAAAACAATGAAGGAGTTTCTATAGTGGAAGGATCTTAAGAAAGAGATGCATTGTGATTAAGAAACCTACGTGGAATGGATGATTAAGTAGGATCATCAAGCTAAAAATAAGAATGAAAGGGAAATGGAACAATAAAATAGATGGCAGTAAAAGGATATTAAGAGAAAAACACAAAAATAATGGCTCGGGTGGATGACACGTGAAGTATCAAACAAACAACGGAGAAGGATGAAGTGGGTGAGAAGAGCAATGAGAATGAGATGAGGTGAATTTTAGGAGAAAATTGGGTTGATAAAGAGGGCTAGGAGGAAGGAATGGTCAATAGACATGATCACGAATGAGACCTTGTCCAGAATGACAGGTCTACCTCGAGTAGGGTTTCTATGCTGGATGGGGAGTTACGTAATGTGCCAAGTTGGGGATGAAAGGTTTGTGATGATGAAGAAGATGATGTCAATTCCAGATGACAAACAAAAATAAGAGTGATGAAAAATAAAATTGGTGGGTGATTGTAGAGAAGAGAAGGATGATGCGAAAGAATGGATGGAGAAAGATAACATTGGTCATGGTGGAGGATGAGAAGTTGTCGGATAATGAATGCTACTTGAGAGATAATCTCAAGTAGAATTCACAAACTGTAATGGAGATCAAGTAGAATTCCCAAACCAATAGTGTATTAAAGAGAGTGTGTAGAAATAGTAACAGACTTCATAGATTCATGGAGGATATTGATAGGGGACATCCTTAAGAGTGAAAAAAATATAGATGCAGATTTAATGATATAAAATTTGATTATAATTGTAATAAAATATGACTTTGATGAGATGGGTAACACATAACCATAGCAAGGGCCATGTAAGAAAGTTATGCTTTTAACCGGATAAGAGGTAAACAAGAAAAATACTACTCAAAGCATTGCACTTGCAGCTGATAGCAGGTGTTAGTACATAACTAATGAGATTTGATTATATCACAAGACCAAGAGGAAGATATGGATGAAATATTCTCATAATCTTAATGTTGACATGATGAGGGATTCGAGATGTAACTTGTATGTGGGAAGAAGGTTCTCCAAAGGTGGTGTTCCTTAAGTCTATGCCCCAACTCTGGGAAAGGGAAAGAACAATAATAGAAGAAAGCTGATCAATGCGGGAAGCTTTCTGAATGCCATAACAACAAAGTAGCCATCCTTTGAGGGTATGGTCTACTATATATACAACATAGATGGCGAGGATGATAGCCGTCCTTCGAGGGATTAGTCTATTTTAATACATAACGTAGATGACAAGAATAATATAATAGCCATCCTTTAAGGGATCGGTCTATTTCTTTTGATTTTGATTTGATTTTTAATTTGTATATGTATCTCTTTTTTTTTTGGATGAACAACTGTCCTTCGAGGGATCAGTCTGTTTTTGGATAACTTTTGACTTTTTTTTGCATGTATGGATGTTAGATTTACATGGGGGAGAGCTAGGGATAGCAAAGTAAACCACTTAGGAGGGGATAATGATGGTACAGGAGACACCCCGATACCCTTTACATGGCTGTAATAGGAGAATGAGAAGGTAATGGATGTAATGATTACGGGATTCTCACCGAATGGGAGAACTTATCCATATTGAATATGCTATAAGTAGAGCCATTGTACTTATATTCAAGGTCATATCAAAGTAGTGACAGTAGACCACATAATTCATATCATTACCATGATAGATGGAAGTGGATAATGGTGGAGACATGGTCTAAAGATAAGACTATACTCATAAGTGTGTGTACTAACAATAGAATGGTCGTAAGTGCAATGCATTAAGAGGTTCAATCTCTGGTTTACCATCAAGAGAGGCTAAATGATAAGCCCCAGACCCATACTTATGTGTGATAATATATGGTCTGATCCAGTTGGGAGCAAATTTTCCCCGTTGGCTTCTTTCTAAGGTAGTGACATTTTGATTTTCTTTTAGAACCAGGTCACCTATTTTAAAATCACGCTCTTTGATGTGTTTATTATAAGCATGTTGGATATGATCTTGATAGACATGATGGTGCTCAAGAGCAAGAAGGTGACGCTCGTCTAATAACTCAAGTTGCATTAGCCATTCCTGGTGATAATCTTCATCAGAAATGAAGTTGTGAAGAGACACACGTAAAGATGGAATTTGGACTTCAAGGGGAAGAATGGCCTTGAGCCATATACCAGAGAAAATGGAGTAGCTCCTGTGGAAGTGTGAATGCTAGTGTGATAGGCCCATAGAGCAAAGGGAAGTTGGAGATGCCAATTTCATCCTGCTCGATCAATAGTTTTAGCCAAGATATTTCAAAGAGTTTTATTAGTGGCCTCGCTTGGCCATTAGCTTGAGGATAATACGGGAAGAAAAGCTAAGTTGGATCTTAAATGTATCGCTGATCTTTTTAAGGTCCTTGTTTTTAAAGGACTTTCCATTGTCCATAATAAGTTTATGAGGAACACCAAAGCAAAAATGATATGTTGATATATAAAATTAATGATTGGGCCAGATTTAGTAGAGGTGAGTGGGATTGCCTCCACCCATTTAGTGAAATACTCAGTAGCAGTGATGATAGAATGATGTTGTTGTGATGAATGGGGATTTATTAGACCAATAAGATCAAGGCCCCACTATGAAAAGGGCCATAAATCTTGGGCAGGCTATAAATCCTGGCTAGGAATACGATATAAGATTAGAGTGTTGTTGACATCTTACACATTTCTTGACATATTCAC
The DNA here is from genome assembly GCA_018340775.1 of Taxus wallichiana var. yunnanensis. Lineage (NCBI taxonomy): Eukaryota > Viridiplantae > Streptophyta > Pinopsida > Cupressales > Taxaceae > Taxus > Taxus wallichiana. The sequence continues at coordinate 925,605,785 of CM031242.1, forward strand.
AACAATCATGATTTAGAGAAGGCCAATAATAGCCAAGACAAAGAACACATTTGGCAATAGATAATCCACTGAAATGCCCACCACAAATACCATCGTGAACTTCTTGGATAGCTCTAGAGGCTTCATGGGATTGAAGGCATCGGAGAAGGATACCATCAAACCCACACTTGTAAAGAATACCACCAAGGATTACATAATGAGTAGCACATTGGATAAAATATCTCTTAGCATTTTTAGAAAGATCAAGGGGAGTAATGGATTTGGATAAATAATAAAAAATTTGTGAATACCAGAGGTCTGACGAATTAGATTCGACCAGATGAATCTGAGATATGTCATAGAATGGTTGTTTACGATGATGTATAATAACCGAAAGCTTGGATTCTTGCGTTGTCCAAGGGATAAGGGCCACAAGGGATGCCATTGTATCAACAAAATGATTGGTCGAACACGGGACAAATTGAATAGTGTAAGAATCGAAGGATTTAAGAAGATGATGAGAAATATCATGATATTGTTGTAAAATATCATTTCTACACTGATACTCTCCAGTGACCTACTTTATTATTAGTTCAGAATCACCAAAAATGTCAAGGATATGAACACCTAGAAATATAGCAGTTTCTAGTCCTAGTATAAGGGCTTCGTATTCTGCCATATTGTTTGTACATTCAAAATCTAATTTAAAAGCTAAGGAGATTGGGGAATCCCTGGGAGGAATAAGAACAACTCCTGCCCCTCCACCTTGCTGGCATTTAGAACCATCAAGAAAAGAATCATTTTAAGGGGATCATGATAAAATTGATTGATTGATTCATCTGGGAAATGATTAGGAGTCTGTGTATTGGAAAGAGGGGCCTCAGCTAATTGATCCGCAATAGCTTGACCCTTAATTGCCTTTTGAGGAATGAATTCTAGGTCGAGCTCGGCCATGAGAAGGAGCCATCGGGTGATGTGATCGTTGTGATATGGCTTAGAATGCATCACTTTGAGGGGTTGAAAGTTAGTAACAATATAGGTTTTATGATTAAGAAGATAGTGTCAAGTTTTGATGCAATGAAGAAAATAGCGCAACACAATTTCTCCGCTTCAGAGTATCATGTTTCACAATCATGGAGAGTATGAATGATATAATAAATGGCCTATTCGCATCCCTGATTATCACGGTGTGCTAACATAGCTCCTAGAGCATGATCAGTTATAGAAACATATAAATAGAAGGGTTCTCCTTTGTGGAGGTGTGAGTACTGGTGGAGATAACAAATATCACTTAAGATCTTCAAAAGCCTTTTGACAGTTTTGATCCCAATCAAAGGTTATGTCTTTTCAAGAAGGTGATGAAAGGGTTGACAAACAATCGAAAGTTGTGATATGAAGTGACGAATAGATTGAAGTCGACCTTGAAGACTGCGAAGTTGTTTGAGATTGGAAGGAGGAGGCATTTCGAGAATTGCTTTGATTTTTGTGGGGTCAACCTCAATGCCTCTGATAGAGACAATGAAGCCAAGGATTTTTCTAGTAAGAACTCCAAAAACACACTTTGTTGATTGAGGCAAAGGGAGAAATGAATGAGACACTCAAAAAAGTATCTCAAGAACCGAGAGATGGTCACATCTATGTTTAGATTTTGCTAAGAGGTCATCAACATAGTCCTCTATGGTTTGATGTAAGAGGTCATGAAAGATATACGTCATGGCTCATTGATATGTAGCCCCAACATTCTTTAAACCAAAGGGCATGACATGATAACAAAAGGTACCCCATGGGGTGATAAAAGATGTCTTGTGCTGATCTTCAGGTGCAATCAGAATTTGATTATAACCAGAAAAACTGTCCATTAAAGAGAGCATCTCATGTCCCATTGTAAGATCTACAAGTTGGTCAATACTTGGAAGAGGGAAATCATCTTTAGGACATACGAGGTTAAGATCTCAAAAATCAGTACATATACGAAGCTTTCCGACATTTTTGCGATGGGTACAATGTTAGAAACCCATTGGGGATAATCAATGGGGATAATGAAGTTGGCGAGATAGGAGACGTTGCAATTCTTCTTTCACAAGAAGAGCAACTCGAGGATGCATTCGACAAAGCTTCTATCTAACTAGTTTGGCATTGGGGATAACAACGATGTTGTGGACAACGATGGAGGGATCAAGACCTGGCATGTCTAAATATGACCATGCAAATGCTTGGCTATGTTTGGAAAAAATGAAGTGAAGGCTTTGAGCTCTTGAGGTGTCAAAGACTGACCTATTTTAAGGATGTGGTGCTCCTGAGGTGCTCCAATAGTAATTTTGATAGTGGATTCATTCAAGAGATTGGATTTTTCTAGGTGGATGAGTTTTCTGATCTTGAGAACCTTCGGCTCCCATGTAGGAGAGAATGGAAGTGTCATCATCGCATTGAAGAATGTCAATGATAGGGGAATCTTCCTCTACCATCTCTGGATATTTAAGGGGAAAAGACCGGGTTTCATTTTTGGCTTGATAAGTCACCAGTCCAAGAAAGATGGTGGAAATAAAAAAAAAGTTAGGGGAATAGGAACCGTATCATCTTGATCTGGATCTGTGAGATAATTGGATGGAGAAAAATCATTATCTGAGCTGGAAGGATAGTTGGAAGGAGATGAGATATTATTTGAATATGTAGGATAGTTGAAAGGAGAAGAAATATGTTCTGAATCGGTAGTATATTCGATGGAGAAGAAATGGATGAATCAATATGAATGGGAGAAGATGCATATGTGCCAGGAGGGTGTATGGTGGGATCATATCCCAAACCAAATTTTTGACATGATTCATGGGCTTGAGAAAAGATATTACCGTGAGGGCCCTGTTCATAGCACCCCAAACCAAACCCCTTCCATGCACAAATGATAGAGGTATGTGTGAGCAAAAGATGGTTTACTAAGAAATCCAAAATCACCTATATCGTTTTTGGCATGAAAACAATTTTCAGTGTGAGAAGAAGGTTGATCAAGGCTGCCATATACTAAATTGGTTTTGAGGGAAGAAGGGCCAAATGAGACAATTTCCCCAACATTCGATTGATACATAGGGGCTTTATCAGGGTGGCCGAGGCGATTGGGAGAAGGAAGGGTATTGAGAGTGAGGAGTTGATATTCCCCTAAAGCAATATTTTGTGTTATAGTATCAGAAGAATCCGTATGAGGCAAGGTAGATGGAAGTACAAAAGAACTGGTGGATGCATCAGGAGAAAAATTGGTTTTAGGAACAAGGACATCTTTAGGTCTATAGATCATGCGACATGTCTTGGAAGGGGGATCTCAGCTAGAAGAGCATAAGTAGTCCCTTCATGTTCATATTTGATACAATGATGAAGAGTAGATGGAACGCAATGCATAACATGAATCCAAGGATGTCCCAGTAAAATATTATATTGGAATTCTCCTTCAATGATGTAGAAAAGTTCGTGGAGGAGTTTATGGCTGACACGGATAGGAAGAACAACCATTCCTAATGGGGGAGTGACAACATCGTTAAAGCCACGAAGAATGGTAGGAGACTTGGCAACAATGGTATTGGGAAATTTAAGCTGATTGAAGGTATGAGAAGAAATGATATTAATACTGGCACCATTTTCAATCATAGTTCGATGGATGTAGGTGTCATCGATATAGACTGTGATGAATAATGGTAGATCATGTTCTTCTTGTGGTATCCTAGGGATTTCTAAACTTTCAAATGATACGGTAGCAGATGTTGCGAAGGCATGAGCTAAAGCCACGAAAGGCTGGGGCTCATCGGAGGATACTAGGATCTGTTGCAAGACCTCCATAAGAGCTTGTTTATGATGTGGAGAGCTTTGAATAAGCTCATAGAGTGACATTTTGACAGGGGCCTGGTGAAGTTGTTTAATAATGGTATGTTCAATGGAGGAAGGATTCGGGGCTGGCTAGAATAGATACCTTGGCTTTAGAAGAAGATGAAGGCGTTGTTGCGGGATGATTGGTAGGAGCAGCGATGACAACCTTTGGCCGTGATGGAGGTGTGGAGGCAGCAAGCTCCTTAGGAGGAGGGATAGTGACATAAGTCTTAGGGGTGGACATGGTGAGGTGGAGTCAGAGTTATATGGCTTTGAATGGGTGGTTATCCGAACAACGTTGATTACAAGAGGAGGACGATCCTTAGGATCATCCTCTTTTGATAATATGTTGGTGGCATTGTTGGTTATATCTTTATTTGGTAGTGGAATACTGATATGATTTCTTAATGAAAAGGGTGGTCGAGATGTTTGAACAGACGCATGTTGGGATGTGGAAGTTGATGGAGGAGATGGTAGAATTGGTTTTTCATCGTTAATATTTTTATTGACAAAAAATGATGCACGATGGCTTGGAGAGATTTGCAATGTTCAGTGTCATGTCCAGGGGCATGGTGAAATGTGCAAAACAAGATTGGAATTAAACCAGGAAGGTCTTGGCGCGTTTGGATCAAAAATTTAATTGGTGGTAAAGTGATGGTTGAGGCTTGGAGTAGTTGGTGAAACATAGTGGTATAATAACCTGGTGTTATCGATGAGAACTTTGGAATGATGCATGGGAAGGTGGTGATGTAATAATGGCTTTAGACATTGTTTTGGATTTGGAAAGGTAGATGAATGTGCTTGATGCGGGATAGTAGTGGAAGACACAGATGCCTTTGAATTTTCTTTAAGATATTGGTTGGAAAAGGGTGGTTGCATTGTTCTAGTAGTAGTATGTGTTGTTGGTGAAGGGAAGGTTCCTAAAATGGAAGAGGAAGATGAGGGGTGTGGTCCTAAAATAGAAGGAGATGATGTGGTTTCCAGGGAGCTTCTATCGGGAATAGTGAGGTCTACTTTTGGATGAGGATGTGAAGGAGAACACTTGGGAAATGGGGGTCTAGATCTTGTATATGAATGGGGATTGTTAGAGGGAATGACCAGAATATCTACAGGAGGAACCGAGATATTGAAGTGGATATTTGTGGGGATTGTGCTGATGTGTGAGTATCTAATGGTATAGAAGAAATGGGATGATAATTTGAAATTAAGGAATGTTGGAATGTTTGCCAAAAATCATCGAGTAATGACATGGCCGTGGAAGAGGGAGATGAGATAGATGATTGTAAAATAGTAGATGTAGTAGGTGTTGGTAGAAGTGCAGAAAGAGGGATTGGAAGAGAAGCTAAGGATGAGATAACAGGTAGAGGTGGGATAATTTCTGACAAGGTGATTGGGTTTAATGGAGTAGATGTAAGGGGTAATGACACGAAGTGATATTTGCATCTGAGGAGGGGGTGGTAGGTGTTGAGATAGATGTGAGTATAGGAAAGGGTACCGACATGGGCATGGATGTAACTAATGTTGATGTGTTTGTGGATGTAGATAATGTATCAAAGGGGACTGATGTAATGGTTGATGAAGAAGGTAAACTTTGTGGGGAAACTAGAATTTTATCACGAAGTGGATAGTGTTTATGGTGTGGGTACTAGGGGTTTGAGATACAGAAGTAGGAGCAGTCTGGTTTATGGATGTGGGTGTATGATTTGGAAATGGTTGTTTAAAAATATCTAAAGGTTGATTGGATGAGGCATTTGGGTTATCCACTTGAAGTTCTCCCTAATCGATGAGTCTTTGGACAGAATCCTTGAACGTTTGACATTTTTCTATGTCATGTCCTCGGACTTGATGATACTTGCAATAGTGATCCTCTCGATACCACACAGGTCGTGGCCTAGATTCATTAACAGGTTGGATAGGTGGTAGTGTGATCAAGTGTGTTGTTATCAATTTGTCAAAGATGGCACTGTATGATTCTCCTAAGGGAGTATAATTGGGCATTGGCCGTGTGAATCATTGTTGAGTCACTATGGTAGATGTCGGGGTAGGAGATGATCTAACAATGACGACATTGGCAGTTGTCTTTGATTTATCATTTGATATGGATGGTCTGACAAATTCAGTTTTTGGCTTATTGGTCTTTAATTTTAAATGCCCCTGTTCTAAGGCACGTGTCTCAAGCTTGCAGGCCATGGTAAAAGCCTCTTCAAAAGTGTGAAATGATTGGATTTGCAAGGTTGAGAAATATGCTTAGTGCAAGAGCATGCGAAAGAGCTCGATGAGATCAGTTTGAGGTAGTGGAAAAGATAATTGATTTATCATATTGCGCCATCATGCGAACGAAATCCATGATGGATTCATCTTCAAATTGGTAGATAGTATACATGTCATTGATGGTTATTTTATGCGCAATATTAATGGAGAAATGCTCAAGAAATAATTGTGCAAGCTGGGAAAAAGAAAATATGGAGTACTGGGGAATATTATTATACCACTCTAAGGCGGGACCAACCAAAGACATGGGGAAAGTATGAAGCATCAAGTCTTGGTCATGCACAATGAGATAACATGTATGTTTAAATGCTCTGAGATGTTGTTGAGGGTCCTCCTTCTTTGTTAAACTTGGCGAACTTCAAAAATTCCCAGTGGAGGATATGGTTTCATGGGCACGATGGATGGATGGGTTCATTACATATCTGTTCATAAGACAATGTGACTTTGGACCCTAATGTAGTAGCCTCTAGGTTGGCTAACCAACCTATCAAGATTTGCATGGGGTCATTAGGAAGTTCTGTTGAGCAGTGAAAGGTGGTGGTTGGACTTGCGTATGTGTAGGTATCTGAGGGACTTGGTATGGGTGAGTGTAAGCTATGTGTGATGGTTGAGGTGGTTGTTGATAAAATGTGTGTTGGTGAGAAACATGGGCATGGTATGATTGATTGTGAGATGTGAAGTAATCACGAGTGGGGATGTGAGTATATGTGGGTTGATAGACTAGAAATGACATTGTATGTTGCAAAGGTATGGTTGGAGGAAGTTGAGAAGTGAGGGTATAGACTTGTGATGTAGAAGGAATTTGTTGTTTAGATAAGGGATTTGACACATGGGATGGTTGAATGAAGGTACCAGTGACCATCGGAGCTTTGTTGTAGTGGTAGGGATGGCAGTCACGATAGTCATGTTGATGTGAGGAAGATTGGGCGGAATGGGCGTGACTACCTGGGTGGTCTGGTGTGCCGATGGGTTGGTGGAGGATGACGCAAAATCATGTAAGGCCATGGATTGAGGAATTTCAGAACCAGTATTATAAGGATAGACCTTTGAAGTGGTGGGCCATCTAGAGGAGGTGTATGTATCTTCTTAAAAGATAGTCTTGAAGGGCCACAGGGTTGGCATCAAGAATCTATTTGAATTCTAGGTCCCCAAGAGGGAAGACTGGAAGTACCAATAGGCTCTGATCTAACAGAGGGTGGAGTGGCTAGCCTAGATGGGATGGAATGTTGGTCTAATGTCGTAGTGTGAGCGAAAGGTATTGAATGAGGTATATTAGTGAGAGAATGGGTGCCTATGAGTGAGATAGGAAGAAACATGGATGATGAAGTTGTTGATGTAGTGATTGATTGGGATGAAGCACTGTGTGTGGCGAGGTTGTGTTCCATATTTTTTTAGCAGTGGATCAAGTGATTATGGGCATAAAAAGGAAATCACTATTATATCAACAAACAAGTAAGGAAAATATTTTTTTTAATCAAGAACGTGTGTAAAGGAAAAAAAATAAAATGGCTGAAAGAGGACCTAGAAGAAGGTAAACTATGTTTGGTTTCAGGTAAGTTATGGTTGGGAAATGTCTAAAACGGTTCTGTTGGGTGATCAAATCCCAATCAATGAACCAAGTGCAAGGAATGTTTTGATGTGTTGATTAATTTGTGAAATTTTAGGCAGTGTGTGATGATAGGTGTGATGCAAATAATTAAACCCCTAGTTACACTATGTGAGCAGGCAGAATGCACAAGTTCGTTTTACTCCAAAATTGAAATATGAAATTCGATGCTGACAATCATCCAAAATACCGACAATACCATGTAGAAAAGAGAAAATAGGGAAAACTGGAGAATACCTGTATATCACTTTTCCTTTTTATCTGACAAGTTGAGCCAAGTGTAAGCTTTAAACAATCTAGAAAGCACCTTTTGTCATATCCAGTAAAATGTTTGAAAGCACTAATCGGTGATCGGAACGTCCAAGGATCTTATGACTGTAGATGAGGTTGACAAGAGATGATTGGCGATGTGGTTTGAGTTTAAGATTTTATCTTTGACAACACAATCCTGTAAAAGCAAATATGAAAATTAGTGGATATGACCCAAAAGAGATAAAAAGAATAAATAAATTAGAATAAACAAATTATCGGGATTAGTCAAATATAAATTAAATTAGACACTAAACAATGCAATGACTATTATTAAGTAATAAAATAAATGATGATCTAATGATGAAAATAATGCGAATCGTAATACAAAATGATAGACACGACACTGTGATAATCATACACTATATAAATGACAAACCCATTTTAGACTTATAAAAATGAATGATAAATGAATAAGATAATAATTAAGCTCCTAGATGATAAACAACGTTATCAAAACCAATGTGAATATGCATTTATTTATTTAACAATTATCAAAATCTAAATAAATTTCATAAACAAATGTTTATTAACAAAATAAAATATATTTGAACGTCCGATGTCAATAGATGACACAATGAAATAAAATGTCTAATCGATGATGGGACATGATACTCTAGAGTCGGTCCTACTGCACATGGATATAGCTTTTTTTTATGCGTATGATGGCCAAGTTACTAGAAATGGTAAATTATTTTATGAGAAATGACAAGCCAATTATTATAAGGAGACTATGAAGTTACTTCTATTCGCAATACTACTTATCAAAGCACTCTTTATAGATATGTTCTAACGAATTGTAAGCCAATAACTATAAATAGACGGTAAAATTAAATTTTATTGACATTATTTACCACGAGCACCATTTACAAACGTGATCTAAAGAATTGTCGATTAATTGCTACAAAATGTAAAGCTTATGTGGATTTGAAACTGTGTTAGGAACAAGTGAAAGCATTCAACGTCAGAAATTCAGTGAATCAACCACAATGGAGCCGATTTGAAAAAGAAACCTTTTTATTGCTGAACCTTACTTCAATGTTGAACGGTATTATCTATCCATTGTATGTTTTAAAAAATTATAAACCAACAACTAGATTTTTAGTGGCATTGCTTATCAAGGGTGTCGCGTATCAATTATTCTAAAGAGACTATACAGTCGCTGCCTTCAAAGTTGGTTGAGTCTGCACACGTACAATGAGAAATGATACATGGACCTGGCACTTCTACAATGAAAATCACAAAAAATGTAAAAGGGAAATTAAATGTTATGAGATGTAACTCTAAGGGTCAACGTGAGGTTGTGGGGACTCAAACAGAGGAGAGAGGTGGATGGAAGGGTGAACCGAATGGCTTAGTTGGCGCAGAGGTCGAAGGAAGATGGGAGCTCGGGAGTAGGAAAAGTCTGGAGAGTGTGGGTCGAACAACAAGCCGGGTGTTTAGTCAAGGATATCCGCGAGGAGGAAGGAAGAACTTGGTGAAATGAATAAAGCTGAAAGATGTGAGCTCGGGTGGAGTGGTAAGCGGAGGGGTGATATGGAAGAAAGAGGCGACAGGTCAAATAATGTGGTAAGGAGATCGTGTGGATCGAGGGGAGTGGAGAGAAGTGGTCAGCTGAGTCGGCCTACATGGGGATAGAGTGGAACAAAGTGGACGGTGGGTTAAGTCGATGGGAGTGGCTGAGTGGAAGGGTGTTGATGATTAGGTGGCTAGGGAATAGTTAGAGGATAAGTACGTGTGGGAAGAGAGGAATGGATGGAATGAGTGGGCTTGGGGAGGAGAAGGGTAGGTCAGTTAGGGGGAATGGAGAGTAAGATGGAGATGGGGTAGTGTAGGGTAGAGTTAAGATGAATTTATTTATTTACTTTTAATTATTATTATTATTATTTTATTATATATACATATATATATTATTAACAAATAGCAATAACAATAAGATTTTATCCTAATTATAAACAAATTAATAATAGACCTTTTCAAATGAGAAATCGATGTACCTTAATGGTGACATAATCGATTACCTGTATGCACCACAACACACTGGACGAAGATAGTACCAAAGAGCTTGCAAGGGTGAGTCTACAAACAAAAACTGTAGAACATATATCTAGATTGACGTGATGTCATACTTACAATAATATAAAATATAATAATTGTTATACATATGACACCTATACAAAGTGAGCAAGCAAAAACATGACCAGAACTTGGATCTGGTCCCACCGGGCGTGCCAAATGTTGATCTACATTTCCAACTTCCTATCCAGATGAGTGTACGAGTAATCAAGAAACACTAAACAATGTCGAGTATACAAGGGCTTAGTACCTTGGAGATGACGATGGATGATACAGGCACAAAGTTGATATCGACTCCTCGGTGTGATCCCGACAAACTTGTAGTTCACATACACTAGGAAAATAATGATTAGAGATTTTATGTGGGGGTTGCCTGACAAAGTAGATCCGGGAAGTGTTAACTTCCTCGGTGGCTATCAACCCCGTGTGATAAGAATAATAATACAATAGCGTCCAAAATAGATAACATACAAATTGATAAACAAAAGAACCTGGATGGTACCGTGTGTGTGACATGGAATTACCGATCCGTGCATTCTCATCATATGAACCCAAATCATGAGCATAATGTCATGGAAATTCCACGTGTTATCACCCAGATAGAATAATAATGATATTATAAAATAACTAAAATCTCACAACATTCACCTAAATTTTCTAACTTTTTTCTTCCTCTCAAATATGGGGAAAAAACCCATATTTATAACTTAGATGTGAGGTTAGATTGAGGTTAACAAGTAACCGGGGTTGAGTAAAGTAATCTTGAGTTAGGGATATGATGTGATCACGTGGGGACCACGGCTTGAATTATTAGATGGAGTGGGGAGCATGATTGACATGGTGGGTGAGATAAAGATTCCATTTTTAAAAAAGGGTGTTGGATGGGTGTATTAATACCCATGGATTGAATAATTTGTGGAAGATGGGGATAATATCAAAAAGTTGAATTATCAAATGGGTCTACATGAATCCCATTTGATAATTAATCAAATAATGTGAGAAAATAGTTAAGAGTTCATTTAATTTAAGAAAAAGAGAAGCGAGAATGGAAATTGCATGAATGTGAGATGTCGGAGGGCGCTCTACCAAAAATAAGTGTCTAGAGTATGTGATGTGTAGGATATAAAATGTAAATCTTAGGATAAATTATGTAAAACCTATAATAGATTTGAAAGGAAATTATGTAAATCCTAAATAAAATCTAAATACCCTAGGATAAATCATGTAAACCTTTGTGTAAAACCTAGGGTAAATTGTGTACAATATAAGGAATATTGTGTAAACCCTAATGTACATTATGTAACTCTTAGGTAAAATTTTATAAACCCTAGGGAAAATTGTGTAAACCATGGGAATGTTGTTTAAACTCTAGGATAAATTGAGTAAATTCTAAGGAAGTTGTGTAAAACCTAAGCCACAATATAATACTCAATCAACACAAAATTATAAATTGGAATATAAGAAATATCTTGCTATCTCCTTCACATTAGGCCTATTTTTTCCACAACTTAGGGATGCCTTGGGGCATGTGTTTAATTTTTCTGGGTGCATTTCTTATTCTTTTTGTGACCGTGTCTTGCTTTCATGCCTTATAGAAACATAGCGGTTGTTATCCCTTTAACCAAGTCCATATCACTTATGATTCTACAAGGCATGTTGTTCCCTCTTCATATTCTAATATGGATGATTTAGTATAAATTTATGATCAAGATGTTAATCCTCTTGTATTTCAATAATTACCAACCCACTTTGCTCATACACTTAGGGACCCTCCTAGTCATTCTACTATAGAAATCACTACCCTAGAAGATTTCATGGAATTTATATCTCCCACTTCCACTACCCATGGTGATGATGATCATAACTTTGAGGGTAATGTGGATGGTTGGAATAGTGATGGTGAACAAACTCATTTTCCTCCACTAGTGAATGATCTTTCTAATTCCATAGAGGAGATACAATCTAGTGATGACAAAAGTGTTTCTAGCTTACATGTGGATGATTTTCCTTCCATTTATACATTCATTGATGGTGTTACTTATGATTTTGATGGTGATCTAGAATCAATTCCTAGTGAATGCCATAGTGATGATTAAAATGATAATTCTTCTTTCCTTCTTGCACATTATATGAATGAAAAAAATTGCATCTCTACCACTTCTCTTGAATGCAAAAATGAACACACGACATTGTTTCTATTTATCTTAGCAAAAATGAACATTTTTTTAGAATTTGGTAAATGGTGAGGGTGTTAAAAGGATCCACAAGGCTAGATATAGAAATATTACAGTATGAAAAAATTCAAAAAGAACCAACATTCCAAAAAGAGCAAAAAAGGCCCAAACAGGCTACATATCCAACATATTTTTAAGGACAGTCACCGCTTCAAAAGTAGTAGTATCAGAGTTCTTTTCCACCATATTTTCCATCAAAGTGATAAGCTCCTTACCACATTTTTGGAGATGAGCCCAGGTATCGTCTGTATACTCCTTCCATTTCTTAATAACAGTGAAGGTATTGTTGATGTTCTCGATGGCTCCATGAAGTAGCTCAAAAGTGTTTTCCCCATAATTTCCCATAATGGCAATGTCGGCATGATCCTCCATAGAATCCATAGTAGCAAAGCTAGAAACTTCCATAAAATTCTCGGAGAGATGTTCAACAACATTTTCAATTGCGCCACCACCGTGTCACCTCAATTGTACCCAAATCCTCAACAACCACAAAAAGAGGGGGAATCGGAAGAGAAGGAGCTGGAGAATCAGGATAAGCCTAAGTGAGGCCAAGAAACACATCGGGAATCAAACCTTTAATTATAGGAATAGACACATCCATGTCATCAACATAATGAGGGGAGGAGACATGAAGAGGTTAAAGCATTGTCTAGAGGGAGAGGTAGCCGGGTGGGGAGGAGAAGACCGAGGAGAGGAGGCAACATGGTGGGGGGTGAGGTGGAAACATAGTTACTTGTGATTTCCACCTCCAGGTCATCATCAGACGAGGGGATAAAGTGGCGATGGAGATGGCGGGACAAGGGATGAGTAGGGGGCAAAAGAGGGGCACGACGATGGACCGAACTGGAGACAGTAGGAAAGCGGGACAACATTTTGGAGCTGGAAATAGTTTTAAACAAGTATAAAAACCTTGGTGAAGTTGAGGGCCTTCACCAACATGAGCCTGTTTAATAGATAAATCCAGGGACTAGAAAATAAAATTGGCCAAATTTAGCTTAATATCATTGTCGAAATGAGCCAAAAGAAAGAGTTGAGGGCTGAAAACAAGCTTATACCTTCCTTAAAGTGTGAAATAGTGCATAAATTGTTCAACAACTTGATCCCATGGAGTTTTCCAGATAGGCACATTCATAGCCCGATAGATACTTATTCACCCATTCTTTCCTTTTCCCCAAAAATCCCCCATTTTTGCTTTTAAAGAACATTTAAAGTATATGTCTCCCTCAACTAGGAGGCCATTCATAGCAGAAATTCTTTCCATCAAAATGTCAAACTTAAGCTTCCCAACTTTCACAGATCCCCATTTCCAAGAAGCCAAAATGCTGTTAGAAACCACAACAGAATGACTAGACAGACGTTCAATAAACAGAGTAGCATTGTTTTCCTTAAGAAAATTCCATAGTTCAATATCCTTCTTGAGTTCATCATAATTAGTTGGCTTGACATGCACTAGAGAACCCCCATACTTAATAGAGCCGAAGTGGTAAGAAAACTTAAAGTGTAGGAGAAATAAATAAAGTCGATCTTTTTAATAGTTGGAATGCCCCCATCACCATGTGGAAAAGGATACTTTAATTGCGCCCGTTTATGATTAGTAATCCCTATCATAAAATTAACCAAGATATTTCTTTCCCATGTACAAAGGCCATCATGACAAGATATAACAATCAAATCATAATTAATGCAATACTTGCCGTGGAGGAGAAGGAATAGTGAAGGATAATGCTGATATCAAAATAAGCATAAAGCAAGGTAGCCAAAAATAGGCTCCTCCAACTAGTTTCCCTTAGGACTGTCATCAACAATGGATTTTAGAAGAAACTCAGGAAAATTCCCGAACCAAGTCTGTTGATTTTCAATTGAAATGCCCCTGTTGGCCAACAAATCAACCACCTTGTTACCCTCCCTATAAGTATGTTGATACCGAATGTTGCAGAAATTAGTTTGAAGGCTCTGAATATCAACAATAATTTTGTTGATGGTACAACTTGTTGTACCATTATTATTTAGAAGGTTGATCAAATTAAGGGAATCACTCTCAATGATGAGATTAATTCTTCCAAATCTGGAAGCAAGCTCCATACCTTTAAGGATTGCAAGGGCTTCAACTCTATGGTTTGTTCCCTTACCTAAATTAATAGCAGTGGATGCCATCGGTTGGCCTAGCTCATCTCGAATTGAGGTCCCTCTCATTAGATATCCCCAGATTTCCTTTAGTTGAACCATTCGTGTTAACTTTAATCTAACCTATTGGAGGAGGGATCTAAGTGGCATTAATTCTCACCGCAGCTAAAGGGGAGGTTACAAAGGAATTTAAAGTTGCTTCAACCATGATCCTTTCAAATTAAGAGAGATTTTGAATTTATGCTACTTCCGATGTAACACTTCGATTTTCCTAAAGTTCTACAAATCACCAAGGTATAGATATGAAGGGGATTTTGTGATTACTCTTTGTAAACTCTCCTATTTCTCTCCTTCCGATCATCCATAAAGTATGGGGCAAAAGAAGTTTCCAGGAAATATTAGCCACTTGGTGTCAAAACATAGGACCCCATTGTAAAATAGCTTCCAAAATAGGCTTAGGAAACACTCAAGAAACTTTAAAAAAATTGAAGTAAACTCCAAACAGAATGAGAAAAAGGAAAATGAAGTAGTAAGTGAGCATAATTTTCAAGAGCATTAAGACATAGCACACACCTGCTAAGAAGAGAGTTCCCTCATCACTTGAGGTTTCCCCCTGAGAAAAATGAGTCTCAAAAGATAAGCCAAGAATAGAAGTCAATCTTTGGAATCACCTGAGGAGACAAGATATTATAAAATGTAGTTCCCTCTAAGTTGTAGGGGAGTGATAGGTAGATGACCTTAACTAAAAATCACCAAGTAGAATAGGGCAAAATACGAGCATCCTCCATTGGAGAAACAAGGAGATAGAAGATAACATGAGATTAAGCCTTTCCTATTTCTATAACTTAATTGATCTTGCGCCCTCCCATCTAGGAATGGACCAATGAGGAGAAGGAGGGGAACTATCAATATAGCCACTTATAAATCTCCCACATAATCTTGTAAGTGTGTTTCTGATAGGCTCCCAAAACGGATTTGAGGCTAAATATTTCTCCCCAATCCACCAGTCTTTCCGAAATTATATCTGTTGTCATTTCCTAATTTCTACACAGTACCTAAGCTATGAACATATTTCAAGAACTCTTAATATAATTCCATATGGATGAGACACTTGGGATGTTCTCAAAAATAATTCTTCTCGTGAAGAAAGATATTTTTAAATCAGCATTTGAGTCCAATAAGTCTTCCCTTTATTAGCAACTTCCTAACTTAATTTTGCTAACATAACAGAGCTCATATAAGCTATTCTGTGCAATCCTAACCCTCCCAGAGAAGTCAGTTTAGAAACCACATTCCAAGAAACAAGGTGCATTCTTTTTCTATCTTCAACCCCTGACCATAGAAATTTTTTTGAATTTTTTCAATAGTTACGGCTACTGAGGTAGGCATTTTAAGTAAGGACATGAAGTAGATGGGAAAGTTTTGTAGAGTGACTTTTACCAGTTGTAACTTACCTACTTGACTGAGGAGGGATCCTTTCCAACCTATGAGCTTCCTTTTAAACATGTCTATAACTGGATTCAAAAGAGTTTTCAACTACCTACCTTGAAAGAGTGGCAGACCCAAATAGGAAGAAGGCAAATCCATGATATTGCAGCCAAAAATTGCTACAATATATCTTTTTCTGGTGACAGGGGTGTTTAAAAAATAAATGCTACTCTTGTTGAAGTTAATTAACTGCTTAGAAGTAGATTGGTAATAGTCTAGAATCCTTTTCAATAATTGAGCCTCCATAACTGAAGCAATACCCAGAAGAAGAGTGTCATCAACAAATTGACCGTGGGTGGCAGTAGGGAGCTTCGAGGTGGTAGTGATACCAGCGATTCTTTCATATCTTTTAGCTTCCTCGAGTGCTCTGTTGAGAGTGTCAACCATTATAATAAATAAAAAATGTGAGAGAGGGTTACCTTGTCTGATTCCATGACCGGAGGCAAAAAAACCATGAGGGATATCGTTGATAAGAATTGATAATTTGGGGGAGGAGATGTGGTTTTGAACCCAAGAACACCATTTTTCCCCAAACCATTATTTTTCAATAACCTTGAGTAGGAAATACCAATTCACTCTATCAAAGGATTTTTGCATGTTGAGTTTGATGACCATGCTCACCGATTTTGAAAGGGAAGTTGAATGTATGGCATCATGGAAATTTTGAATCTGCCTTGGATTTATCTGCTGCCAATGAAGACATTATGTTGCTCCAAAATTAAATTGTCCATAAGGGGTTTAAGACATGATACCATCAACTTAGTAATAATCTGTAAGAATTATTACATAGACTTATGGGCATGTAATTAGAAATCAGCTTAGAGCCAATGGATTTGGGAGCGAGAGCCACAAAATTGTTGTTCCATTCCCTTATAAGAGTTTCATTTTTCTGAAACTCATTGACAACTGCAAACAACTCGACCTCAATAATATGCCAGAACATTTGGAAAAGGTAGCAGGAAAAACATCCGGGCCTGAATTTGTCTCCCTTCATGTCAAGACAACTCTGTGAACTTCCTTAACATAGAACGACTAAGTGAGCTTGGAGTTTATATCTTCAGAGATCAATTTAGGAATATTTTGTAACATTTCTTGGAAATCCTTCTCACATGAAGGAGTATCCTCATGGAGGAGAAGATCATAGAAATTTTTAAGTTCAGCAGCAATAGCATCTTCCTTGTTTAAGTAATGACCCTCCATGGTAATAAGCTCTTTGATTTTATCTCTTCTTTTGTGCTTAGAGGTTTTCCTATGAAAAAAATTGTGTCACGATCACCCTGTTGTAGCTAGATAGCTCTAGATCTCTACCACCAGTAAACTTCTTCTTCAACAAGGGTGTTATGGTAGTCACTAAGAAGAGTAAGCTCATGCTAATGAAGGAGGGGGTTTTTTCCACTAAGATCAATGCTGACAAAGAGAGTGGCTAATTTTCAAGCTAGCTGCTCCTTTCTTAGATGAATATCCCCAAACACTTTCATTTTCCAAATTTTAAGTTCTTATTTAACAAAATTTATTTTCTTAGTAAACTAAAACATAAGAGAGCCCTGAATATCAATCTTCCACCAATCAACAATGAGGTTTTCCAAATCGTGATTTTGTAACTAGACAATCTCAAAGCGAAAAGGAGGATGTTTCGAGTTGCGAATTTGAGAAGCAGTTAGGAGCAGGGGAAAATGATCAAAAGGAATTTTAGAAAGGGCCATCAGGTAAAAATCAATATAGTTATCAATCTAGTCCATAGAGGAAAGAATCATGTCTAGTTTGATTTGGATATGATTGCTTCCAAGTCTTCGATTAGACCAAGTATAGGAGGCACCATGAAGGTCAATATCAAATAATTATCCCTACCTAATAAAGTCACCGGAGCATCCATACTACTGTTTTTGATACCAATATCTCCCTATTTTTCCAAAAGATAAAGGGGAGTATTGAAATCACTAACTATGATCCGTGGGAGATGCTTGCAATGATTACGAAAATCAAGAAGTTCCTTCCAATGTTTTTCACGTTGATTTTCAAGATTTTGAGGATAAATATTTACAATGATCCATCCCATATGAGATCTAATTTCTTGAAAAAACATTCCCAAGAAATGGGAGTTTTAATAATACATTCACCAAAAAGTACTTTTGGATTCTAGAAGGTGCATAAACCACCCGAGTTACCCGCCGAAGCCTGAGACACAAAGGAGGCATTAGGCCATAAATTATGCAACAAGTTCTCCTCTTTCAATTTGGTTTCTGCAACATCATAATATTTGGGTTGTGCTTAAGTCTAAAATCTTTGAGAATTATTTTTTTCTAGGGAGAATTTAATCCCCTTACATTCCATGAGAAGATTTTCATTTCTTAGATTTGTGCTTACCCCCAACCGGCATGGTAAGGATACCTTGAGTTCCTTGAGCTATATTTTTGAACGCTTCTTCCTGTAGCTTAGCTTGATTAGTGTGTTTTCCCTTTCCTTTTTAGGACCCACATCAACATTCTACTTGGAATCTGCTTTCTAGTATTTTTGGTAGGACAAGTTTTGGGACAAAGAGGTTGAAAAGGAGATGAGAGTATTTTCCGAAGAGGATAATGGGTGGCCGAAGGAGAAGCTTTAAAGGATTCAAGAGGATAATAATGAAGGGGGGGAATAATATTGAAAATAGGCTCTAGGAGCTCACAAAGTGAAGGGGAGGAAGGAGGGGAAAAAATTCTAGGAGAAATACTAAAAGAGGAAAACTAATAGGGATCTCCAGGGAGGGAGAAGAGATCAAAAACAGAGGAGAAGGAGTAAACCGAGGAGAGATTAGATGGGGGAGACAAAATGCGGTTAATGGTCAAGAGATGGCCAACCGAACATGATAAGGCTCCAAAATGGGGAGAAGAGAAGGAAGGTGGGAGAGAGACAATTGTTTCAAGGATTTCACCCTCTTCTTGAAGAGCATGAAAGGGGTTTGAGGTACTTGAAATCCATTGTGACTTTGGAAATGAAATTTCCTTTATTCTTCAAAGAGTGGACCTACTCTTTGGATTTTTTTTTTGGTTTGGAAGGAAAATCCTCATCACAATGACCAATGCTTTTGTAGGAGGTGCAATCCTGGGAATGTACTCATAGTCGATGGGTTAGACCCAAGTTCTAAGATCGAGTGTAGCCCAATGGAAGATGGTAAAGGGATGATGATATTAACACCGACACGAAGCTACCATGGATGAATCTCGAGCCAAATTTAGTTGCTTGACAAATAACAATAAAGGAACCAATGGAAAGAGAAATACCTTCAATAATAGGAGAGTTCCAAAATCCAGAGGAAGATCCGGAAGGCGCACCCATATCGGTATTTGGGTCATTGTTTCAGTTCTAGCATTGAATCTTGAGTCCACCTTTGGAGATAAAAACCTCTCCTACCAAAAACCAGGGGACCTCTCAAAATATCTCGCACAAAGTCTTATTTGTGAGTGAAAGTAAAGAGCATAAATCCATTGGGGATAGCAGCAATGTCACTTTGGACCATAGAGGGACCATTTGATTCGGACCTATTTCCATATTTCTTCTAATGGTGGCCTAAGACCCATGAGCTTATCGATAAGCGATAACTCTCTTGAAGCTTGTGTAGCAAAAATGATTGAAGAATGGATATGTAAGTATAGAGTCCCGTCAACAAGCTTCAGTTGAAGTTTCCCATGAAGGGGGATTTGAAGAGCCACCATAACCTTTTTCTAAGATCCCAATGGGACACCAATAGAGACGTCAGCAAGGTCAGGAGGAGGGTTAGGGGATGGTCAAGATGGATCCGACATTACAGCAAACACCAAGCACAACAGAGAATTCAAAAAATTACAGAGTGGGAATAAAAGGAAAAATGAACATGTTGATTCTCTTCTAATGGCATGTTATACACATAGTATGTTTTCCTCTCCTATTATGGATGTTTTTCTTGTGGATGATGGTAATCTTCCTTTAGATCCTCAATGTGAGACCAATCCTAAAGAACCCCAAGTTCTACCTCATGTGGTTTCAAATGACACATCACCACATATTAGTTTTAAACAAAATAATATCCCTATCGCTACTATTAATGGAAAGGTACTATTTTTGGCCTATTTAAAATTATGTACTCTATTGTAGTCTTATATATTACCCATTTTGTAGTATCAATATCTACAACATGTCCATCAATGGTGGGTTTAATAACATTTTTTCATTTTTTCCTCTTGTTGTGTCTTCTCATCTCCTACAAAATATGATTGTTCATTTTGGTTTTTAACATTAGAATTCAAAGAATAATTCTCATCTTCATTAGAAACTACATTATCGGGATTAGCACAAGGTTTTACAGATTATATATCAGATCTAAGAATACATGTAATAAAAGTGGATATTCTACTAGAAGAAATATACAAAACAAGAGATATAAATCAACACCATATTTAACATGGTTCACCCAGTGTGGGATACATCCACCAAGAAACAAGCCAATCTATTATCCAAATCTTTCAGGTAAATATACAATTGAAGATTTACAATCTTCCACACCTCTTAAATGTACAATACTTTCTTTCTCTCAAGCTTCTTTTTCTTCTCCAAGAATTTTATCTCTCACAATTATTCTCACAATAATCATCAATTCTTACAATCATATTTCTTCTAAACCCTATCTTGCATGCTTATATAGGCATATACAAACTTAGGGAACTTAGCCATGTAATTTCAATCAATATATTTGCTTTAATGCTAACATTATATCTAATTCCCATGAGTTAAATAAAACATTCACACATAGGTAACCGATGTGTTTAGCCCTAACCGATGTCGGTCATAGGTGACCAATGCCGGCCTCCATAATCGGTGTTGGTTCTTGTGATTTCCTACAAGTTTAATATACCATGTTAATCTGAAGTAATTGAGCTCCATAACACAACAATCTCCCACTTAGAGATAAATTACTGCATTATACCTGTACAACGTCATTCTTGGATCCTTTCTTTAGCTTTGTTTCTTCCTCTTCAAGTCTAAAAATCGAAGACCAACAAAAGTATGAGTGTAGCTACAAATTCTCTTTTGTTAATGGCTTCCTTACCATATCTGTGGGGTTTTCACTTGTATGAGTGTTCTCCGCCAATTGTCCATCCTCCACTACCTACCATATGAAGTGATACCTCAACTAAATGGGTTTTTTAGAATGAAACACTCGAGTTATTTTCCAAATGAATTGAACTCGACTATCACCGAACAATTTACAATCGTCTTGCTCCTTTCCCAAATCTTCCATGAACCTTATCATCCATATCATCTCTTTGCTAGCCTCTTAAATCGCAACATACTTTTCCTCTATAGTAGGAAAAGCCACAACCTTCTGAAATCTCAAAATCCAATAATCATTGTCCCACCTACTGTGAAAATATATATAGTATTTCCCCTTCTACCATCTATATCTCTATCCATATCCGAATCAACATAGCCATATAAAGTAATATCTAAACATCCATAGCATAATTGTATGCTAGATGTCCATCTCAAATACCCGAGAATCCATTGGACTGCTTTCCAATGCTCTTTATCTCGATTGGCCATAAATATACTCACAACTCCTACTTTTGCATGCAATGTCTAGTTTGGTACAAACCATAGCATACATGATACTCCCAATCGCTAAAACATATAGTACTCGTGTCATGTATTTGACCTCCTCATGTGATGAAGGACACTGATCTTTTCTCAATTTGAAGTGTCTAGCCATAGGTGTACTCACTTTGGTTTTGAATCTTGCATGTTAAACCTTTCCAACACCTTATTGATATAAGCCTCCTAAGACAAATAAAATTTCTTGTTCTTCCTATCTCTATGTATTTTCATGCCAAGGATTTTTTTGCAGCTCCTAAATCCTTCATAAAAATGTGTGAGCTAGCTTTCCCTTAAGCTCACCAATGTCCTACATGCTAGATCCTGCAATAATCATAGCATCCATATACAATAACAAAATAATATAGCTCCCATTTTCAAGCTTCTTGAAATAAACACAATGGTCAGATTCACATTTAAGTAACCATGCTTATGCATGAAACTATCAAACCTCATGTATCATTACCTTGGAGCTTGCTTGAGCCCATATAGGCTCTTTTTCAACCTACACACTGATTTCTCCTTACCCTTGAATTCATACCCAAGTAGCTACCACATATAAATATATTCATCCAAATCACCATGAAAAAAATTCATCTTCACATCTAGTTTATCTAAATGTAAATCATGTACTACAGCTATACTCAATACAGTATGTATGGAATTCATGTTAACAACAGGAGAAAATATTTCACCAAAGTCAATACCTACTTTATGTGAAAATCCCTTTACTACAAGCCTTGCCTTGTATATTTTATGTCCACCCTCTTCTTCCTTGATCTTGTAAACCCACTTGTTTTGCAATTTCCTCTTACCTACTAGCAACTTAACCAAATCCCAAGTATGGTTATTCATCCATGTCATACTCCCACTGAATGTGAGTCTTATCATACATTGATTCTTCAAAACTTTCTGGTTCACCATTATCAATCAATAATAAATAAGATAGAGAAGGTGTAAATATTTCGGAGGTTTACTTACCCTTTGTGACCTTCTCACAAAAGTTTGGGGTACCGAAGGCTCATTCTGGACCTCCTAGACATTTGTTTCCAATTCGACAATGACCAACGCCGGTCACCGGAATCGACGTTGATCCTGCTAACCGATATTGGTTTGGCTCTTCTATAACCAATACCGGTTCGGTTTCCGATGTCGGTCAGGGGTCAACCGACATCGGTTACTATGTAACCCTATCAGTATTAATTTTAAATCTGAGAGTTCATTTTCATTCACAAAATTCTCAACTGGTTCGTCCTTGGGTACCAAAATTTGATCCTTGTACATTCTCTTTTCATTTCATTCAATGTCACAACTCCTAATAATTTTAGAATTCTCTAAATCCCAAAAATAGAATCAAAATCACCAGATCCATAACCAATGAAAGTGCATCTCTTGGATTTTGCATCCAATTTTTTTCTATTTTCCTTATCAATATGTAAAAAAGTTTATAAACCAAGAAAATTAAGAAAAGAAATATCTACCTCTTTTCTGGTACAAGCTCCTCTGGTATTCCTCCATCTAGTGAACTTGAAGGCCCACGGTTAATCAAATAAACCGATGTATCAATTGCTTCTACCCAAAACTGCAAGGGCAATCTAACATGTATCCTCATACTTCTAGCACGTTCCATGATTGTCTTGTTCATTCTTCTATAACACCATTCTCTTGTGATGTTCTTGGAACCTTCCGTTCTCTACGTATTCCATTCACTGAACAATAATCATTGAAATCCTTGCTAAAATATTTACCACCATTGTCGGGTATAAGACATTTGAACTTTGAATTTTATTCATTCTCAACAAGGGTTTTCCATATTTTAAAAGTCTCAAAATATCGATGTATGTTTAATACAATAAACCCATACCTTTCTTGGACCATAATCAATGGAAATAACATAATCACTGGGATCCTCTATAAGAAGCTAATTGGGATGGTCCCCACACATCCGAGTGTACAACATCTAATTTTTGCTCCTTAGTTGCCCCAACTTTGAGAAATCTCACTCTCTTTTGCTTTCCAAAGGCACAATACTCACAAAAATAAAGATGTAAATCTTTCAAATCGATAACTTACCCTTAGCCTTTAAGATATGCATTCCTTTTTGACTCATATGGTCCAACCGATTATGCCACATGCATGCATCTGAATTTGAAGTAGATAACATAGAAAATGAATCAATAATATAGGTAGATAAATATAACGTTCCTACCTTCTTACCTCTTGCCACAAAAAATCACCCTTGGTGACTTTCCAAGAGTCTTTGTAAATGTAACCATGTAACCAACTTCACCTAGTTACCCTACAAAAATAAGATTCCTCTTGAGGCTTAGCACATGCCTCACATCTTTCAATACCCATGTATTTCCATTCTGTAATTTTAGATGAACTTCCCCTTTACTAGTAATACTGCAAGGTTCATCATCACCCAAATAAACATGTCCAAAATTTCCTGGACATAATTTATGAAATAACCCTTATTAGGGGTTGCATGGAAAGAAGCTCCTGAATCTAAAACCCATGATTCTATTCTATTATCCAAAGAAAGAATAAGAGCATCTTGCATTACCTCTACTACAATATTTTCTTCTTTATTTGACTCTTTACCTTTTTCTGAGTGTTGGTTCTCTTTATCCTTTGACCAACAATATTTATTTGCAAGTCCTTTCTTTCCACATTTCCAATAGGCAATTCCTTTACCTCTGGATTTAGATTTTCCATCCCTTGAATTTGATTTCCCATTATTTTTACTCTTAGATCTCTCCTTTTGTCTTCCTTTGCTTTCTACATTCAAAGAATTCCCGGATGATGATTCCTTTGTACTTTTCCCGTGAATTTTTTTATTCAAGATTATACTAACTACATCATCAAACTCCAAAATATTATTATCGGATGTTGTATTACTAACAACCATTACCAAGTTATCCCAAATATCGTGCAAAGAACATGAGAATAAGAGTGCTTTCACTTCATCATCAAAAAAAAATATCAACCGATATTTATTGATTTACAATAGATTGAAAATCATTCAAATGACTAGATGCAGATCCACATTCATGCATCTTAGAACTAAATATTTTCTTCATCAAATAAAATTTTTTTGAAGCACTAGTTTTTTCATATAAATTAGCGAGAAATTTCATTAACTTTACCGTAGAAGACGCTTTGGTAATATTGGAAGCCGAAAATGGTGTCAAGCTCAATCTTATAGATCCCAAAGCCTTTATGTCAAGAATCTTTCATTCTTCATCATCATCTTCATAGGTCTAGAATTTTCATCCAACTGTGAGTAAAAATCTCTTTGATAGAGATAATCCTCAATCTACATCTTCCATAATTGATAATTCCAGTTGTCAAACTTCTCTACCTTATATTTGTTTTCTTCTTCCATTGTTGTAGCTCCCACTCAATCAAAAAAACCCTCTCGTGAGTAAATACATTGTTAACGCATAAAACCCTCAAACAAAGATTTGATATCGGTTGTTGGGGTTAGCGAAGGTTATACAAATTATATATCGAGATCTAAACATACATGCAATAAAAGTAGATATTCTACCAGAAGAAATATACAAAACAAGAGATATAAATCAACATCGATTTAACATGGTTCACCTAGTGTGGGTTACATCCACCAAGAAACAAGCCAATCTATTATCCAAAGCTTTAAGAAGATATACAATTGAAGATCTAAAATCTTCCACACCTCCCAGATGTACAATACTTTCTTTCTCTCAAGCTTATTTTTCTTCTCCAAGAATTCTCTCTCTCACAATTATTCTCACAATAATCATCAATTCTTACAATTCTCTTTCTTATAAACCCTAGCTTTCATGCTTATATAGGAATATACAAACTTAGGGCACTTAGCCATGTAATTACAATCAATATATCTGCTTTAATGCTAAAATTAGATCTAATTTCCATGAGTTAAATAAAACACTCACGCACAGGTAACCGACGTTGGTTAGCCCTAACCAATGTCGGTTCCTACTTTATGGCGACCGATGTCGGTCATAGGTGAACGATTCATGTCCCTCCATAACCGATGCCACCATTCGTGCTTTCTGCAAGTTTAATATAGCATGCTAATATGAAGTAATTGAGCCCCACAAATCAACAAAATAGTTTTAAATAAAATAGTATCCCTATGGCTACTATTAATGGAAAGGTACTATTTTTGGCGTATTTAAAATTATGTATTCTATTATAGTGTTATATACTATCCATTTTACAGAATCAAGATCTACAACAACATGTCCATCAACGGTGGGTTTAGTAACATTATTTTCATTTTTCTTCTCTTGTCATGTCTTCTCATCTCCTATAAAATATGATTGTTTATTTTGGTTTTTAACATTAGAATTCAAAGAATAATTCTCATGTTCATTAGAAACTACATTTGGGTATAAATTTGTATTTGATGCACTTTAAAATATATTTATTTATGATATTAGAGATGATTCAACTTATTCAAAAATACATTTCACGCATTTACCTATGGTGGCTCTAAAGATTGGGATTTGACACAATATGACATCTTAGATGAAACCCATGTGCCATCTTGATGTTCATCAAACTCTATGCTCCCACTACGGAGGTACACGTTTATGATATATTTTATAATTTAATAATAATTTTTCATATTTAAAATTATAATTATACATCTTCATAATGACAAGTCTACTACTTATAGAGATCTACATGAGCCATCTGCTCTTAGGGTGTCCCCTACATAAAAGTCTAAATTTAATTTTTTTTTGTTAATATATAACTTTTCTATTAATTGAACCATTATAATATGACTTGATTATGATAGGTCGATATCCCATGTTAAGTGACATGAGAATGAGGGAAATAATAGGATGGGAGTGTTGCATGTGCTGATGTATAAATTCTTCATTTATTATTTAAAGTTATTTTAATTCATTCTTTTATAATAAGTTGACATTTTTTGTATATCCTTGTCATAGGTAGGTCCCTCTCACCTATAAGTGATAAAAAGATAAAAACTGAAATGGTGAGAGATTGCCCCAAAAGTATGAATGTACTACTCTCAATTAGATTAAGGGGGATGACAATGCACTCTCACCCCCTCCAAAACAAATGTTGATATACCCTCTCATCTTGTTTGTAGTAATTATAAACATTGGGTGTAAGGGGACCTCAAAATGGACCTCTATATAAATGATGATATGAAGATATTAATGGATTTCGAGGTAAGTATTTGAATATATTTTATTTGAGCTAGAATAATTTATCATTGTATTAGTTTAAGTTCTTTTCCAATTATTTTAAATGTCATTTTTAGTTTTTTTTTATAAGTATTTTAAAAAATGAATAGTTTATAGAACACGAAAATTATATATTCATATTGTCGTCTAGAATGTGTTGGGGTTAGCACACTAATTGTACAAATATATTAATTAGATCTAAGCATAAAAGCGTCAATACGAGAAATAAACAAGAAGAAACAATACACAAGATTTAACATGGTTAACCCAAAGTGTGGGCTATGTCCACCAAGAAACGCGTCTAATTTACTATCACAGAAAAATAAAATGAAGATTTACAATCTTCCATAGCTTCTTGGATGTCCTATACTTTCTTCTCTACAAATTTCTCTTTTCTCTCAATTCTCAATTGAATTCACACTTCTAAACCCTATCTCGTATGCTTATAAACGCATCTACAATCTTAGGGAACTTTATCTATGCAATTACAACCATTAGATTCACTTTATAACTAAAGATAGATCTAATTCACACAACTTAATTATAGTAGTCACACACAGGAAATCGATGCCGGTTAGCCTTAACCAATGTCGGTTAGCCCTAACCGATGTCGGTTCCTCCTTTCTTGACCGATACTAGTCCATGGGATACTCACAATGGTTTATCAACTGATGTTGGTTACTGTGTATTCTAAAGCAAGTCTATAAAAGCATGCCAGTGAAGCAATTAATCTCCACAACTCAACAATCTCCCACTTGGAGATAAATTGCTGCACTGTACCATACATCTCCTTCCTCTGATCCTTTCCTTGGCTTGTTTCTCCCTCCTCAAGTATCAAACTTGAAGACCAACATAAGTGGAGTGTAGCTCCAACTTCTCCTTTGCCAACAAATTCGTTAGCATATCCACAATATTTTCCTTTGTATGAATTTTCTCCAACTTCAACTACCCATCCTCTAATACCTGTCGTATGAAGTGATATCTCAATTGAATGTGTTTCGTTCTAGAATGAAATGCTGAGTTCTTTGCCAGATGAATTGCACTTTGACTATCATTGTACAATCTACAATCCTCTTACCCCTTTTCTAACTCTTCCATGAACTTACTCATCCATATCATCTCCTTACTAGCTTCTATAGCTACAACATACTTAGCCTTTGTAGTAGATAGGGCCACAACCTTCTACAATCTAGAAATCCAACTAACTGTCGTGCCACCTACTGTGAAAACATATCCAATGGTGCTCCTCCTGTCATCTAAATCACCAGCCATGTCTGAATCCACATAGCCATATAAAGAAGTATCTGACCCTCTATAACATAAATGTATGTTGGATGTCCCTCTCAAATACCTGAGAATCCATTGGACTTCTTTCCAATGCTCTTTACCTGGATTATCCATAAATCTACTCACAACTCCCACTACTTGTGCAATGTCTAGTCTAGTACAAACCATAGCATACATCAAGCTCCCAACTGCTAAAGCATATGGAACTCGTGCCATGTACTCAACCTCCTCATGTGATGTAGGACATTGATCTTTTCTCAATTTGAAGTGTCCAACCATAGGTGTACTTACAAGTTTTGAATTTTACAAATTAAACCTTTCCAACACCTTATTGATATAATTCTCCTGAGATAAATATAACTTCATGTTTTTCTTGTCTCTGTAAATTTTCATTCTAAGGATTCTCTTTGCAGCTCCCAAATCCTTCATTACAAACGTGTGAGCTAGCTTTTCTTTAATCTCACCAATGTCCTGCATACTATATCCTGCAATAAACATATCATCCACATATAGTAACAAAATAATATAGATCCCATTTCTAAGAATCTTGAAATAAATGCAATGGTCGATTCACATCTCAAATAACCATGCTCATGCATGAAACTATCAAACCTCATATACCGTTTCATTGGATCTTTCTTGAGCTCATATAGGATATTTTTCAATTTACACACAAGTTTATCCTTACACTTGACTTCACACCCAAGCGATTGATTCATATAAATTTCTTCTTCTAAATCACCATGAAGAAATGTTGTCTCGACATCAAGTTGCTCTAAATGCAGTCCTCTACTACAACTAAAATCAATATAGTATGAATATAAGTCATCTTAACAACCGAGAAAATATATAACCAAAGTCAATACCCGCTTTTTTAAATGCAATGGTCGATTCACATCTCAAATAACCATGCTCATGCATGAAACTATCAAACCTCATATACCATTTCATTGGATCTTTCTTGAGCTCATATAGGATATTTTTCAATTTACACACAAGTTTATCCTTACACTTGACTTCACACCCAAGCGGTTGATTCATATAAATTTCTTCTTCTAAATCACCATGAAGAAATGTTGTCTTGACATCAAGTTTCTCTAAATGCGGGTCCTCTACTACAACTAAAATCAATAGAGTATGAATATAAGTCATCTTAACAACCGGAGAAAATATATAACCAAAGTCAATACCCACTTTTGTGTAAATCCCTTTTCTACAATCCTTTCTTTGTATCTCTTATGTCCACCCTCTTCTTCCTTGATCCCGTAAACCCACTTATTCTAATGCTCTTTTACTGCTGGAAACTTAACCAAATTCTATGTTTGGTTCTGCTATAAGGATTCCATCTCCTCATCCATGACATGATCCCACCGCTTGTGGGATTTAATCTTTATTGTTTCTTCAAATCTTTACGGTTCACCACTATCATCAATAATAAATAATACAAGGAAGGTGAAAATATTTCTAGAGGTCTACTTACCATTTGTGACCTTCTCACTGAGATTTGGCATGCCGAGGCTCAATTTTCTAATCCTGTAGATTTGTATCTACTTTTGATAGTGAATAATTCCAATCACCTTCGCCAACACCGGTTCGGCAAAAGCGACGTCGATTTGGCTCTTCCGTAACCAACGCCGGTATAGGGGACCGATGTCAGTCATGGGTAAACCGATGTCGATTCTTGTGTAAACTTGTAGGTGATAATTTTAAATTCGAGAGTTCATTTTCATCCACAAAATTCTCCATTGGTTCACCTTTGGGTACTAAAACTTGATCTCTGTACATTCTCTTTTCATTCCTATCAATGTCACAACTCCTAATTATCTTAGAACCTTCTAAATTCTAAAACTGAAATCCGAAATCACTAGAGCCATAACCAATGAAAGTACATATTTTAGATTTAACATCCAATTTCTTTTTATTTTCCTTATCAATATGTACAAAATTTTCCTAGCCAAATACTCTAAAAAAGAAAGATCTACCTCTTTTCCAGTCCAAGCTTCTTCTTTTGGTATTCCACCATTCAAAGGCACTTGAAAGTCCGCGGTTAATCAAATAAACTGATATGTCTACCGCTTCCACCCAAAAATGTAAGGTCAATCTATCATGTATCCTCATGCTTCTATCATGTTCCATGATTTTCCTATTAATTCTCTCTGTAACACCATTCTCATGTGGTGTTCTAGGAACCATCATTCCTCTACGTATTCCATTTACTGAATAATAATCATTGAAATCCTTATTGCAGTACTCACCACCATTATCAGATCTAAGACACTTTAACTTTGAATTTGATTAATTTTCCATAAGGGCTTTCCATATTTTAAAATTTTCAAAAACATCAAATTTATGATTTCTACAATAAACCTATACCTTTCTTATGGAATCATCAATGAAAGTAACATAGTATTGGGATCCTCCATGAGAAGCTACCTAGTTGGTCCCCACACATCTGAATGTACAAGCTCCAATTTCTATTTCTTCTTTGTTGCCCAAAATTTGAGAAATCTCACTCTCTTCTTCTTTCCAAAAATACAATGCTCACATAAATCAAGATCTACACATTTCAGATCTAATAACTTACCCTTTACCTTTAAGATCTACATTCCCTTTTCACTCATATGGCCTAGCCAATTGTGCCACATGCTTGTATATGAATATGAAGTAGATATAATGTAAAAAGGAAACATGAATACAGGTAGACAAATACAATGATCCTACCTTCTTGCATCTTGCAACAATAAAAGATCCTTTGGTAACTTTCTAAGATTCAACCGTGAGTGTAACCATGTAACTTGATTTCACACAATTATCCTGCACAGAAATTAGATTTCTTTTGAGGCTTGGACCATGCCTCACATCTTTCAATATCCATGTATTTTCATTACTCGCAATTTAAGATAAACTTCACCTATACCAATTATTGCATGGCTCATCATCTCATAACTAAAAATGCCCAAAATTACCTGACATAATTTTTCAAATAACCCTTATTAGGGGTTGCATGGAAAAAATCTCTTGAATCTAAAATCCATGACTCAATTTTATCATCTAAGGAGATAATTAGTGCATCTTGCATTACCTCTTTTACAAAACATTTCCTCTTTACCTTTCTATGGTACATTCTCTTTATTTTCCTTGAACCAACAATCCTTCTTTGCATGACCTTTCTTTCCACAATTCCAGCAAATTATACCTCTACCTTTGGATTTAGATATGTCATTCTTAGACTTTGATTTCTCATTATTCTTTCTCTTGGATCTCTCCTTCTGCCTTCCCCTTCTTTCTACATTCAAATCATTCCTAGATGATGATTCTCTTATACTTTTCCTATGTATTTCTTCATTCAGGATTATACTAACCACATCATCAAACTTTAAAATATTAGTAGCATACATTGTATTACTAACAACCATTACCAAGTTATCCCAACTATCTAGAAAAGAGCATAATAATAAAAGTTCTTTCACTTCATCCTCAAATGGAATACTAACTGATTTTAATTGATTTACAATAGACCGGAAATCATTCAAATGACTTGATGTAGATCCACCTTCTTGCATCTTTAAATTAAAAAAATCATCAAATAAACTTTATTTGAAGCACTAGGTTTTTCATATAGATTTGCTAAAGATTTCATCACTCTATCGTAGATCCTGCTTCAGTAATATTCAAAGCCACAGATGTTGTTAGGCTCAATCTTATAGATCCCAGAGCCTTTCTATCTATCATTTTTCATTCTTCATCTGGACATCTTTGCAGTCTTTCCTTCTCATCCAACGGTAAGTATAAATATTTCGATATAGATAATCCTTCACCTACATATTCCATATAGATAGTCATGGTCATCAAAGTTATCTACTCGAATTTTCCTTCTTCTCCCATTGCTTTGTTCCCACTCAATCGAAATCCCTCTCTAAGTAAATCATAACACACACAACCCTCAAACAAAGATTCTCGATATCATTTGTTGGTGTTAGTACAATGGTTGTATAGACATATATTAATCATATCTAAGCATAAAAGTAATCAATATGGAAATAAACAAGAAGAAACAATACACAAGATTTAATGTGGTTCACCCAGTGTGGGCTATGTCCACCAAGAAACAACTAATTTATTATCACAGAGGAAATACAATGAAGATTTGTAATCTTCCACACCTTCTTGATGTCTTGTACTTTCTTCTCTATAAATTTCTCTTTTCTCTCAAAAGGAAACTTCTCTCAATTCTCAATTGAATTCACACTTCTAAACCCTAGATTTATGCTTATATATGCATCTACAATATTAGGGAACTTTAGCTATGCAATTACAACCATTAGATTCACTTTATAACTAAAGATAGATCTAATTCCCGCAACTTAATTATAGTAGTCACGCACAAGAAACTGATGTCTTTTAGCCTTAACCAATGTCGGTTATCCCTAAGCAATGTTAGTTCCTCTTTTCTGAAAGATACTAGTCCATGGGTGACTGATGACGGTTCAAACCGACATCGGTTCTTGTGTATTCTAGCAAGTCTGTAAAAGCATGCCAGTGAAGCAATTAAGCTCCACAACTCAATAGAATGGCTTCAAATCCCACATGAGATATGGAGAATGCTTGTTAATGTAACTTTTGTTGAGTTTGGGAGGACCCACTATGAATGAAATCTAGTTGAAAATTTTGCATGTTAAGGGTTTAGGAGAATAAAGAGAAATTTAAGGGTGATTATGTTGTGTCAATAATTTTTTAATAAAAAATACATAGTTTGAAAATAATTTATATATTTAAATTTTTTTGGTTCACTACCAAGAAACACAAATGATGAGAGGAGATGTCTTTGACCTCTTGAAATAGAGAAAGATGTTTGGTTTGGTTTGTGTGAAAAGTGGCTAGCAAAGGACAATAATAGGACTGTAGGTTAGTTAATGAAATAAATTATATATGTTGACTTTTGAATCAGTAAAGAGGATTATTTAAAACTTAAAAATTTGGCCGATAAACATATTTTTTTAAATTTGATAGTTTATGTTGTGTACTTTCCATTAATGTCTTATAAAAGACAAATATGGTATACAATAAAAATTCAATGGTAATTGAAAATTTATTGATATTTGGGAATTGAGAGCAATAGAGGGAAAATCTATGAAGCGGTGAAGGGAGTGAGCGGCCTTGGTCACGAAGGGTTTTGACTATGCCGCAAGCAAAATCATTCAGGCATGGTCCGCAAAGGGGGATGTGATTTGATAGCATGGAACATGGTAGTGGCGACGGGCCTAGGTCTGCGGAGGAGCCATGCCCTAACCCTAGGGAAAAATCTATTGACTTGCCTTCGACAGGGATTGTTGGATTTGGCAGGATTTTTAACAAGATGAATGGGGGCTACAGGAAGTATGGGCTTGTCTCACTCACATAAATCTACTTCATTTAAAGACATATTGGAAAATCGGGTAGTCGACTTCTAGTTCGAATCCTCCGACCAAACAGACCTACTTGGTCGATCTGGCTGAGGATATCCCTTCTTTAATCATAGAGAACCCTGAAGTGGAGGAATATTACAAAAATCTATCTTGAGATGTTGTGATCGGAAGATTCAATGGATTTTGGCCTTCCTCCTCTGCTCTTTATCAATGGATCTTCGAAAACTGGACCAACAAATGCGAAATCTCTCTTTGTTCCAAGGGATTTTCATTGTCCATTTTAGGGAATCTAAGGATTATCAACGCTACTTCTCAGAGGGCCCGTGGTTCTGGGGACATGCTGGGTTATTTTTAATACCATGGTTTCTAGATTTTGATCTGAATTCTTATTCGGTTACCAAAATGCCAGTTTGGGTCAGGCTTCCCAACCTCCCTTTGCATCTGTGGTATGCCCTAGAGGACATTGGAAACGTTTTGGGAAAGTTTTTAAAAGAGGACTTGGATAGAATGGATTCGGGTCTGTGTTCGTTTGCATGAATGTGTGTTGAAATTGATTTAAGAAAGGGTTTACCAGATCAAATTAATCTTAAATTTGGTAAGTTTCAGTATTCCCAGATTTTAGACTATGAGAATATTGCCTTTAGATGTAGAATATGTAGAAATTTGGGTCATCTGCAAGCCTCTTATCCTTATAACAAGAATCGAAATCTACAAAACATAATGGATTGAATTCTTCCCAATGGTGGGGTACCTTGAATCCGGAATTGGTTTCTGCTTCAAAATTCAAGGATGATCCACGAAATCCTACCACCGAGGGTAACTTAGATACAGAAAATATTGATAATGAGATGGAAATACATGAAAATGGTCAGGTTGCAGGTGGAACAAAAAGGGGGCATTTATCTAAAAATTCGAATCGATTGGGATTCCATATCTAAAATTTGATAGCATCGGTTAATCCCAATGATCTGGCATTGGTTATTACATCTGATTATGGAAAATGGCAAGAAGTGAAGAAGTGGAAAAGCAAAAAAGGACGAATGGGAAACATTGAAGATTATTTTCCATTGCATGATGGGAAATAAATAGGGTTTTATTTTTGCTTTTTGTAGGTGGGTTGTTTTCCTACAGTTTCTTTAGCCTTTAGGGCCTTTGTTTTTTCCTAGAGGATTTGGCCTCATTTAATTTGCACAAGGAACGGGTCCCTTTAACCAGTTTTATCAATAATAAAAAAATCAATGGTAATTATATAACATGGTGATCGATTAAAAATTTAACACATATTGCAATTGATGTAGTTATCAAAAGTAATGTGCTTAAGGGGTATGATGTCATAGTCTCAAAACAGGTTGTTGGTGACTCATCGTTTGGGATAACAAAAATTAGAAACAGGACATTAATAAATTTGAAGGTTCTACATAAGTTATTTATAAAATTATGTTTTTTAATATATTTTTAAATAAAAATATTAATATATGTAATTTAATCATATACTTGTATTCATAATAAGTGCGCTATATAAAAGTGTGTAACAAAGAAAGAAAGTGCGGCTTTACAAGATTTCGGATGGAACACAAAATCCTTTAATCAGTGGGCCCAAGATAATTAATTTTTACTAGTAATACATGTAGTGTTCAATTTGTTGTACATATAAACTATAAATTAAAATTAAACACTTTTAACATTTTATCATTAAATTTTTCAGGGTAAAACAAATTGGAAGGATGAATAGGATTTAGAGAAGGATGAGGATGATCAAGTTCAGGAAGAGAAAGAAGATTGTGAAAATCACAATGAAGAGAATGATGAAGATCACAATGAAGAGGATTATAAGGACAATGAGGAGGATCAAGTTCAGGAAGAGAAGGAATATTGTGAGGATCAAGGGAGGAGGACAAGACCGATCACTATTTAGGATGTAGTTTTACATCTATTTGTTTTGTAATATGGAAGGGAACTTTTAATAATCCCTCAAAATTATGTTACTATATATTATTGTAAACCACATTTTGAATTGAAGCAATGGCTTCTTTATTATTAATAATAATATTTGGATACTTTTCAAATTCTCATACAATTTCTCTATGACAATACAATGTAAATAATATTTTACTATTTAATGTTTAATATTTCTAAACAAACAAATAAAGCAATATAATTATTCATAATTATACCATTTGTAATTATGATTAATTATATTCTTTTTGTACACTTTTTGGATGGTGGCTTTAGCCCTTATGTGATCTTCAATAGATATATATTTTAATGGCCCTTGGAGCCTATCTAATTATTACCAATTAAAAAATTACATTGCTTTTAAAACATTAGCGAATGAATTTTGTGTTATCTTTGCACCATCCCTCATTATTAATATTATATATATTGTGTTGATTGCACATGACACAAGTAAATGTAAATAAGGTGCAAATGTAACACAAACACAACACAATTAAAAGTTTCTAGTCGAATCTTTTTGTGTCACTTTTACCGCATAAATTGATGCAAATTCTTCTAAAAATACACCAAAAACACCCAAAAGGTTAATTTTTACACAAAAATGACCCAAAATGTGGCTTTATTTGTATATAATGGAGTAGTCTTCATGCATAACTTGGTTGCATCTTACCTCTACTTGGAGAAAGCCTTCCAAAATGGGGCTTCCAAAATCTGAAATATTTTTCTTTATATTCATCATTAGCTCCATGATCATGGTTAGATTGGTCTGCAACCATTGGTTCTCCTCACTAAAAATGCATTTTCTTCAAGGAGTGATTCGTGCTCATTTCTCGAGCTAGAAATGGATCAACGCCTTGAATTATGCCCTCTTCTCATAGATTTTCCTATCATTTTCAAAACACGCTTAAAATTTGAATTTTTTTTTCTTTCTCCAATTATTTTGGAATTTGATGGACAACACACTAATGGCGGCATTTAATATGTTATGGCAATATAATCACAAAAATAGCCAAAATTGTAGAAATAATGAATTGTATGCGATCTAAAACTATACTTGTAAAATTAAAATATATTTATTAAATATGTATAGAAAATGGGAAAACTCTATCGGAGAGATTTCGAATCTATTTGCAATCGAGAATGGATGTGGAATGGGAAAAATCTATAGGATATATGTATGACTTGAACTCTCTACAAATGATAAAACTTTGTATATGAGAGATGTATGCCTCCAAACTTGAAAACTTGTAACCTGCAACTTATGTCTACAAAAACTTTCAACTTTCAAACTTGTGTCTTCATTCAAAACCATCTTATTTATAGTGAAACAATGTGGAAGATGAAAGGTTGTAGGAATAGTAAATGAAGGGTTCCAAATAGAAGATAAAATTTTATCTTTGATGGAGATGGCACCCATCCTCATTTGGGGTGAATTTGAATGGGAAAAGAGGACAAAATATGAATATTATATTATTATTTTTAAGTGCTCCTTGTCGGGGTCATATCTCCTTTCCTCTTGACCTAATTGGTGAACCCTATCTGTTGGAAAGATAATAGAGTGAACTTGAAAATATACTATGTTGTTAACATTTTTTCTAAATACCATAAATGTTTTTGAGATCTTTAAAAATGCAAAACACCAAATTTGTCAAAACCTACTAAAATAGATTTCAGTCATTCTAAAAATAGATTTTTATAAATCCTTCTCTAAATCCTTACACGGGTCTATCTTTCTCCAAAATCTTGTCCAAATAATAATTTCTCAGCTAAGAGCATATTCAAACCTTCAAGAACCTTTTGGAGTAGATAAAGATGGAATGAGATATTCTTTGACATATTATGATTTCCTTCTCTCTTGTTTCTCAACCCCTTCTCTCATTTTTGGGCTATACATAACTTGCTTAATGCAATTGTAAAACATCCTTTCATGAATGAAAGGTTACTCCACCCAATTGGGTGGATAAATGTTTTTTAAGTTGCATAGCTCTAATTTGAACTTGTGCATACACTCAGTGCCTTCTTAATGGATGTAATAGAATGTGTGTACTTTAGTTATTAATACATATGTGGTTGTGGCTTATATATGCTCCCATTTTTGTGTTACTTTTTCCCTTTCCTCTATTTTATGTTAATTTTTGTTGTGTATGGGTTATACTTACATATTTTTGTCTCTTTATGTCTAAAAATGGAGAGAATTAGAGTTTGATTCAATCCATGGTTGACCGTGGCTTTTATCTACCCTCTTTGCATTGTATTTTCCTCTCTCTTCATCTCTCGGGAGAGAGATCCCTTTCTAATTAGTGTATCACCACTTTTGTTTTGTTTTGTGCTTTCCTCCTTCCCCTTTCCCTATCAATTAATAGATTACTTGGTAGATTAGTGTTATCATTAAAGTAGATAGGTGAGGAAGTTGGCCTTCTTGAAGTCTGTCCCCAAGGATTTGAGGTTCCACACCTTGGGGACATTCCCATTGTTGTT
Organism: Taxus wallichiana var. yunnanensis; assembly: GCA_018340775.1. Classification (NCBI taxonomy): domain Eukaryota; kingdom Viridiplantae; phylum Streptophyta; class Pinopsida; order Cupressales; family Taxaceae; genus Taxus; species Taxus wallichiana. The sequence continues at coordinate 925,643,679 of CM031242.1, forward strand.
GCTAAGGTAGAAACCAAGCCCTCCAACTTGGTGATCTATAATTAGTGCATATTTTGTTGAGAACACAACCATTGTTTGTTGCACACACATATACAATGTAGATTTCCTTTTAGTTAATACAATGTGCTTTCGTTGGTGAATCTCTTCCTCTCATTTTAGTACTTTGTGTGGATGTTTACATAGTAAAGTTTTCTTGGGCCCACCTCAATTTCTATATACGTAGTTGAGCTAGATTTGCAATATCCATCTCATAATCTTCTCGGATCTGAATTTTTATTCAAATTTATTTACACTATTAGTTGGATATCTGAATGAAGAAGAGTTTTTTGAAGAGATATTCACCTTTTTTCCATTTTGAGTATTTTTGTGGATCTCAAATTCCCTTTGGATATTTTTGAGCTGTGGAGATCTACATCTTCATCAATTCTATAATTTCTATGCTTCTTCACAAGACCCTAACTTTTAAGCCAATCCATGTCGTGGGTTTTCAAAATTACCCAATGGTTATTTTTGTCTATTCCAAAGTTACTTTTATAGAGTCCTTTTTGATTTTTTTAGTTTTGGAAAAATCTAAAAAAATTGGGTATGATCCAAAATAATCAAATTCTATCAAGAAAAATACAATTTTTGGAGCATCTAGTGACTTTCTATATTTTTTGAAAGTTTATATCTACAAGGCAAACAAGGAGGAACAGAGAAGACAATGAAGTTTTTATATATTTCTTTAAAAACATGGTCTTACATTATATTTTTAGATTCATCTCTTTAATATATTTCCAAAAGTATTGGTTCACAAAAATGGAGCATTGATGCACTCTAGCATGCATTTGAAATTTCAACACACTTTTAGTGCATTTTGCATGCTCAAAATCATTGGCGTATTCTACATGTTATGCAAAAAGACCTTGGTCGTCCATACAACCACCATCATGTCCCTGTGACATGTGCTCAACCCTAGACCCACTATATAAACACCCACTTGGCTTTTGTAGCCCCTAAGGGCTAGACATTCACCATTGAGCCATTTTTTGGAGTACATTTTTGCTAAGAGACATAAATTTTGATCTATGAAGGTTGGGAAGATGAATTAGTTTTCCACCTTTCCTATTTTTTTGTGATCTACACAATGGAAATGTTAATTTTTGCATTTTGATGGCTCAAAATTTCAAAATGAGTATTTTTGGTCTATTTAGCTAATTAGATCATGTATTTTGAACCTTTATGAGGTTATAGCTTTTGACTGGTAACTCAAATTTGCATATTATTTTTTTGAAAGTGTGTATTTTCAACCTCTTCGCACCTGTAACATCTATTTATTATGATATTAAATCAAATTTGAATTTTTTCACCTTAATGACCTATTTGATAAACTATACATCTCTTGGCATGTAAAATGTCAAGGCATTTTACTTGACAACCTCATCAAATGTTTTTTTCATTTTACTCACATGGATAAAGTATTGGTTTTTGTCTTGGTCATGGCAATTTTTCTCTGTGGCCAAAATTCATGTGCTACTCCCTTATGGCTACTTGGGCCATTTTCAATTTTCTACTCAAAACATAAAAATTAAGCACTTTCAAATCTTGGAAATGGTTGGCATGGATTCATTGGATGGTTTCCAGTAAAGATCATGTATCATATGGCCTTGGAAGTGTTACCCTTGCTAAGGGAATAAAGGTTTTTAGAACTTTAATTCTTCCTTACAACTCAAAATGTGTTTGGAACTTTTAGGGTTTCATGGTTCTAATTTGGTGTCGGTGTGCACTTTTTCGAACTTAAGTTCCTCATGGAGTTCGAAAATGTATTTTGGCACTTAAGTGAGTTCCAAGGTTCTAATTTGGAGTTGTCTTTCACTTTTTGGAACTTAAGTGAGTTCCACAGCCCTAACTTTGAGTTGAGGTTCACTTTTGGAACTTAGTGATTTCCAAGTTCTACTTTTGAGTTGGGGTGCATTTTATTGGTTTATGTGTTCTAATTTTTCATTGTCATTGCACTTTTTCACGTGAGGTTCCACTTGGGAACCAAATGTGCTTTAGTTCCATATAGGAACAAAAATGTGTTTTTCAAACTCTTAAGTTATGTTAGGAAATATAATGTTTGAGACATTAATATAATATGTGTGAGATAATATACTATAATATTAACTATATAACTAAATTGTTTAATAAAAAAACTTAGTTTAATATTAGTGGTGGCTGAAACCACTCACAAAGTTAGAATAAATTATTGGTGAGTTGTCCTATATTTTAGGAGTTGTAATTGCATATTTAAGGATGTTTGTCTATTAAATATGAATAACAAAGTTTTATGGTGTTTATGTCGAGTAAAATTAGACCAAACTTAACATTTGGTATCAAAACAATTCAAGGAGTGGTGGTCAATTCTTGAGGAGACAACACTATATTTGCGTAGCTAAACCTATCACTCCATTGTGTAGAAATTTGCAAACATGTACACTTAGCCGTGGAATCAAATCTTGATTACATATGAAAACATTGAAGTGAAGGAGGCGTTTAATATAACTTGTTGTCAATTATTTCAGAAGTAAATATCTATGCATAGTAGCTTGACTGTTAATCTTAGTAGTTAGTAGCTTCGACAATTAGTTTGTCCTCATCCATTTGTTATGGGTAGTTTGAATGACCTAGAATTTAGAGAAATAGTTGTTTTTGTCAAACAAATATTGGTAGGATAAGAACAATTACTATCTAATATTGACTCCTTTTAGGTGACACCTCATAACCAAGGTTGTTATAGTTATTGAGTTGTCTTAATCTCAGCCGTTCATTTGTATTAATCTCAGCCGTTGATTTTCAACGAGAGTAGTATACAAGGGGGTCATTGGGGTCATTTGTAAACAGGAATTTTTTAGAGAAACTTGTAGTGTTAGCAAGTAGTCTTGCAGTGTTAGCAAGGGCGCAGTGATAGCGTTGGAGATAGCAGTGGAGGAATATCAGCAGGAGGATTAGGAGATTGTCGGAGCTCTGCCAGTAAGAGGCAAGCAGTATTTGTATCTCTTGATTTGTTGAAGTTTAATATATTTCTCATCTGTAGTACTGGTTTTCCCTACGGGGTTTTCCAGGGACAATTGTTTGAAAATATTGTGTTCACCTTGTTGGGTATTTTTATGTGTTTGTATTTGTGAAGTTACAGTTGTGTTATTTTCCAATATTTGTTGATCAAATAATCTTACAAGATAGGAGGTTAATAATCAGTAACTGTAATAGATTTTTCACATGGTATCAGAGCTAAGTTCGGGTAGAAGAGATTTACCCTAGGTGAAAGAAAGTGAGGGTTTATAAAACCCGCTTTAACCTCTTCAAATTATTATTATTATTTTCTTTTAAGATGGCCTCAAGAGTTTAAGAGATCGGGGCCAGATTGGATGGAGCCTCAAATTTTGGTGTTTGGAAAGCGGAATTTCTCTATTCTTTGGAAGAGAATGTTATCAAGGAATATGTGACCATTGTTGTACACACTGCCTACGGATGCAACACAACTCTTAGCATATAAGAAGGAAGATGCCAAGGTGAGGAGGTTGATTCTTCATGGTTTCAAGGATCATATTGTTCCACATATTACGAGTTGATACTTGTGAAGGCAATGTGGGATGCCATTATGAATCTGTGCACTGAATGCTACCACTAACCTAAGTGATTCTCGAGAGAAAATTTGAGGAATACCCTGATGAATAAGGAGAAGACGTCACAAGTTACCTCACTAGACTTAGACTTGTCAAGGATGAATTGGCAGCTATTGGAGACAAGCCAAGTGATGATGAGCTAGTGAGAATAGCCCTAAATGGGTTTACTAAGCAGTGGGATGTCTTTGTTCAAGTCATCAATGGACGAGACACCTTACCGAGTTGGGATCGGCTATGGAGTGATTTCACTTAGGAGGAGCTTACACTAAGTATTGTCAATGGAGCCAACAATAAGAGTCAGAAAAGTGAGGTGGAATAGGAAAATGTTGCCCTAGTGGGTAAAGGGAAAGCAAAGAAGGGGTCTAGTAAAGGATCAAATTCACAAGGTGAAAAGAAGAAGAAAGATTCTTCGAAGATCAAGTGCTATGGCTGTCACGAGTTTGGCCACTATGTCAGTGATTGCCCAGAAAGGAAGAAGAATGAAAAGAAAGGCAAGAAGCAAGTTGCGGCTTCAACGCAAGTGCAGATGAGCTCTCTAGTAGAATGGAAGATGATTTTGCACTCATAGCATGTATGGTTAGCTCAACCTCATAGAGTGTTTGGTACATAGATAGTGGGGTGTCATATCATATGACAGGAGTTAGAGAATACTTCTCCAGTTATAAGGAAGAGAGCACCAGAATCTAGATCTCTATGGGGAACATGTCCAAACTCAACTCAGTTGGGAAAGGGACTGTTCAGTTTCAGAGGGAGAGTGGTAAGATGATTCCCCTTCATGATGTGTTGCATGTTCCAGCTTAGGGATGAATTTGATTTCTATATCTATCCTTCAGGACAAAGGGTACAATGTACTCTTTAGAGGGGCACATGTGTTGATCAAGCACAAGGATTGGAAATCACCCATAGCTATTGGAGTTAGGAGCGGTCGGCTTTATAGGCTGCAGTTTGATATTCCTAAGGCACTCATGAGCAACAATAATCTTAGAGATCAGGGAGAGCTATGGCATAGAAGGATGGGCCATATCCATCATGGAGCCCTTAAATTACTTCATGAGACAGGTGATGGTGTTCTGAGGTGACTACAGAGCACGATGATGTATGTAAGGGATGCATGTTGGGGAAGTTTGCTAAAGCATCTTTTCCAAGGAGTGACACCAGATCCAAGGGCGTTCTTGATCTAGTACATTCAGATGTATGTGGACCAATGTCGACAAAGTCTCTCAGAGGGTATGAGTACTTTGTTACTTTTATTGATGATTTCTCCAGGAAGACATGGATATACTTCTTGAAGACCAAGGATGAGGTTTTCAGTCGCTTCCAAGAGTTCAAAGCTCTTGTGGAGAATTCGACAGGAAGGAAGATAAAATTTCTTTGGTCAGACAATGGAGGCGAGTACAAAAGCAATGAGTTCCAGGAGTTCTGTACCAGAGAAGGAATCAAGAGAGAGTGGACTGTTCCTTACAATCCGCAACAAAATGGAGTTGCTGAGAGGAAGAATCGGTCTATAACAGAGGCATCAAGGGCTATGTTGCATGACCAGGATTTACCCCATTATCTGTGGGCAGAGGCATGCAATACAACAGTATACATACAGAATAGAGTTCCACATAAGGTACTAGGGAAGATGACACCAGAGGAAGCATTCACTGGGAAGAAGCTAGATGTCAGTCACTTTAGGATCTTTGGGAGTTTGGCATATTGTCACATTCCTAAGGATACACGTACCAAGTTAGATTAGACTACAGAGAGAGGGTACTTTGTGGGGTACAGTGAAACCTCTAAGGCATATCGGATATTCATTCCGGGGACCAGAAGGATTATTGTTCGACGTGATGTCAAGTTCATGGAGGACAAGGCATTTAGAAGGTCTAGAGATTTGCCAGTAGATGATCAGAGTAAGCAGCCAATAGAAGCTCCAAGGATCACTCAATCGAGTCAAGGGCAGCAAAGCTCGAGTACAGTTACTAGTACAAGCATAGACTCAGGAGGAGAGAGTTTTCAAAGTATGGAGCAACAGGTGCAAGAAGAGATGCATCAAGAAGACATGGAGGTTGATATTTCATCCTCTACAGTTGGCAGCAAGAACCGTGAGGTTCAACGAACACAGAAGAATACTCAGGAGTTAGTGGGTACTCCTAGGAGGAGTGATAGAGAACGAAAACCACCAGCCAGGTATGATGACTATGTTGCATTAGTTAGTATGTTGGTAGATAGTGAACCTTCTAGCTATCAGGAGGCTACACAACATCAAGTGTGGCAAGAAGCAATGGTTGAGGAGTATACTTCAATTATGCAGAATGATGTGTGGGAGGTAGTGCCTAGACCAACAGATAGGGCAGTGGTTGGATCACGCTGGATCTATAAGATCAAGCACGGTGCAGATGGTAGCATCGAGAAATATAAGGCAAGGTTCGTGGCAAAGGGGTTCTCTCAGAAAGAGGGAATAGACTACGAGGAGACATTTGCTCCAGTTGCCAGGTATACTTCTATACAAGCTGTAATCTCAATTTCAGCACAGATGGGATGGCAGATCCATCAAATGGATGTCAAGACAGCGTTTCTTAATGGTTGAGCCAAAGAGAGTGCATTGGACTACAACAAAGCATGTGCTGCATTATTTGCAAGGTACAATCGAGTATGGAATTAGATATGCTCGAGGTGAAGGAATCAAGTTGATGGGCTATACTGACGTAGATTGGGCAGGTAGTACAATGGACAAGAGGAGCACTTCAGGGTGTTGTTTCAGTCTGGGATCAGGAGTTGTATCTTGGTTCAACAGGAAGCAGAAGTCTGTGGCTCTGAGTTTAGCAGAGTCAGAGTACATAGCAGCTAGCATGGCAACATGTGAAGCTATATGGCTTCGGAAGTTGCTAGTAGCTTTGTTTGGTCAGAAGGTTGAGACTACGGTGATACACTGCGACAATCAGAGTTGCATCAAGTTGACTGAGAATCCGGTGTTTCATGATAGGTCAAAACATATAGACATCAAGTATCACTTCATCAGATATTGTGTACAAAGACGGGGTTGTTAAGCTACGGTTTGTACCTACGGATCAGCGGTAGCGAGACATTACGAAAAAGGCATTGGGAAGGAAAAATTTATCTTCTTCGAGAGATGTTGGGTGTCATGCGAGAACAACTTCCTCGCTAAGAGGGAGTGTTAATCTTAGTAGTTAGTAGCTTGGGACATTTTTGTCCTCATCCATTTGTTATGGGTAGTTTGGACAGCCTAGAATTTAGAGAAATAGTTGTTTTTGTCAAACAAATATTGTTAGGATAAGAACAATTGCTATCTAATATTGACTCCTTTTAGGTGACACCTCATAACCAAGGTTGTTATGGTTATTGAGTTGTCTTAATCTCAGCCGTTCATTTGTATTAATCTCGGTCATTGATTTTCAATGAGAGTAGTATATAAGGGGGTCATTGGGGTCATTTGTAACAAGGAATTTTTAGAGAAACTTGCAGGTGTTAGCAAGTAGTCTTGCAGTGTCAGCAAGGGCGCAGTGATAGCGTTGGAGATAGCAATGGAGGAATATCAGCAGGAGGATTAGGAGATTGTCGGAGCTCTGCCAGTAAGAGGCAAGCAATATTTGTATCTCTTGATTTGCTGAAGTTTAATATATTTCTCATATGTAGTACTGGTTTTCCCTACGGGGTTTTTCCAGGACAATTGTCCGAAAATATTGTGTTCACCTTGTTGGGTATTTTTTTATGTGTTTGTATTTGTGAAGTTATAGTTGTGTTATTTTCCAATATTTGTTGATCAAATAATCTTACAAGATAGGAGGTTAATAATCGATGAATCGTAATATATTTTCACATAGACTTCTATGAGATTTTTTTATGCCTTTAATAGTCTGCACCAAGCCAAGATTCACAAGCGTCGATCAATTTCGCAAACAAATATCTCACCCTTAATACCATGCGGCCTTCATGGTTTTCTAAAATCTTATTTGAAGCTACGTCTAGAATTATTAACATCTATATATGATCGACGTGTTTACAATCTTGAACAATACGCAAAATAAATAATGTTGAGTTGAATATTTATGGTTAACGTGCCATAGGTTGATTAAAAATACAATCCAAATTTGTCTCGCGATCGGGGCATGTGAGAATGGTGCAAGTTTTGATTTGCAAAAGTTAAGATAATTCATACTATGGTTGCATGCATCTTGTGGGAGGTTTGACATATTTAATACTCTAGATATCGGGTTTTGCAAGGTTCCAATGTGGGGTTTGTGACCACTACATCCCATATACTTCCATCACCATCCCGTATGCTTCCATGGTTACCGTAAAATGCATCATTATCATGTCTCCATCTTGTCAATCAAGGTAACAATGTATAGTCATATAATTGGTGATTATTGTCAAGTCTTTGTTCATATAGACGAAATAGCATTGTTAATTGTTGTTATTGTTTAAGGGTGTTATTGTTAATTATTAGAATTATTTAGAAGTCGGTTTAATTGGGACATTATTATTCATATAGAAAAATGATCTCAATATAGTCTTCAATTTATTTATACTCTTCTACTACTATTTCTAATTATAGATTTAATCTATATTAGAAATTATTTATGTAATTTTGTTTGGTCAAGTAATGTTAAAAGTATTGAACGTAAATTGTTTCATCCATGTCTAGGTGAATATTAGGAGGTGTGGTCTAAAAATTATTGTACATATGCATTCTTGGTAGAATCTGATGTCCTTTTTGTGATAAATTGTGAAAATGGAGAAATTAGATCTCGATAAATTTGAAGGGCGGAATTTCCATACTTGAAAAATACAAATACAACTCATTGTAATTGAAAATGACATTTGAGATGTCATCAAATCAACTTCCGTTACACTAAAAATGCAAACGAACATGCACAAAGTGGAAAATCAAAGCATTAGGGACTATTGTTCTCGCCAAAGGCATATCTCCACCATGTGGACTTCACGAAGTCTACAAAATAAATTTGGGAATCATTAACAAGATTTTTGGATATGAAGAAGAACGTGAAAATACTACTTTGAAGCAACGACAGTATGGATTGAAGATGTATGAAGGCACAAAACTTTTAGAAAATATAAGTAAGTTTCATTCTACTAAATCAATTAGGTGATATTAACGAGAAAGTAAAATATGATGATTCAAAAGAAATACTTCTAAATAACATGCCGATGAGTTTTTCCAGTATGGTTTTTACTTTAAGGAAGGTGAACATTATCTTGGAAGGAATCATCCTCACTTTACTTGATGAGGGAAACTCAAATAAAAGGTTTGAACGAGAAGAGGTATTATATGTCCAAAACAAGGCAAATACATCTTCAAAAAAGGGCAAGTACAATTCAAAGCATGTTCCATGAAAATAAAAATAAAATGTTAGTATTGTAAAAATAAGAACATATAATTTTGAATTGTAAAAAGAGGGTGCATGATCTTCTGGATGATAAATTGTATCAAAAAGTCAACTTATCTCAAGAAACTGACTAGAAAAAATACCTAAATGATGAAGAAATTTATTTTCCTAGTGACGGAGATTTTCTACACTAAATAACTACTACAGTCTACATGAGGATGGAGGAAACAAGGGAAGGAGGTAAATAAACAACATCTCATCAACTACTAATGACGGGACCACACATTTGCATTAGTGGCACTTTCTATATTTTTAGTTGTTTGCTTTGTGTGGTGTACAAAATATTAAACTTTGTAATCATTCCCCTGCTAAGATTGAAAAGAGGAGAATGTAGCTATAGGAGGGAAGTTGACTACAAAGTTCCTATGACTTCTGGAATTCTTGGAAGTATTATTAGATGGCGATAAATTCATTGTGGTGATGTTTGTGATCATGTGTGTAGAAATATCCAAATAGTAGTATGTAGACCACAAAGTATACATAGGCATATGCTTTTGTTTCTAGTTCAATGTTGTTTCTTCCTATGTTCACATTAAGGGGGTGAATGTCAACAATTAATAATTTTCGATCAAGTGCGTGAATGTTAGGAAATACTAGTATGAACATGTTGTCTCCCAAAACCGCTTTTCATTTTCTAAGTTAAATCTGAAATATTGAGCTCTCGCCCTCCTAAAGTATTTAAGCCAAGTTAAAAGTTCGAAGAGACATAAAAATCCATGCCCTAGGGTTGTTTCAAATCCCTAGTCTGTTTGTTTTGCTAAATTTCCATTTCCCTGTCTCGATGCGTGAAAACTTTATTGTTGTCCTCATTTGAATGAAATTGTCAAATTTTATAGGCCCCTGGATCATCGGACCTTGTATTGTTTTCAATTCCTCAGCTCGTGAAAGAAATTTGAAAATCGGGTGTGAAATGGTGGAGTTTTCTTCTTCTTTGCATTTTTCCACAGTCGGGAGTGACAGGTAGATCTTCCCGTTAAATTTTACCTCAGCATCCACGGGTGATACGTGGGTCTCTCTGATTGGATGTGGTTCGGTCATATTTCAAATTCTAGTGGAAGTAGCCACACATCCAAATGACACAACTCCAGGGGCAGGGTCCAAGGGACAGTCTTCAATTAAGCACACATGTCCATGTTTCCTAGGTACAAAATGAAGGTAAAACGACTAAAATCAGCTAAGTATGGAAGGCTCCTGTGACCCCTCCACATGCCTCATCGACACATTTTCAAGATTCAAATCTAGGGGCAGTCCTCAAGCTTTCGCCAGTTCTCCACATGTCTCAGGTCCAAAAAGGACAGAGCCGATCGTTGAAATTGACTAAGTATGAGCGGGTCTACAAGAGCCTCCACGTGCCGCAACGGCACAATTCTAAAAGTGGGGCAAAAGGGCCAATTCCCAAATCAGTGCCAGATTGCCACGTGTCTAGGGTCAATAGAGAGACAAAGTTGGACGTTGAAAAGTCTAACCCCGGCGGAAGGTTGCCACACGTCGGCACGACGCCATTTCAAAAGTAAAATCCAAGAGTCGGTCTCTAAGTAGCATCACTCATTGCGTGTCCTAGGTCCAAAAAGAGACAGACGATTGTTGGAATTGACTAAGTATGAGTAGGTCTGCAGGAGCCTCCACGTGCTTCAATGACGCATCTTAGAAGTGAAACTGAAAGGGCCCATCTTCAAATACGTATTGGCTCGCCACGTCAGGATCGGTGGAGGCTACCACGCACCAGCGTGATGCCATTTCAAAAGTAAAACCCAAGGGTTAGTTTCCAAGTAGCACCAGCTCACCGCGTGGTCAGAGTCATTGGAGAGACAGAGTTGGCCATTGAAAACTCTAACCCCAGCAGAAGGAGACACGGGTCAGCCCGGCATAATTTCATAAGGTGCTTCCAAAGCAGAAACTCAAATCAGTGTCGAGTCTCTATGTGTCTAAGGGTTAGCATGACTCAAACAGAACAAATCCTAAATCCGCTAAGTACAAAGGAACCGGTGGAGCTCTCCACATATAAGCCTCGGCGCAAATTCAAAAAAACAAAACTAGAGGCGGTGTTCCAAATCAACGCTGGCCCGACACGCATCCAGGGTCAGATATACGGCCCCACCAAACAAAAGATAGATAGTCAAAGCATCTGTAGGCCCATTCCAATCAATGCCTTCCACGTGGGTAACCCGGATTTAAAGTTGTAAAATAAAATCAAACGGCCCATGTTTTAACTAGAAAAATAATGTAACGACAGAGTATTTTAAACTATTTCTTTCCGCCCTAAGCATTTTTATGTGAATCAAGAATTTGAAGGGGTGCTAATAGCTAGACCTAGTTAGTAATCGTTTCTTGTTGGCTCGAGGAATTGTAACCGTTTCTTGTGGGCTATATCATGGACTCTAAAATTCATTGTAAGGGCTGGAAAATTGATCTAGAAAACTCACGAGTGCATTGTACTCAGAGAAAGAAAAGGAGTTAGCCATTTTTCCTCCATTTTCCCCCTTTTTCTCAATTTCCTCCATTTCTCCACGATGTACAACCTCTGATTAAGCATCAATACAAGAAGAAAGATTTTATAGCCTTCTTTGATGAGGAGATTTTAGAAACTTTGAATTCACAATCTTATCTCGTCTTGTTGCCATTTGCAGGGTTGTTTCTTCCCATGAATGCATGTGTTAAAGTTTCTGACTAATGTGTGCAGGAATCTGATTTCCTACCTGCAACATTAGTTTCCCCTATCTCATTTCTCACTCCCTTTCCCACCTTCATAGCAAATCCCCCTTGCAGATAATTGCAAGCATTTGCCACAGGGTCAGTGGAGTGCCCCTGTTGGATCCCCTGGTTGAAAGGCCACCATAGTAATCCACGTTTTCTGCATGCATATCTGACAAATTTTGCACTTTGATTAAGTAGAGGGACATAGATTCCCGAGCATTGGCAAGATAACCACCAATTTGTCCCCTAAAAATTTTCTCGCGAACAAAATATTAGATATTAATGTGTGAGACATTAATATAATGTGTGAGATAATATAATACGATATTAGTTATATAATTAAGTTGTTGAATAAACAAATGAGATTAATATTAGTGGTGGTTAAAAACACTCATGAAGTTAGAATAAGTTGTTAGTGAGTTATCCTATATTTTGGGATTTGTAATTTCCTATATAAGTGAATGTTTGTCTATTGAATATGAATAATGAATTTTTATGGTGTTTATGTTGTGTAATTTTTTTCCAAACTTAACAAGTTCCCGCTCCCAATAAAAAAGTGTGCCCAAGATTCCCGTGGCATTCAAAAGTGTACTTTCCTCCAAAAATTAAAGGTGAAATTACTTAAAACTCATCCTAAACTCCTCAAATCCATTTTATAACAAAAGTGCATTCTCCTTTGCTCCATGAAAGCCATGGAAGCCATGAAAAACCAGCTCCATGACCTAACCTCCAAGAACACATTTTTGCTCATAGCTAGTGACTCCATGGATGAAATCCTTTGAAATTTTGTCAAGTTTCCATCCTCCAAAACTCCTTTGGAGTGATATACCATGATTAGGCTATGAATAACTCATTTATTTTCTATCTCCATTTTTCTTTACTTTACTGGAAATTTTTATTTTGACCTAGTTTTGCTCAAGACATTTTTGTTTATTGTCAAAGATCTCATAATGAAAACTTTCTAAAATTTTAACCATAGGTTCCCCTTGTGAACATAATTCTTTGAATTATTTATTGAATGATAACGTAGAGTATTCCATTAGAAATCATCAAACTCATTTTTCATCCCTGGTTCCATTAAAAATCTCATTGTCAGCAACCAAAACTTGTTTTGTAATTTCCCACAATTCCCAATGAGATATCTTCGTAAAAATGGGAGAATCAATTCTTATCGGAAACAAATTTAAAATGGAGGAAGTATTTTTGATTTGGTCAATTATTTCTCTCACGGTAATCTAATTAATGTTGCAACTCAACATCTCATTAAAACCTAAATTTTTGCCTAGAAAAGCCGAAAATATTTTTACTTTTTACCAATGATTCGGCAAGCTAGATTGCCTAAAATTGGAGAAAATGTTCTTATTAAAATAAGCTTTCATTTGATCCATATCTTGCATTATGAGGTGGATTATTTTTGGATATATGGATGATTGATATTTTCACAATATTCTACCCACTTCATTGGATTTAACATTTTCCCATCGATCCCGATGAGAGAATTGCCTAAAAATTGGAGCATCACTTATTTTATCAAGAATATTTCAAAAAAATCCAATCAGAAGTGACTTGGATCAGTCCTTCATCCATGATGACGACATCCATTGTGTAACCAAAAACATCATTGAGGGTCATTGAAAACATTTTAAAAGGAAGAAAAACTCATTTGTTAACATGGGTCAGAGTGTACAAGAGGATTGTTGAGCATGAAACATCTAATCAAATAATGGAAGGATTATATTATGTGAACAATGGTTCTAGTTTATTCTCGAGCTCCTTACCATCCTTCATATAGGATACATAATAATAAGTACTTATATTCTTCAGAAGACATTGTCCATTCAATCAATGCTTGATTCCATCTCACAAATAGGAAGTGTTTCCATTTTGAATATTGTTACGTTTCCATTGAGGATTATCATAAATATTTGATAGTATTGAATCCAAGAGAGCTCATGGTGTGATTTTTCTTACCAAATATGGGGCATGTGTGATGTGAGTGTATGTTTCATGATTATTGCAAGATAAGTGTTTTCTCATGTGAGAGACGAGAGATAATGTTTGTGAAAAAAGTTGATTTGAGTAGTCTATCATTTCTCATAGAGACAAAGAAATAAAAGAGTGATTTCCAAGCATGGCCAAAGATGATCATTTTGGATAAGATGTGGAGCATCATTTCTAAGTCCAATAAAATACATAATCAAAAAAGCAATCGAGAAAGATCCTATTTAGTTGCAACATTCATCTCCGCCATGAAGGAAGAGAAGAACTTCATCCCGAATCATCTTCTCTTGATCACACCTTCTCTCTCTAACATTCTTTTTCTACTATTGAGAAATCAATTTTGTAAGTATGACTTAAGTCATTTAAAGTTTATATTTCTTTGTTGAGATTTCACTTTAAGTTGAAAATTTGCATGGGAATGCAAAGAGTCACTTGTTTTGGCTATAAATTGGAATGCTCTCTCCAATTCCCAAGGATAAAATCTTTCTCTCTTTAGCAGTTTGTATTCTTCTATAACTTCTTTCACTCATTTGATTAGATGTTAGCATTTGTAAGAACTTGAAGGACTTTGTGCCTTATTTTTAGAATGAATATATATTGATAAGGATTTGTATTTATCTTGCATCTTTCGTTGCATTATCTTATTATGATGTTATGGTGTGCTTTCATGTTTCCTCCAATTAAAATTGGAATCACCTCTGAGTTGTAGTTGATGAAATATGAGTTCATCTCATTAATACAATTCCCCTTCTCATTTATCTTTCTTCCCTTACCTACAAATTTATCCCTCTCTAGTATATCATTATAGTCACAACAAGGGTACTTCTACACATTCCATGGCCTCTAGCCACCTTGGATATTAGTATAATGTACATAGTTTATAAATTTCAATAAATGGGAGCCTCCCCATTCCCAAGAGGAGGGACTTTGTCCCACGAGCATTAATGAAATGACATATTTTTTCCTAACAAAATATTTTGACACCAACAGCTTTTGGTAACTTTGTTGGGGATCAAACAATCCTATTTTCTGATACCCTTTTCCCATAAAATATAAAAAAATCATATATAACAAAAAATTATAGAATATATACGAGAGGTGACCGAGAAATTGGTATTATATATCCTACATTTGAGTTGTAACAATAGGTTGATTTTAGAGTTGATCTTGTACAATTTCAAAGACAAGGTGAGGGAGTTCCTCCGAATATTCATTCAAATATCCTATTGTTAGTCTCATTACATCTCCCATATCTCACCACCACTGAATAATATTCCTCCAAATATGGTTGTGCCAATACCTTGGGGTCAAAATACCAGTCCACTAGATTCAACTCCTCCACTTTATGAACTACCTAGAGGATAAAAATAATTTTATGAAGTTTTATGGAGATGGAAAGCAACATCCATATGAATATTATATCATTTATCATAAGATGTGGTATTCCCCGGAGTAGGACATGAATATTTGTTGTTTAGTTATTCATAGATTCATTACAAGATGTTATTGTAGAATGGTTCTACTATTTTCAATCTCGCTTAATCACTGGTTAGGAAGATATGAAAGCTAAATTTGAATCAAGGTTCAAGTCAAAAAAATATGCCCATGTCCTTCTTACTCAATTGGCTCAAATGAAGAAATAACCATAGGATCCCATGAGAGAATTGTGGCCAAATTCAACAAGTTGTTAATAATATCCCTACTAGTGCATGTCCTACTACATACAATCAAAATAAGTTATTCATAAATTCTTAGTTTATCAAGTTGGCTTCATATTTTGTAGAACTCGACCAAATACTTTGGGTAATTATCAATAACTTGCAATTGAATTGGAATATGTTCTTATCATGTCGAAAAGATCAAGAACCCTATAAATTCCAAATCTCTCAGGATGAAGGAACTAATTCATTGCTACAAAAGTTGATCAATGATCTAAATACACTAAAGAAGAAAATGGATGGCATTCCCTATATCAAAAAAATAACTAGAATCAGATTGTTGGATCTCCCCAAAGGCTTTCCTTGGAGGCTACTGATGTTAATGGAGCATGTGGATCCTAAGAAGATGAATAAGATGAAATTGATGAATCAAAACATGAGGGGGAATAAGAAGTTGAATACGTAAACATTGGATATTTTGAATACTCATTTGATGGAGATTCATAGGAGTCCATGACTGATATGAATATTTAATATTGTGCGGTGTTCACCCATTCACAAGCATAGAAAGAGGCCTCTTCATCCAATGCCCAAGAAAAACACTTGAATCCTCAAAAGATGACTCTACAAAAACAACAAAAAGAGGGTGACTACATCCCACTTCCATGGTATCAGCCAAGAAGAATCCCAATATCTCCTCATCCAAATCCACATCTCCTTCTCTAGGTATGTCTCTTTTCTCTTCCATGGTCAAATCATTTTCTACTTTAGCTTCTTTTGTTCCTAAAAATGTAACTCCTACTCTTTTCAAGGCTACCATTGTTCCTAAAGTATCCACCTCTTCATCCTTTGACATCATTGACCATGTTAAGAATTCCAAAGTCCAAATTTACGAATCTGAGTATCTTAGAACCCACCCCAAAAAAATGTTATAAACTTGTTCAATTTATCAAAGGAAGTAGTCCAAAGTCTAGTTCCATCAATCCACTATCAAAGAACCACTTCCCACTCCTATTACTACTCCTCGTAACCTTCTTGCCTCGACATCATCCACTTAGATAAAGTATAACCCTTTTAACTCTCTTTCTTGATTAATGGGTATAAATTGAATAACTATATCATTGTCTTTGGTGCCTCTGACAACATTATTCCCACCAAATTTTCTAAGACCCTTGGTCTCACTCTCTCTTATGATGTTGGTTGTTGTTATTCAATGGAGACCAAAGAAGCACACCTTATTAGTCAGGTCAAATATGCTCAAGTAACATTGTAGATTTTCCTGATAATAAATTCAAGATTGACATAATTGTGGTTGAAATTCCAACTTCATATGAGATGTTGTTCATCCAAAGTTTTTATCACGATGTTGGTAAATATATATGAGTGGACTGGTCAAGCACCACCCTACCAAGAAGATGAGACACATTGTTAAAAAAGATGACCCAAGGGAAGACATTTTGTACCAAGATTCAAGATATGAAAACTATTTCATAACTTCAGAGGAAGATGTTAAGCTACCCATATTGATGGAGGAGTACCCAGATGTGATTGAGTTAGTTGAGAAACAACATGATGATTTGATGGACCTATAATTTGATAGTGTGTACTTCTCATTGAATATGGATATATGTTCTCTACTTGGTGATGATAAGAATCATGGATATATTGAATTTCCATAATGCAACCCTGAGATGATAAGTAAAACACATCATGAATAAAATGAAATATCTAATAATTTCTGGAAATGTGAGCCCCAAGTTTCCAATCAACTTCTCAAGAGCTAGCATGAGGATTTACTTAGTGTATATGATTGTGAATATGAAGCTTTCTTTTTCTTTATGAAGAAGAGGAACTTATAATTGATGAATGGACAAATGGAAAGGTGTTTGAGTCTTTCAAGGATGATTCCAATTACGAATAAGATATATCCATCACAGAGATGACTATTGCAGCCCAAGAAGGTCATAAGGAGAGTGATAATCTTTATATTCTATCCCCAACCTTGT
This sequence comes from Taxus wallichiana var. yunnanensis, assembly GCA_018340775.1. NCBI lineage: Eukaryota > Viridiplantae > Streptophyta > Pinopsida > Cupressales > Taxaceae > Taxus > Taxus wallichiana. The sequence goes on from CM031242.1 coordinate 925,661,096, forward strand.
GTTCATTATTCTTTCAAGAATATGAAACACCATGTGATTCATATCATAGTAAGAAGAAGATCGAGATTGATCTAGTGTGTGTGAAGGATAAATATTTAGAGCAACCGATAAACATGAAGCAACAAGAAGTTTGTGATGGTGTTGAAAATATCAAAAGCTCTATCAAGAACTAGTTCATGGAAACAATGGTCATAAAGAGCTTGAAAAGTAAATAGAAAATGTTTATCTCGAGAGCAAAAGCCTAGTATGATCAAGAATAAAGCATGTAACAATGATAAAGTGAAAATGAGAAATTCTAAGCATGGGTGAATTTAAAAAGGATTGTGATGCAGGAGCATCACTCCTAGCTTGTACATAGGGTTGTCAAGATCAATTTTGGATTGCAAAATTATGTTGATAGGTCTAGGAAGTCATTTTTGTCATCTTGGTGTGTTTTTCTTAGTCTAGCCTTCTCAAAATTTGAATTATGCATTTTCCCTCCTAAAGTGCAAGTTTAAAATTTAAGGCTATTTTGGCTTTGTTGTCACTTGGATCGTGCACCCATTGAATCATCGATGATCCAATGTAACATGGGAACATCCCCAAGGTGTGGGACCTTGGCTCCTTGGGATGAACCTCCGGAGAAGGTTGACTTCCTTCTAAACTAAGTACATCTAATATAAGATTAGACTATGAAATCTACAGTGTTGGAAAACAAACTATACTATCCAATTCTTCAAAGAAAAGGGAGAGGAATAACTGAAAATACTTGGAAAAGGTGATGCACCAATAGTTTAATGAACAAGAAGATCACTTTACAAGCACATAATACTTTTACGAATAATAGATGACATGCACATCTTTCTATTTATTTTCTTCAACAAATGATTCTTATGAAAGTAATATTTACTAATAACATAAGGGATTTTTCCTATTCCACAACTGAAACAATAAGTCTCATTAATCACAATTGTAATCTTGCTAAAGAAAAATAATTAGTGTGAAGGTAGGATAGATCATCACATACTAGGAAATAAGAACATTCACAAGTATAAAATGAGCTATTTGAATACACAACACATTAAATAGATGAAGGAAAAATATTGGTTTTGTATATAGTATTGAGGCTAAAGCCTGTATATGAGTACTCAAAATGGTAGAGCCTCCTTACAAAAATGATCCAAAAGTCCCTATAACAAATTACATTCTTCTATTTATAGATTAAGAAGGTTGAGAAATTATAGTTACTCATCTTAATCATTACATACTAAAAATATAATGCATTTATACTTGAAAAATAGTCTCCCATAAAAATATAAAGGTTGTGCAAGTTTTATTGGATCAAACCTACAACTCAAATAGTGATTGTGGCTCGAGATTGCAAAAATGGTGGCCAAGTTCTACTAGGGTTAGCGCCACCCTTTTACCAATCTGTATTAGTTTATTTTTCTCATTCAACTTAGACATAACTTCTTAATTAACACGTAACTTTATGGCTTCATTATATTCAAACAACTTTGAGGAGTGTTATGGTTATATTACCTTAGTTAATTATGGTTATATTTATTTATTATAACCATATTTATTTTAACCATCTATTTTGTTTTATTCAAACATACGGGAGTTGTTGTATTGTTTTAACAATACTATTGTTTGTATTGGTTCATATTTGTACCCATGTGCAACCCATTTATTTGTTTGTATATTTTTGTCCAATATGTATAAATATTGCAACACATCTTTTGTAATTTGATTTGGATTATTAATAAAATATCCAAGCTTCTGTCCCTGTTTTACATTTGGTACCAAAGCTGGTCAAGCTCCTAGAGAGGTTAGAAGAAAAAAGGTTTTGAGAAGAAAATTTGATTCACAGAGAGCCGTGTTGCCTCCAAAGCAACTTCCCAAATCTCCTCAGCATCCCACAACCTCCTGTGATCTCCGGTGTAGTAAACGTAAAGCAATTTTTTTTGCCTTGGTGCCCTCTGCACTAGGAAAATTTACTTCTAGAGCATTTTCTGGTTTATACAAATCAAAATAAATATTTTTATAAAATAAAAAAATTCTTTTAGGGGTTTCATAACTAAAATTTGGTGACACTATTAGTCATAGTAATATAATATCAGCTCTGCAACACCACATTTGGAGGCCCCTCCCCGAGCCGACTCTCCCGACCGAGCTCATTCTGAGTCAGATCATTAAAGCTGAGTTTGCTTGATTCGGATACAATATGTTGTCATTGGACTTCAAATAGTCATTTTGAAAAGGAGTCGAGCTCCTCTAAAGACTAAGTCAAGTTTTCTTTTCATTGATCTTCTCATGAAATTGTGAGGTCAGGGTTGTTATGCGCATTCTAACCAAGCTACATAAAAGTGTTTTATCCCATCTTGGGTGAGTTGAGGATGGTTTGGCTTCCAAATCCAAGTTGAAGGTCTCACGCTATGCATTGGTGGGTTGATCCTTGAAAACTAAGCCAAGCTTTGCTTTGTTTCCAAACCCAGTCGTGGGAGGATCAAGAATGATCCACGTAGGTGAAAATAAGCAATAAGCATCCACAAATCTACAATAAAAATAAGCAGATGCATCACATACACTTTTACCTGCGCAACAAAGCAATACCCAACCGCTTCCACGAGCAACTCCATTCGAGCTTCCAAATTCAAAAAAAACTGTAACGCAGCTAAGGAAGCAGGTGAGCTAACCTCCTTCCATTCGAGCCATCCCAGGATCCCTCCAACACTTGACCCTACACAATATAAAAAAACAATGAACAAATTCAAAACTTACTTATCAACCTACAAATACAAAAAGTATACAATCAATACAAGCAAAACAAAAAAAAACTTTGCATAGAAATTCAAAATGGAGCAAAATAAAATCAAAAAGCAAAAGGCTTAAGCATTACATATCTATTTTTTGCAAACCCTAAACTTAATAAATCTCCACCTCAACGTTTTCCATGTGGATCCTCCTCTGCCATGTCACATTTTTAAAAGGTCAGTCAATTTTGAAGTTTAATAAAATTCATTTACTTCAAATTACATGCATATGTGCTATCTGGCTAGTAGAAAGGTCTTGGGGCAGCGAGGTTTGGGGTTCAACCCCCACCCCCAACATAATTTTTCAAACCTTTTTAAAATTTAGTGAAAATTTTGGAAAAACCGCCACCTTTAGAGGCATAAATAACATAAAAACCTAAGATAAATCCTTAGTTATAACTAAAGCCATCACTAAAAATAGCGAGAAAAACCCTACAAAGGGTTAAAAAAATTTCTTCCAAAATTGCTCAATTTTTTTATTCTAGACAACTTTTTCCAAAGGAGGGGTATCAGAAAACTTCATTTTGAGCCACTTTTTTTTAATGGTTTTTTTCTCACAAAGCCGTATTGGGCTCTGAGGCCACCAGGGCCCAAAAAAAAAAAAAAATTCTCTTCATTTCAATTTTTCAATTTTTTTGAATGTAATTGTATACTTTAGTATATTGTACTAATTTTAGGTTGCCATATAATCAACATTGACATTGTAACTACTCAAAAACTGGCAGAGAATTGTAATAAAAATAGTGAAATTTGGTTCTAAAACACTCACGAGATCCTATATCTCATTCGCAACATTCAGTATAAAAAATGCCTTTGGGAAGTGCTTACGGGTAAAGTCATCATGACTACTACTGCACTTAACGCCTAATATAGTTGCAACAACATCGTCTGGCATCAAACCTTTAAATCGATGGGGAGTAATAAGGACACAATGCACACACTATGAGCCATCCCATCTATCTATGAATGATTGCTGACTTAAATCTAGACTAAGAAATTATCCGAGTATATAGCAAAGTTATGTGCACATAGCATATGAGGATATTTCTTTGAGCCGGTGTCAATAATCACACAGACCCCTTTCAATATTGTCTTGGTACCACGTATCAAATTCTTTCATGTACGTTAACACCTCTTTCACGTATCACCGAGTATATCAAAAGGGTGAGCTTCTTCCACATACCGATGGGTATATCGAAGGGCATGTATATAGAAAGGTTCGGTATATCGAATGACGGTATATAGATTGGGAGACCTTATACCTAGAGTGATAAGAGCCTAACCCTATCAGTGAATTCTACAAAATGGGCACCAATGCCCCCAAATTATTTCTTCTAGATTCACAACTACTTAGAGGAAACAACTATGCTACATGGAAGAAAAAATCAAGACACAACTTGAGTTTGAAGAGATATGGCCTATTGTGAATGGTACTCTAACCAAATCAACTACTGATACAACACAACAACGATGATAGTTTGATAGATCGTATCAGAAAGTGAAGCTCGTCATCTTTTTTAGAGTGTCTAATGATGTGCAACCCCACATTCAAGATGCCAAAACAACCAAAGAAGCATGGGATAATTTAAGCATGATGTATGAGGCCAAAAACAAGAATGTCATATTAATTTATAGAGTCAGTTACACACACTGAAGTTTAAGAAAAATGAAAAATAGAAGCTTTCTTGAGAAGAGTTGTAGAGTTGAGGGCTTCACTTCTAGCCCTAGGAGAGGAGGTCACTGATGAACACTCTCATTCCAATTGTTCTAAGAGTCCCTCCCTTCTTCATACCGCACATTTTTGTGACAACCCTAAACTTGTTAGATACGATAGTTAGTTTTGAAAAATTGGTAAATCTATTACAACAAGAGGAAGCCCTATATAATAAGGATGATGAAGAGGAGCAGAAAATTTCTTCTCATCAAAAATGGAAAGGAAAAGGGAAAGGAAAACCTAATTCCTATAAAAACCCCAATATCAAAATTAGAATCAACAAGGGGATAAGCAACAAAAGAAGAAATGTCCAATCTGCAAAAGAGGACATGAATTGAAATATTGTTGGTATAATACTTACAAGAAAGGTTCATCAAGAAACCTTGACCTCAACACCAACAATCTCACAAGGGACATACAAACTACAATCAAGGGAAAAAAAGGGGAACTGGAAAAGAAGACCCCATTAGCAAGGCAATATTGTTGAGCAAGAAGAACATTCAGATACTGAAGACTACTTGTACACTACTCGATCAAGTGAACCTTCCACGTCATCTAGTGATGTCTAGTATGTTGATTCAGAGCCACTCGACACATGATTAGCCACAAAGACTATTTTACTTCAATGAGGGACACACCTTCAAAAACCATGTTTCGTTAGGTGATGATTCTTCATACAGTTTAGGGATTGGGAACATTTCTCTACCTCTTGGTTCACGCAATTGTAGATTGTCAGATGTTCTATATGTCCCTGGGTTGACTAAAAATTTGTTGTCAGTCAGTCAACTCCTTGATCATAACTAAAAATTGACTTTGATAGTCATTCTAGAAAGAAATTGTGTCTAATTCGAGACAAATCATGAGGCTCAAAATAGTTACAAAAGCCTCCAATGTGGGATGAATGTTCCAACTTGATTTTGTTCACAGAGATGATCATACACTTATGGCTAAGAACTCTACCTCTACATAGTTGTGGCATCGAGACTTAGTCATATAAGTTTCAAGTATCTCGAGACACTTCATCGGAACAATATGGTAAATGGTTTACCATCTCTCCAGAAGGATACAGACAAGTGTCCTCACTGCCAAGCAGGTAAAACAACATAGAGCTTCATTCCAGAAGAGTACTTTTTGAGCTCATGGCAAGCTTGACTGGTTCATACCGATATTATGGTCCAATGTAACCAAGTCATTCTATATTTCAATACTTCATGCTTTGTGTTGATGACTATTCAAGAAAAATGTGGATTTTTTTGTCTTCACAAGAAAAGTGAAGCTTTTGAAACCTTCAAGAAGTTCAAAGTGGCTATTGAGAACGAAATTGATTGTCACATTAGAACTCTCCACTCAGATCGAGGGGGAATTCACCAGTAATGAGTTCAAATACTACCTACAAGCTCATGGGATTCATCGACAAATGCCTCCTCCACACACACCGCAACAAAATGGTGTTGTTGAGAGAAGAAATCGTACTATCATGGAAATGGTGTGATGTATGATCGATGACTTTGACTAGCAAAGACATTTTGGGTAGAAGAAAAAAAAACAACAGTGTATTTATTGAACAGAGTGCCCATAGTTTCTCTTGATGAGTAACACCACATGAAGCATGGTCAAAGTAGAAACCATCTGTTGCACACCTCAGAGTATTTGGGTGCAAAGAAAGTATGCACATACCCAAGTAGAATAGAAATAAATTAGATATGAAATCACAAAAAAATCATCTTCATTGGGTACAATGAAGAGACTCTTGGGTACAAATTGATGGATCCAAAGACCAGAAAGTCTACACCAACAGAGATGTTGAGTTCTTTGAGAAGAAGGAAGCAAAGTCTCCTCCTCCAGACTCACCTGATGTAGATTCTTCACCAGTTGTAAAAATGAAGTTGATGTTCCCATTAATGATGAAAGTGATGATGGGGATGATGGTGATGATCTGATAGAACCACGACCCACAAGAACAGTTCAACGTATGCCCAAGTGGTATACTAGCATGTTACGAGATGTAAGAATGGATGCTCCACCGATACATCCACCCCTGGACCACGAACTCACAGTAAAGCAAGAGAAGAAGTGAACTTTTCTTTGATGAGTAGAGTTATTGAATCTGATGAGCCCTCTACAGTCCAGGAAGCCCTACAGTCAAAATCTTGGAAAGATTCCATGGATGTTGAATATAACTTAGTGATGAAAAACAACACTTGGTAGCTTGTCATCTTCCACTAGGAAGAAACCCATTGATGCAGATGGATATTCAAAACAAAGTACAAAGAAAATGGGACAATAGACAAGTATAAAGTGAGACTAGTAGCAAAAAGGGGTATGCACAAAAATAAGGCATTGACTATGAGGATACATTTTCTCCCACAACTAAGATCAAAATGATCAAGATGATCTTTGCTCTAGCTGCATAGTTTGGTTGGAAAGTCCATCAGATGGACATAAAAAGTGCCTTCCTAAATAGATATTTACAAGAAGAATTCTACATGACTCAACCTAAGGGATATGTTGTACTTGGTCAAGAAGCAAAGGTATGCAAACTCAGGAAATATTTGTATGGCCTCAAACAGAACCCCGGGCATGGTACATCAAAATTGATGAGCATCTCATACAACATGGATTTGTTAGAAATCCATACAATCCCAATCTTTACCTCAAAAAGAAAGGGGGGAGATTGTGATTTTCGTTGTCTATGTTGATGATCTAGTCATCACTGGAAGTTTAGTGAGGATGATCGATGTAACAAAGAAATATCTTAAATGATTGTTTAACATGACAGATCTCGGGTTGATGCACTATTGTCTTGGATTGGAAGTATGGAAGAAATAGAATCATATCTTTGTTTCTCAGTTGAAATATACCAAGACAACACTCAAGAAATTCAGGATGATGGATTACACACCTATTACTACACCTATGGAGAACAAATTACAGTTATCTTGTTCAGATCCATCTCCTACGGTAAATGCCACTCTCTATCGGCAGTTGATTGGGAGTCTCATTTACCTAACCTACACTAGACCAGATATCAGCTTGGTAGTAAGCTATTTTGTCATTAGAAGGCCCAAAGGCTCATCTTAAGATATCTCTTGAGATCTCAAGGATACATCTTGGTCTAGAATACAATAAGAACGACAACTTCTTCTTGTTAGGATATTTGGATTCATATCATGCAGGCAACATTGATGACAAAAAATCCACTTTAACGTTTGTGTTCTTTATGGGATCTGGACGAATATCATGGGGAAGCGAGAAACAACACTTTGTTTCTCACTCTTCCATAGAAGTCGAGTATCATTCTGTAGGTGAAGTTGTCTTTGAAGCGATATGGCTATGTCGCATACTCAAAGGACTTGGAATACCACAGAAAACCCGACCACCTTGTATGTTAACTGTTATCTAAATAACTCTCCTAGTTATCTAGATAACTTATATTTTCATCCTGATTCTATTGTTTCACATTTCAGGTCGCACGCACTCAAGACTATTCTTGTAAACACCTTGGCATAGTTGCGCTCCTCCTCAATGCGCCCTTGCATGCCTTCCTACTCCCCTTTGCATTCTTCTCTCCTTCCATTTTCCCTCGCGCACCTTCTTCCTACCCACCCGCTTTCTTTCCTATCCCCTCGTGCACTCCTTGCATGCTCTTCTATAGAATTTCCTTCCAATCAGCTAAGTCCCTGGCATTCCTCTTCCACACTTACCCAGAGACTTAGTTCCTTCACACGCCCTCTTTTCTTCCTTCCTCCTATGCGCATGCCACCTCTATGTTTCCCTTTTGCACACTTGATCCTCGTCTCCCCACACGCATAGCATGTGTCCCTCTTCGCCTCTTTCTTCCACTTATCCTCTTGTACCCACATTCTACGTGTTCACCTTATTTCTAGTTAGCTCGGTGCACCTCCAAAGGCTAAATCCAAAAGGTAGACCCAAAGATGCGTGAGGCTTCCACGTGTCCAGAGCTCTAAAGGTTGCATCGGCTGTTGAAAATTCTTTGACTCAGTGGAAGGTGCCAAGTTTCGACTCAACGCAATTCCAAGATGGGAGCCCAAGGTGGAGACTCAAACTTGCATTAGCCCTCCACATGGAAAATGGTCAACAGAGGTCAAAAAGGAGAGTGGGCCCAAAACAACTAAGTATAGAGTGTAGGCGGAAGGCTCCACATGTCTTAACAACGCTTCTTCAAAGGTAGACCCAAACTTGCATTGGCCTTCCACATGTCCCAGAGTCCAAAAAGGGACAAATTCAGGGATTGAATAGTTAAAGCGAGTAGGGTAGCGGAGGCTTCCAAGTGTCAAAGACGACGCTAAATCAAGAGCAAGATTTGGGGCGGGTTTCCAAACAAGTGCCAAGATGCCACGTGTTAGTTTGGCACGTTTTCAAAAGTGAAAGGCAAAGCTGAGTCTCCAAGGTGCGCAAGGCTACCACATGGACCTGGTACGGTAAACTCTTTAAAATATTGCGTGCCGTGACCCTAATATTCAAAAGGCCATATCTTTTGACCGAGACTCGATTTGGGCGGAGAAGACTTTTTGGAAACGTCTCGATACCCTCTATGCCATGGAAACATAAAATATCATTATTAATAGGGTTAGGTGGGTGATAAGTAGGAAAAAGTCTCCCATGCCATTAATACAAAATCTGATTTACTCCAACAACCGATTGATTGGATTCGATCTGCGCTCCTCCTCCTTCAAGGTGCCGAACAAATAATTGATGCGGATACACGAAAGATTTGGGGCAGCATTGATGATGGTGGTTGAGATTTGAATTAATTTTCCCACTTCTCTCTCTCCTTCTTCCCTCTATGTTGAATCTATAAAAAGTAAGGTCAGGGCTCATTGTAAAATATTGGACACTTTGGATCCTTACGCATGTTTCTAAGGACTCCATATTTTGAGTCAGCAGACCTCTATATTTGGCTCTTGCATGTGGATATCAGCCTCCTTATCATTGTAACAGTTTTGTGCATTTCTAGAAGTAATAGAAGCATCGTTTTGTGACTATTCTTTGTCCTAACATGTTTGCATTCCTTCTTCTTGCCTCTTCTCTTGCATTGTGTATTGTTTTGCTATTTCAAGTCCCCTATAGTTCCATACTTAGTTGTGTTCCATGAGAGTGATCTGGTGAACGCGTGTTTTGTTGTGCTACTCGTGCCTAGCCTCCTTTCACGCATTCCCTATCATTATCACTCGCATAGATATTGTTCAACCTTTTTTCCCAAAGCTATTGCCTTTTAGTGTAGTTTACTTCGTGTTATCCTTCTTTCCATGGTCCCTTGACATTCTTAGCTTAGTTTCCCCTTTCAGTACTAGGAGTAGCGGTAGTAGTAGAAATAGATAGAGGAACCGACCTTCTCCGGAGATCTGTCCCAAGTGCGCAAGGTCCCACAACTTGCGGACAGTTCCATTGTGGTCTTAGACACCTCGGTCCTTTCGAGATCCGAGGCGCGGGTCCACGTTTGAGAAACCAACACAAGCAAGAAACAACACTTTGCTTCTCACTCTTCCATAGAAGTCGAGTATCATTCTGCAGGTGAAGTTGTTTGTGAAGTGCTATGGCTATGTAGCATACTCGAAGGACTTGGAATACCATAGGAAAACCTGACCACCTTGTATGTTAATAATGAAGGTGTTCTCAAACTTATTCACAATCCAGTTTTTAATCAAAGAACAAAGTATATTAAAGTACATGTACATTTCATATGCAAGCATGTCTTGAAACACAATATCTAGCTTCAGTTTTTTCCAACAGCTGAACAACGAGCAGATATCTTCACAAAGTCACTTGCATGTGACAAGTTCGAGTTGTTCAGAGAGTTCCTCTCCTCATCCCTTGAGGCAATGCAAAATTAAGGGGGAATGTTAGGGTAAATATATTATTACCTTAATTAATTATGCATTGCATAGTTAGTTTGTTTATTTATTAATTTTTATATGGTTATATTTAATTATAACCATCTATTTTGTTTTATTCAACATACGAGAGTTGTTGTATTGTTTTAACAATACTATTGTTTGTATTGGTTCACGGTTGTACCTATGCAACCCATTTATTTGTTTGTATATTGTTGTCCAATATGTATAAATATTGTAGCACATCTTTTGTAATTTGATTTGGATTATTAATAAAATATCTAGGCTTCTCGTCTCTGCTCTATAAGGAGTTGTTGATGATACCTTATCCTAAGATTAAATCAGATTTGACACTCTAAACCTCTTTCCAAGCTTCCAAAGGTGAACTCCAAATTGTCACATTCTTCCGCGATAATGCCATACATTTTACTAAATGTTTCCTTTTCGATTCAAGTTCATTATACATATCGACAACATCCTTTATTGTTTGTTCTCTTTCCTAAATTTGGCTTTCAACCCAAGCCCCGAGTGCCTAACCTTGTTGTCCAATTCTCTCGACCACGAAGAAATAAGTGTCATCAAAACTTGTAAGCATATCAAGAGCAGTTGTATGAACAAGTTGTGTGATCTTACATCGGATGGAGGTCAACGTATCTAATTTTCCTTTTAGTTTATCCTTTGTGACTTTGTATTTGTAAAATATATTCCAAGAGGTTGCCGAGGGAAACCTAGACATCATGTTTCGTACCTTCATGTGTGGCCTTACCAAGATAAAACTTTGAAATTTGATAGTTTGTTGCAGCTATGTTCTCTTTTGAATTCTCAATAGCATGAGTTAATATTTTGACAAATCTTTCCCCTGTTTGCTCAACCGAAAGGTGAGAGATAACCCTTGGTTTTTTTCTTACCACTCAGGAGTCACATCTAGGATGTTAAGATCAAAAACATCTCCAATGGGAATTTTATTCTTCTTCTTAGGATTTTTTCTATTCAACCATGCAGAGTGGAAGAAGAATACATTTTCTCAATGGATGACATGGGTATTGTTATTGCAGTAGTAAACTGAATGGGTGATATAAGGGCACTTGTTGTAGTAACCATGGGTGGAAATGAAGAGGTGACAAGTGGGGATGGAGTGGAAAAGACAACCACGAGGGTGGATGAAATGGGAAGAATGATGGGAGATGAAGTGGGGAGAAACTGTTAAGGAAGGGGAGTTCCTATGGGGACTTAGAGCCAAAAATCCTCGTATGAGAGAGAGAGGGAAGGGAAGAAAATACTTGGGCCATGGTAGGGGATGAGGTGAGGGGAGTGGGAGAAATGAGAGGAGAGGAAATGGAATATGTGGGTAAGGAGAGAGTGAGAGGTGGAGGAGATGGAGGGATTGAAAATGGGGATGAAGGGAAAGGTGGTAAAGAAAGTGACCACAACACTTGAGTTATGTGTGGTGGTGAAGCACTAATATTAATAACTTCTATAGAGGGGATTTGGGAGGAGAAACTTCTATAGATGGAACCCTAGAGGAATAACTTGAACCTCTGCAAACAATGGTGATCTTATGAGGCTTTGGAGTAGGTTTAGAAGTGGAATTACTTCCTTTTGAAGAGGTGGGGTGGCCCACTGGTGGTTGTACCTATTCCGCTGCAACAAAAGTTTTTGACACTTTTGGCATAATTCCCAATGATATCAGCCACTGGTGGGTCCGGTTAAGGATATGAGTTGCACGTTCCTTCGAGTTACTACACTCTTAGAGTGACCAATCGATCCATGGAAATGGCTGATATTTCACATTATTTTGATCATAAATGGGGTCCAAGACTTTTCCATCATCTTGAAGGCCCTCAGGAACATCTGTAATTCCGTACTTAACCACTTCTTTGAGAGTTAACCTTTCAAAGTCCCTCTCTGTATTGCGACTTCATCTCTACAATTAAACCAAATGTCCTCCAATTGTGGTACGTGAATACCAATCTACTTGTTTTCGCGACCTTTCCCCAATAATCAAAACTAACCCGTGGGTGATAGGTTTTCAATTTCATTTGTTGCATTTCTCCTTCAACATTCTTTGCTTTATATGTGGATACACAAGTATATCACCCCAAAACTACTGGGAATTGAACCCCTATCTTATGCCTATCATGCTGGATTTTGTGAAAGTGTAACAATTGTCGAACTAATTCCATCAAGACCCATTTGTCTATGGGACACCTTGGTAGCTTATAATAAGTGACCGAGAATCATCCCACCCTGAGATACATGAATGTTGGAAATTTTAATTAAATGCCTCCCACGTCCTAATCATGTTCTAAGCACTATCTCGATATCCTTCGATTGTAGAGTTCTTGTTCGAAGATGCATAGGGTAATAATAAAAGAAAACATCACTAACTCTTCTAAAATGTTTTTCCCCTCCTTCATTGTGATTTGAGGATAAAATTCATAAATTTGTGAAGAATTCCTTGATCCTACGGGTGACAAACCTAGATAATTCCTCATCCCTGTCATCACATACACAAGATAGGAAGTCATGTAGAAATTTCTTGAAGTTAGGACATCTAACATCTGAATATGTATGGCATTACTGATATGTTCTTCCCATCGAATAAGATCAACATTCTTTCAGATAGTGGAAATATATAAATACATCCACTCTTGGAAATATTTAGAATACAAAGATTTCTTGTAACTCTTCTCAGTAGTGTGATAATATCATTCACCTCTTAAATGAAATCTGAGTGGGAAATAGTCTTTGGGACTCTAGACACTCGAAGGTTTAGGTTTTACCAAGTAGCTTTTGTTAAGAACCCTAGTACAAGTGTCAATATTTGTTTCCCAATGTTTAAGGGTAGAGTCAGGAGAAATTGAGGCATATCCTTCAACATCGTGTAACTTCAACAAATCCTTAAATTAATCAACATCTATTTTGATTACAACTATTTCATCATCGTCTCTAACCGTGCGATATTTTTTATGATAATGTGTTGTAGTCACGAGCACAAATTAGGGACATTGCATCGATTGTGGAAATGAGGAAGCTAGAGCGAGTCCACTATTGTAAATACCCTTCATCTAGGAATTTTTGACGGATCTCTAACCCTACCCCAAAAGTATGGTAGATCAATATGTCCAAGGTCAGTATCTCTGATATAATTGACATCTAATGTGAAACTAGAAGGGGGAACCACCCCTTGGAAACTATATTTCATTTTATCCTTCCCCTTGGATGACGATTTAGACATTTACCCCTAGAATAAAACTCGAAAACCTCTTTGAAACCGAAATTGGAAGTTTAACCCTTCATTGTAGCCTCGCATTTCCACCCGGTGAGTTTTGGCATGCACTTATGCCCCGCATTCTCGACGATGGAATTCAAACCCATTTTGTAGTTTAAAAAATCTGATCTAATGGAAATTACTCCTTCATTCTTCAAGAAAATGTTCCTTGAAGCCTAATCTTCAAGAAAAATAAAACCTGTGAAGGAGGGAGTGATATGGAAAACTTAATCCAAAAAAACAAGAAGAATAACCCAAAAACTGACACACAAAAATAAGACACCAAGGGCACCCATAATTCCAAGAAAATAAGGGAAAGAAAAACTAGAAGGAAATCCTCAAAACCTTGCAAATATGATTAAACCATAAAAACTTACCTAACTACCAAGTGGGTTGAAGAGTAAGATGTGAAAATTGTTCAAAATCCATGCAAGGTGTACGGTTGGAGGTAGGCAAGGCATCAACAGATCAGTGTACAAAGTTTCAGATGGAAAAGACAAGTAAATTTTTTACCTTAAATAGAAAAGGGAAATTTTATTACCGCATAGGTGACATGTGTGAGTAGGTAGAATTAAATGCGCTAACCTAGTGTCCGGTTTCGAAGTCGGAAGTCATAATGCGGTTGCATTTGATTTACAACATTAAATCCATAACCCAAATTAGTCTTGGTCTTTGTATTTTGTAACTTGAAAGATGACTCGCATTTGCATGCAAGCTACAATTCAGTTCCAAAATCCAAAATTCAGTTGAATGGTCGAAGGCCAGGTTTTGGAAGTCAATTTGCAACTTGTATGCAAACTACAATTCGGGTTCCAAAACCAAAATGCACTTAGGGGATCATATTTCGGAACGTAACTTGTAGTTTGCATGAAAATTGCACTTCAAGTTATGAATTCCGATTTTCACTAACTTCCTATGTAATTCAAGATTTGGGTTTTGGAAGTCATCAAGCAATTTGCATGCAACCTGCAACTTGACTTCTGAAATCTGAAATTTGAAATCCAAAATACATGAAAAAATCAAGTACTTAGGAAATTTCCTCAAATAATTTTAACGAAAAATAACACTTGATACAAAGTAAAAATTTGTAAAAAAAATTCAAAAGCTCTCTAGCAGGGGAACTTGGAAAGATAACAAGCTTGATATATGGTTGTAATGAACTCTATGGGTCCTTTCTAGTTGTCTTATATGTAAAATACCTATAGAGATCTAGGAGTCTTAAAGTGTGTGTGTTAAGTTTTTTAGAACATGGGGTTCTAACCTAGGTGTTTAAGTTTATACAAGGACTAAGCATGTAATTAAGTGGGAAATAGCTTGTATTCAGTTAAAAACTGAAGGAGATACTATAAAACACAAAATTGTAATCGATTCAGGATTCCATTTGAATGTGAATCAAGAGACAACTTCAAGAAAAGTTGAGTTTGGTGTATACACAATTTGAATTAGTGTTTCCATTATTTTGTGAATTATTATTGTTCAATATAATTATGTTTATGTTGCTTAAAGGATATTTCAAAGGGAAAAAGGATTAATTTTGTTTACTCACATTGATTTGAGATATATTTCATTGTTTCATGTAAGGTTAAGACTGTGGTTAGACTATATAAAGAATTTCACAGTCAAAAGTAGGTTAATTTGGAAAAGATTGGATCACAAAGTGTGAAAACTTGACTAAAGAGTGTTGCATGCATGATGCATACAAATCTAGTGTTAGAATGAAAAGGTATGAGGATGAGACTCATTGTTGTTTAATGGTGGTATTTTTGATTGGAGGTTTTGGGTGTAAACAAGCCTACTTGAGCTTTTACCCTATAATACCTTGTTATAGACAAGTGAAACCAATAGGAGGATGAGTTGTGAGTGATAACAAGAGCATCACAAGTTAAGAGGTGATATTTAAGGTGTATGAAGCTTACTAAAATTTCAGGGATCTTCACAAGAGAAGGAAAGAATAAGAATTGATCGCACGGTTTGATAACAATCGAAAACTCTACTTTTAGTGGTAGAGCAAGGAGAAACTCAAGTATTTTTAAAGTTGAAGGACGTATATGTCTTTATTTTCATGCATGGTGCTTAAAAGTGGTGGCATAGACCCTCAGGGTAAGTTCTAGACTTTGAAATTGTGTGAAGGTGCTTTGTCTAGCAATAAATTAGCTCTCGAGCTCGAGTTTGAAACCCTCCTTACGGTTTTGAGAGACTAAATGATTGAGGTAGTTAGTGAATGAGTTATACTATGCAAACATTAAGTAAGCCCCATGAATCCTTTAGCTAGTGATTTACATTGAGACATTCTTGAAAGGAGAAAAAACATGACAGTCACACTAGTGACTTGTAGATGCTTATTTATGAGCCAAGGGAGGGGATATTGAAAGCAAAAAAAAAGATTCACAGGGGAGGTAAGAGTAGAAACTCTTAAGGGAGCTCTGAGCACTCATAAAAAATAGGTATTGAAATCATTTAAGGGTTAATAACTTATTTTTTAGTATTTATTGCTAACGGCCACAATGTAGGGACTAAGACAAGACAAAGATATATAGGAAAGAGATTGGGATAACTAAAGATAGGCGAGGATATTGAATCAAGAATTGTAAAGTAGAAATTATAATATTATAACATTTATCTCAAAGGATTTATAGGTTCTAATTCCCAAGTCCTTTTATATTTCAACTAATTCATATCAGGGCTTAGCCATAGTCCTAAAACAATGAAGGGAGGTTTGATTGACAAACTAGAAAGGAGGTTTTAGAGAATTTTTACAAAGGAAGACCTACTAAAATTTTGTATACAAGAACAAGATCCAAATGGGTGCTTGGAATTGGTCTTACTTTGTTGATTGAATCATAGGATCAAAACTATGCATGAGAAACCACTTTGTCGTCCGGTAGAGAGTGATGAGCTAGTAAGGAGGAAGAGAGGAGAAAAGTGACTTAAACAAAGTTTTGGAACCCAAATTTTTGCATGCGCCTTAAGGGTCCAAAAGGGTAATAGTAATCGAAACTGTTTGGTTATGGGTTGCTTCAATTTGTTCTATCCATGAATGGAGTAAATGCATTTACTCAAAAAGCCTAAGAAAGCGCTTTGTGAAAAGGTGAGTCTATTGTTGCTTTTGATTATTTTTATTCATTTCAAAGGTTAAATTGATGTAGGTAAGGGTCTAAAACTTATTGAAGAGGTTGGTGTAGTGCAATAAGTCTGAAATAAAGAATTTTGTATATTCAAAAGAGCTTGTAAACCCGAAAAGAAGCTAATTTGGAGGCCTAGAAGGTCTAGTTTTGATTTTTGATTATTCTATCACTTGAAGTGATTAATATTGAAATTAATCTACATCATAGTGGTATTAGAGCAAGGTTTTATTCTTGAAAAGAAGAAAACATTGTTTAAGAAGCGATTGCAGGAAAGAGAAGACATAATGGTACAAGTTAGAGAGATGTGAAAGTCGGATTGGGAAGAGAAGATGGAGAGGATGATGAAATTTGTGTTGAGCGAATTAGAGAGTTTGAAGAGACTTAGAGAAAAATGAGGACAGAGATGAGTTATATGCAGAGAGATAGAATAATAAACAAAGTGCAATTTACATGAAGATGTTATAAGTGTTATGGGTATGCAGGATACAAGACTTAGTGCAAAGTGATGAATGTAAGAGTGAAAGAGATGAACAGATGTGCTGATCAAATTCTTCAAAACAAAGGTAATTCATTTTTGTTTACAAGATTGATTTTGAAACCAAATAAAGTTGTGCATGATGTAACTCAAAGGAGATGCTTTTTTAGAATTGTTTGTAAAGCAAAGGGAAAGTGTTGTAATGTGGTTATTGATAGTGGAAGTACTGAAAAACTTGTTTCATTTGATATGGTAGAGAAGTTAGGACTGAAAACTACTATGCACCCTAACCCATATCAGGTATCATGGATGCAAAATGGACACCATATCTTGGTTAGGGAACAATGTTAAGTTGAGTTTCATATTGGAAGGTATAAGGACAAAATGTTGTGTGATTTAGTTCTATGGATGTTTGTGATGTTTTGTTAGGAAGAACCCGACAAAGATGATAGGAAAGCAAGACATAATGGAAGGAATAACACTTCTACTATTTTGGAAAATGGAGTTAGCCACACACTTTACCTATCAAAGATGAACAAGAACGACAAGTAGGACTAGTGATGAGGATTGAAGCTAAGAAGTTATTGACAAAGACTAGAAAGACATGTAAGAAGACATTATTCAGGTTGTTAAGCCTTAGATGTCATATTTGATTAATGGTTTTGATAGTGATGGATGTCATATGTATAGAGAGATTGAGATGGTTTCAAGACAAGAAGAGGATAAACAGGATGAAGATGATGAAGTGAGACAAGAAAGTGATGGTAGAGAAAGAAGAGAAGCACATGTTAAGGTGCTTGAAGACCAACAAGATGGTCTAGAGAATAGAGAATCAGTTGAATAAATGGATAGAGGTTATAAGGAAAGAGAGATAAAAGAAATAAGAAAGAAAAGGTTATGTAAAGAAATCAAGAGTGGAAAAGACGAAGAACAAAGCAAGAGGAATATGAATGAGGCATGCAAGCCTCTTGATTTTGAATCTAACATTGTTTTGAGTTTTAATTTTGTAGGTACAAGTGAAAGAAAAGAAGATAATGTAGATATCAAGGAGGATGAAGACTAAGAAGAGAAAATATAGAATATGAGAAAGGAAAGAAACAATTAGGTACTAAAAGTAATGAAATTAGTGATGGAAGATGTGCAAAAACAAATGTAGTACTAAGAGATAATGACTTGTAAATTTTAGGGGAATTTCAAATAAAATTAGTTGAAAGAGACCAAAAAGTAGTTAAGATGGAGGAAGACAAGTCAAAACAAGCTAACCCTAGCCAACAACAATTGGTATTTCATGGTTTTACAAAGGAGATGATTCAAGAAGGATTAAAATAAGATGAGCAAAACAATTTCATAGATCTGATTAATGAAGAAACAACATATATGAACTTGAAACAAGAGTGCATACCTATACATAGAATGCAAAAGACTATATACAGTCCTAGAAGAAACATACAGATCAAAAACTTGAAGATTTCCAAGAAGAATCAATTGATAGAAGACAAAAGACAACTGATAGAAGTGCAAGAGAGTGGGTATTCAGTCAAAGGACATTTTCAAGGGGTCACTTTCAATTGGAAATAGAGAAAGAAGAAGAAGAACAAGGGAAGCTAGCACAAAGTATGGGGAAACAATTCTTTTCCCCTTGGGAGTATGATGCAAGAGCATCACTCCTAGCTTGTACATAGGGTTGTCAAGATCAATTTTGGCTTTCAAAAGTATGTTGATAGGTCTAGGAGGTCATTTTATGTCATCTTGGTGTGTTTGTCTTGGTCTATCCTTCTCAAAATTTGAATTATGCACTTTCCCTCCTAAAGTGCAAGTTTTAAATTTAAGGCTATTTTAGCTTGATATAAGGTTGTAATGAACTTTATGGGTCCTTTATATTTTTCATATATGTAAAATACCTATGGAGTCCTAGGAGTCTTAAAGTGTGTGTTAAATGTCTTAGAACTTGGGGTTCTAACCTAAGTTCTTAAGTTGATTCAAGGACTAAACATGTAATTAAGTGGGAAAATAGCTTATATTCGGTTAAACAATTGAAGGAGAGACTATAAAAGATAAAATTGTAACCGATTCAGAATTCCATTCAAATGTGAATTAGTGGAAAACTTAAAGAAAAGTTGAGTTTGGTGTATACATAATTTGATTTAGTGTTTCCATTATTTTGTGCATTATTATTGTTCAATAGAATTTTGTGTATGTTTCTTGAAGTATATTTCAAAGGGAAAAAGGATTAATTTTGTGTAATCACATTGATTTGGGATATATTTCATTGTTACATGTAAGGTTAAGGGTATGGTTAGACTATACCAAGACTTTCACAGTTAAAAGTAGGTTTATTTGGACAAGATTGGATCATAGTGTGAAAACTTGACTAAAGAGTTTTGCATGCACGATGCATACAGATCCAGTGTTGGAATGATAAGGTAGGAGGATGAGACTCCTTGTTGTTTAATTTTGGTATTGTTGATTGGAGGTTTTGAGTGTAAATAAGCCTACTTGTAGCTTTTGCCTTATAATAGCCAAGTGAAACCAATAGAGGACGATTTGTGAGTGATAACAAGAGCATCATGAGTTAAGAGGATAAATTTAAGGTGTATGAATCTTACTAAACTTTCAGGGATCTTCACAATAGAAGGAAAGAATAAGAATTAATTGCACGATTTGATAACAATAAAAACTTTGTTTTTCAAGTTGGCAAAGCAAGGAGAAAATAAATGATTTTTAAAGGTGAAGGATGTATATGTATTTACTATTCATGTATGGTGCTTAGTAGTAGTGGCACATACCCCAGTGCTAAGTTCGATACTTTGAAACTATGTGAAGGTGTTTTTCTAGCAATAAATTAGCTCTCTGCCTCAATTTTGAAACCCTCCTTACGCTTTTGAGAGACTAAGTGATTGAGGTAGTTAGTGAATGATTTATACTATGCAAACATTAATTAATCCTTCAATCCTTTAGCTAGTGATTTACAATGATTAATAGGTTTGAGACATTCTTGAAAGGAGCAAAAACGTGAAAGTCACACTAGTGACCCGTAGATGCTTATTTAAGAACCAAGATAGGGGATATTTAAAGCAAACAAAGGATTCACAAAGGAGGTAAGAGTAGAAACTCTTGAGGAAGATATGAGCACTCATAATAATAGTTATTGAAAGAGTTTAAGGTTTAATAACTTATTTTTTATTATTTATTTCTAACAAATACAAAGTGAAGGGACTAAGACAAGACACAAATACCTAGGAAAGAGATTGGGATAACTAAAAATAGGTGAGGATCTTGAATCAAGAAGTGTAAAGTAGAACTTATAATCTTATAAAATTTATCTTAAAGAATTTAGAGGTTATAAATCCTAAGTTCTTTTATATTTAAACTAATTCATATCAGTTTAGCCATAGTCCCAAAATAGTGAAGGGAGGTCTAATTGGCAAATTGGAAAGGAGTTTTTAGATTAGTTTTTGCAAAAAGGAAGACCTACCAAAAATTTGTATACAAGAACAAGATCCAAATGGGTGCCTGGAATTGGGATTAGTTTATTGATTAAATTATAGGATCAAAATTTATGCATGAGAAACCACTTTTTCGGGTTGGTAAAGAGTGAGGAGTTGGTAAGGAGGAAGAGAGGAGAAAAGTGACTTAAACAAAGTTTTGGAACCCAAATTTTTGCATGCACCTTAAGGGCCTAAAAGGGTACTAGGAAGTGAAATTATTTGATTATGGGTTGCTTCAATTTTTTCTATCCATGAATGGAGCAAATGCATTTACTCAAGAAGCCTAAGAAGGTAGTTTTGTGAAAAGGTGAGTCTATTTCTCCTTTTGATTATTTTGATGCATTTCAAAGGTTAAATTGATGTAGGTAAGGTTCTAAGAAATTTTTGAAGAGGTTGATGTAGTGTAATAAGGCTGAAATCAAGAATTTTGCATGTTCAAAGGAGGTTATAAACCCGGGGAAAAAGCTAATTTGGATGCCTAGAAGCTCTGGTTTTGAGTTTTTGATTATTCTAACACTTGAAGTGATTAAGGTTGAAATTTCTCTGCATCGGTTTGGTAATTGGAAATGAAACTTCAAAACAATGGAGACAATGAGCTATCTAAATGGAACTTTAATCAGCAAGAGGAGTAAGGTAGATTTTCCCAAGAATAAACTTGCAGCAATATTTTCTCAAATATATGGAGACCTCTTACATCACCTTTCCTTCCAAAGAAATTGAGAAAGGGGTCTTATTTCACTGAACCATTCAATGTATTTGCAAAACAACATCTTTTGGTAATATTCATACACATATAACTTCCTGAAAAGAACTAGTATTACAATGAAAGTGGGTTGTCCCCACATATACCATAGGTGATTTATATTTTTTGTCATGTGGTGTTTTCCTTTCTTGTTGTGTGTTTGTTTCTTTCTCGTTGTGTGTTTGTCTCATTTCATTCCAATGTCCCTTTGATTCCATTCTCGCCCAATGGATAAGGCATTGGTCTACTTAATATTGTGAGATTCTGGTGTTGCTTTTTGCCTCATTTACGCTTCACTCATACCAAGTCAAGTCCCCACTAGAGCCAACTATTGGAATGTAAAATGTCAAGGAATTTTACTTGAAAACCCCATAAAAAAATTCGCTTCTCGAGAAAGTTGGTCAAAATTGTCTCTTTGCAAATATCAACTTCTATGGAAGTTTTTGGAAGCTCCGACTGGTTTTCAGAGCCCGATTATATTCATAAAAAATTATCGGAGTTTACTTCCTGTAAGTATGGTTTAGGGAATATTTTGGAAGCTTTAGACTAGTTTTGGGAGCACATTCACCTCTGACACTTTTTGAGGAAAAGGTGTTTTGGGTCCTTAAAGAAGGTCCATCTTGTGTGAAAGGGTTCAGGAGCCTCAGGTGGTTTCAGAAACCAGACTATAGACATTGGAAAAAATTTAGAGTCTTCTACATTCTAGTATGTTAAAAATAAGGTTTTGGAAGCATCAAAATTGGAACCCTTTCAGAAATTGAGGCACCTTAGTCTTTATGAAGTGTCAACTTGCCCAAAAGGTTTTATGAGATTCGGGTGGATATGGAATCCTCTTCAGCAATCAAATGAAATATTATATAGTTCCTCACAAGGCTCTAGTATTTTTGGTATTAGTCATTGAAATGTTTCTCTATGGCCAAAAATTGTCTTAGTGTTCCGTTATGGCTACTTGGGCCATTTTTTGGTTTTTTCTCAAACAAAAAGAAAAATCACTTTCAGCTATGTAAAATGGTTGTAATTTATTCATTGGATAGTTTTTAGTCAAGATCATGCATTATACAACCTTGAAAGTAATACCCTTACTCCAAGAATGAAGGTTGCACTATTCAATTCTTGTTCAAGTATATGGATGTGCTTTTAGAATTGTAATTGCTCCTTACAACACAAAATACACTTTTGGAACTTTTTGGTTCCAATTTGAAGTTAGAAATGCACCCAAGTTCCTTATGAAGGTTAAAATGTGCTTTTGGGAACTTTTGGGGTTTTGTGGTTCTAATTTGGTGTTGGCATGCACTTTTTGGAACTTAATTTCCTCATGGAGTTCAAAAATGTGCTTTTGGCACTTAAGTGAGTTCCAAGGTTCTAATTTTGAGTTGAGGTTCCCTTTTTGGAACTTAAGTGACTTCCAAGTTCTAATTTTGAGTTAGGGTGCACTTTATTGGTTCTTGTATTCTAATTGTTCATTGACATTGCACTTTTTCACTTGAGGTTCCACTTGGGAACCAAAAATATTCCCTAGGTTCTTCATAAGGCTCAAAAGTGTGCTTTGGTTTCTTATGGGAACCAAAAGTCTACTTTGAACTCTAACTTCTCTCTCCCAATAAAAATTCTACCAAAGATTCCCTATGGCTTTCAAAAGTTTTATTTTTCTCCAAAACGTCAAGGTGAAATCACTTAAAACACATCCTAAACTCCTCAAATCCATTTTATAATAAATGTTCATTCTCCTTAACTCCGTGAAAGCCATAGCAGCCTTAAAAACCCACCTCCATGACCTAACCTCTAAAAACACATTTTTCATTATAACTAGTGACTTCATGGATGAAATTCTTAAAAATTTCTTCAAGTTGCTCTCATCCAAAATGCCTTTGGAATGATCATGGGCTATGATTTACTCATTTAATTTCTATCTCCATTTTGATTTGCTACTGGAAATGCCTATTTTGACCTATTTTTCCCCCAGACATTTTTGCTTATTTCCAAAGATCCCATAATGCAAATCTTCTAAAATATAAACCATAGATTCCCCTTGTGAACACTTCTTTTGATAATTTATTGAATAATAAGATGGAGGATTACATTAGAAATCATCAAACTCATTTTTAGTCCCGATTCCATTAAAAAAACTCATCTTGCAAATGCAACTTGTTTTGTAATTTCCCACAATTCGCAATGAGAGATCTTCATAAAAAGTGGAGCATCCCTTATTCTTGGTAGCACCTTTTATAGATCAAGTATAATGTGACTTGGATAATTATTTCTCTCATGGTAATGTAATAAATATTGCAGCTGAAAACCTCATTAAAACCTCAATTTTTCCTAGAACAACTAATTTTTTAAAAACTTTTTCCCAAAGTGACTTTGTGAGCCAAATTTCATAAAATTTGAAACAAATGTTCTTCATAAAATCACCTTTCATTTGATCCATCTCTTGCATGATGAGTTGTATTATCTGTGTAGATATGGATGACTGATATTTTCACAAAGATTCTACCTTCATTGGATTTTGTATTTTCCCATCGATCCCAGACTAGAGAATTGTCTCAAAATTGGAGCATCACTTCTTCTCTTAAGAATATTTCAAACAAATCCATTCACAAGTTAATTGGATGAGTCCATTTGTGATGAATATATCCATGTTGCATCCAAAAACATCATTGAGGACCATTATAAAAATTTGAAAAGTTATAAAAACTCATATACTAACCTTGAGTTAGAGAGCACAAAAGGATTGTTGAGCATGAAACATGTAACTAAATCAATTTAAGGATTTTATGATGGGAACCATGGATATTTTGTATTCTCAATCTCCTTGCAATCCTTCATCCAGAGACAAAAAAATTACTTGTAATCTTCATGAAGACATTGTCCATTCAATCAGTGTTTGATTCCATCTCACAAAGAGAAAGTGTTTCCCATTAGAGTATTTCTATGTTTCCGTTGATGATTCTCATAAATATTTGATATTTTTGAATCCAAGAGAGATCATGGTGTGAATTTTCTTACTAAATTTGGGGCATGTGTGATGTTATTTTATGCATCTCAATGATTGCAAGATAAGTATTTGCTCATGTGGGAGACAAGAGATCATGTTCGTGACAAAGAGTTGATTTGAGCAATATATCATTGCTTATAGAGATGAAGAATTAAAAGAGTGATTTCCAAGCATGACCAAAGATAATCATTCTGGATAAGATGTGGAGCATCATTTATAAGTCCAAGAAAATACATGATCTAATTTTAGAAAAAGCTAAGGAAGATCCTATTCGGATTCAACATTCATCTCCACCATGACGGAAGAGTAGAACCTCATCCTGGATCATCTTATTTAATCACACCTTCTCTCTCTTATTTTCCCTCTCTAACATTCTACTTCTCCATTAGAAATAACTTTAATAAAATTGAACTAAGTCACTTAGAGTTTCTATTTCTTCGTTGAGATTGAACTTTAAGTTGAAAATCACATGGGAATGTGAAGAGTCACTTGTTTTGACTATAAATTGGAATGTTCTCTCCATTCCAAGGGATCAAATTTTACTCTATCTAACAAGCTATATTATTCTATTTCTTGCATTAATATTTTCCTCCATTCTCATTTTGTCACTCATCTAAGCACATGTTGGCATTTGTAAGAAGTTGAAGGACTTTGTGCCTTGTTTATGGAATAAATACATCTTGATAAGAATTTGTATTTATCATGCATTATCTTGTCATGATGTTGTGTTGTTCTTTCCTATTTCCTCTAATTGAAGTTGATATCATCACAGAGTTTTAGTTGATGAAATATGATTTTAGCTCATTAATATATATTCCCCTTCTTGTTTCTTGTTCTCTCCTCACCTACAAATTTCTCCCTCTCTAGTCTATTGTTCCAATCACAAAAAGGGTGTTTCTGCACATCCCCGGCCTCTACCACCCCGGATATTAGTCTAGTGTACATAGTTTCCATATTTCAATAAATGGGAGCCTCCCCATTCCCAAGAGGAGGGAATTTGTCCTGCAAGCATTGATGAAATGGTATATTTTTTCCTCTAACAAAACATTTCACTAACAACATCATATTGTGTTCCTTTTTTAGATGTATTTGTAAATAAATTGATTTATACATTGTCATGAGGCATTTATATATTTTTCTACCTTCATATGTGTGTGTTCTTTTCTACAATCTATTTTCACATTTTTTTGAGTTCATCATGTGGCATTTTGGGAACTCTCACTAGAGGATTTTGTTGTGATTTGTTGTACACCTACCACATTGACACCAATTAGACATATTGAGTTACATTATCTTCACTCCCTATTCATCATTATGAGGGGTTTTGTGTACATCTAATGCTTCCTTGGTTGTTCAAGTATGTTATGTACCTTGTGTTTGTTCCTAGTGGATGCAGAGGTTAGTTGTTTTCTGTGCAAAAAATTGTGTGCTATCCCTTTTGGGGTTTTCAAAATCATTTTGATGTCAATATGTAATTGATCCAACCATTATGCGGTTTTCAAACTTCACAGAATATTTTTAGCGAACATTCTTTGGTGGTTTTAGAATTTAGAAAATTTTCTCGAGCCAACCTTCTTTGTTTTTCACCATGCATTTCATTTAGATGGATCACATATTGTAGCCACTCATATGATGGTTTGACCGTGATTCAACAAAGATTTACTTCAACAACTTCATTGTTATTTTTTCTCTATCATTGTACATGGGTACCTCATTAGGCTTAGTTGTTGGGACCCATATTTATGAGCATAAGACTTATTCTCTTTTACCACATCACCTAAGTTGATCTTTAGGGGTGTTGGTGTGTGTCATATTCACACTTGTTGTGAATTCCACCTTAGTTTTAATCAAGGTGAGATTTATTATGTGCACAACATTGGTAAATGCACATTTAAGTGGTAGTTATCCTCACATGTGTGAGAAGGGTGAGGTGTAACTTGGGGAATGATCTTATCCCACCTTTCACTCAACCAATAACAACCTTTCACACTCAACCTCTTACTTTTCCTATATAAGGAACCTTTGTGTCCTTGTGGAAAGATAGATTGGAGCTTAGATTCATCTCCAAAGTTGGTGGAGATGTAGTCTCTTAAGGAGATTCTATTCTAGTGTAACCATTTTTGGTTGCACACACATATGCATTGTATATTTCCTTTTAATTCAATACAATGTAATTTTGTTGGTGAATCTATTCCTCTCGTCTGAGTAATTTGTGTGGATGCTTACATTGTAAAGTTTTCCTGGGTCCTCCTTAATTTTTATATGCGTAGCTAGACAAGTTAGGCTCACTTCGACAAGGTGCACTCACTAAGTGGAAGGGTCATGAAGATCAGTTGCACAAGAAGGTGCCAATTTTTTTGTGGAAATTGATTAAAGGTCACTTGAGGGTGAGCAACCGAGCTAGTGTGGGGTAATGTTGAGCCCTAATTTGTTGAATAAACTCAAGTTTTGGCCAAGTATTTCATCCTCTAGTGTATAAGTCACTTTTATATTAGTGTGCATGCCTTTTTTTCTAAACAAGTATTTAAGATGGCACGTGCCCTCACCCTCTATTAGGGACTCTAGCCTACATGAATGGAAGCCAAAGAGAATTCCATGTTTGGCACTCAAGGTTTTTCATAGGAGTGCCTATCTTCTCACATGCAGGGAAGTTGGTGCACACTCTCAAGGTCCATGTGTGAGATATTTTGTGGAGCAAAAATCAAGAAAGGAATACAACATTAATTTCTAGTGTTGAACCTCTTACATGACGAAGGAGAATCATTGGCATGTGATAACAAGGCAAGTGTTGTTCATTTTTGGATCAAAATATCCAAGAATCTAAGGCCAACATGTAGAGTTCAAGAACAAGGAATGACGCCTCCGGCATGTGTGTTGTCTTTGTAACTATTAGTTAACTCTTTGTAAAGTAGGCTCAAGATCCAATGTACCTTCTTGTTAAAATTGATGAAGAGAAAGACCCCATTAGTATATATACCCATTGAGGGATAAGTATAAGAGTAGTTGGAGACTTATTGATTTTTGGTATGTATGAGCAATTGAAGGGGCTATTCGTTGTTGCTCATAGTTGTTTGATTATAATTGGAAACATAGTAACTCGAAGTTGAATGAACACAATGATCTAATGGTTGTTATGCACTTTACGGCTTAATGATTATATTAGTAATGATTTCTCTATGTTTCCATGCACTTATATGATGGAATGTATATGAGTAATTATAAGCTAAGTGAAACCCCTTAACAAACATTATGATGCAGCCAAACCACGACAAGAACCGATCTGCTCTCACGCCTTGGGTTATGCCTTTTGTGATATATCAGTGCAAGACATTGCATCAATTCACAACACACAATAATAGTGTAGGTTTGCATGCATGGATCCGAGCTTTTAGGGTAAATACTTTAGGCACAATAGAATTTATTTAGTTTGAAAGAGGTATTCAAGATGGTGGCCTAAATGTAATCGAGTAGAAATTATAGCGGTTAATAGACAAATTTTTTGAAAGCACAACACGAAATTTTAGTTAAAATATGGAATTGAGATTGGATTTGGATTTGGTGCGAAATGGACTTAAAGTCATAAAAATTATTCATTTTGAAACTAGATTTTTATACCTTAGGGGGAAATGGGTTGGTTTCTTGCTACGAGAGGTTCCTCAAGTGTTAGAAAGTGAAGGAATCTCTTGTTAGATAAGTGATAAGATTTATTTGACATAAGGTTTGGTCTTATGTATAGCAGATGTTAAATGCAAGATTTCGTATAAAACAATCTTCTTATGATGTTGAACTATTTAAATTGTTGTTGAATATTTTTAAAAAGTGTAGTGTGAGTGGTATTTGTCTCTACATTTTTGAAGGTTATACTTCTTGTAGAAATTATAGGGTTTGATCTTTAGGGCATGTACTTGAAATATATATTATTCTACAAAAAGATAACGATTTTATGTCAAGTACGGGATCCCACCCATCATTTTATCACCTTTCTTTAGTTTCCTCAACGTGCTAAGTAGGATAAATGGAGAGAACCAAGCATGGATACTTATCCTAGGAAGGAGCATCACGATCATTACTAACACTATCACCGCTATAGTGAAACATGTCACCACTAGGGAGAGGTGATGGGTGATGAGTTAGGGGTGAAGGCCAAAGAGAGCTGTGAGATAAGTTCCATATGCTCCTAGAGTAATGATGGTAAAAACCTTGTCCACAAACCTATGAGGGAGAACGATGACTCGAGAGAATTTGAAGGCACTCCGACTAGCAACACACAAAGTGATCCCTAGTGGTCCAAAAGAGTTTTGAGGTGTTTCACCTCTAAGTGGACCTCCACCTAGGCTTGGGTTTGAAACAAAACATTAGAGATAAGAGTAACTTTATTAGTCACGTAAAAGTCTCATTCCTTCACTACATTGTTAAAAATAGTATGATTTTTATCTTTCCAAATATGAAAAATAATATCAACATGAAAGATTGGCCAACAAATGAACTATATTTTGTACATAATATGGTCGAGTCTCGAAGAAAAAAAATTAAAAGTAAATAATTTTGGAAGTAAGGGTTAAAAAAGGGTATGAATCCATTTCCAAGCAAATTGCACATGGCAAAGAAAACCAAAAAAGTGTATAAAGGATTCAACTTAATAACAAGTAGGGCAAGTGGGATCTGAGATCCCCATGTGCTTAGATTTATCAACCTGGAAGACCTTACTAAAAGATATGACAAAGAAAATGAGCGTATATTTTCAAATATTTTGAATTTGATTTTTGTTTTTGAAATATTTTTGGAAATTGCTTTTTCTTTCTTTTTTTGAGTTATTATGATGATCTTGAATCATTGTTGTAATAATAATTTTCTCCCTCTTTATAACATCATATAACAATAAACGACTTTAAATGATAGTATAGGAACAAAGTTTTTAAAGGTTAGGATTATATAAACATAAAATAAAGATTACAAATGTGATAACCATATTAAAAAATTATACACAAAAATAAACCCCATGAAAAAAGCTTGTACTCATTATTAATGTAATAGTCTAACAAGGAGGGCCTAACATGTGGTGTCTCATAGTAGTCATGGAGAGAAGGCCAACAAATTGAGTGCATATGGAGAAGACCAACAAGTGACAGACCCACAACAGTTTTCAAACAAGTGGAATCAATGATGCACAAGTTCCACATGGTCGACGATGACCCGAATGGAGATGAGGTTTGATAATAGGGTGGTCGAGGGTTGGTCGAACCCCAAGTAAGTTGACAAATACCCCGGAGGAAAGATCCAACAATGAGGACCAACATTGGGAATGTGTAAGACTTCATAGTGGATAGGGGTCTACAAGCGTTAGTGTAACATAATCTCCTTCAAGTGTTTACATTATGACATGCGACATACTCTCATTATCTCATAGACTACATATTTGAATATAGAAGTAGATTAGCAAGATTCACACTATTTTGTATTCAAAATGGGTTACTTTTAAGTAGGCCTTTACAAGTAAACAAACTTCCTACAATGAAGGATGTCACACTTATCCCTTTGTTGGGAATAAAACATCCCTAAAAAATAAGGAATCTCCTAACAATCCTCTATGAGGATCTCTTCCTAACTTATGTAGGCAACCCCGAAGTGTAACTCAGTACATGTACACTTTTACATGTAGTAATAAATATCCTCATATCACTTGGACATCACTTTCATGCCATGTTGTACACTCTTCGTTGATAAATTAGAAGTTAGATTAAACCCTTGTCATAGTAGTATTGATATGAAGCATAGTTTACATAAACATGTCGATCCTCTCCATCATGGCTAGAAATTGATGATCTTGAAGGCATTTTTGTGATTTTTGTTGTATATGACCAATAAAAATTTGAGGTGGCCTAGAAACGATTCAATGTGAAAAAATTAGTAGGTTGCATATTTTTTTAGTAATCCTTAATATATATAATTTGAGAAAATATTAAATTGTCTATATATGGGAGATCGTGGGTCCTTGGCCCCGCTCCCTAATGGACCAATGAATATCTCTCCCCATATATAGATAGGCCCAATGGATCCCCACTTGACAAGGATGCGAGATATGTATGTCACCCTATGTATATATTGGAAATCAACCCCGGGTCAAGCACCAAAAGGGAACTCACAATCGAAAAACACTATCTATATATATAAATAAACCATGGAATTTGTATGTAAAAAATTGTAATTATATCCTAATAAAAGAGCTATCATCAACAAATTTTGATTCGAAAAGGACTTAACTTCCAAAAAGTGCTCTCCAATGTTGAAAGTGATACCCATATGACACATCAATGGTTTTCTTTCACCGATTATAGTTTAACAAAACATTAGATGTAACTTTCATAAATTGCACTAAGGATCAAGCCCTTTTGTTAAAGGCAAGTGATAAAAGATGGGGTTTACCAATTCTTCAACATCTCCCAAGAATACCTCAAAATAACTTAGTGATTCAACTAACGACGTAGTCCCCCGGAAGGGATTTTGTTCCATTTTTGCACCAATAAGTTCCATGATTAATTTTCACGCCTATTATAGAACAAAGAGAATCTTATCTTGCACATGTGTGTGTATACATATGCCTAATCGCCTCCAACGGGTCTTGTGCCTACACGCGCGCGCCTAACCGCCTTCGGAAATCTTGCACACACACGTACACGTATACACATGCCCTCCTTTCCGGCATACAAGATTGCATACATGTATATAGTATACGAAGTATATTGTATACCGTATAGATAGGGCGATTGCCCTATAAATCTATATGGCCCTATAGATCAAATCTATATATACTTGGGACGGTCCGGGATTCTATAGATAGGGCGGATGATCTGGAAAATATGAGACTCAAATTTGTCACACACTGATTTTAAGAGGTTGTTTGGGAGGTGGGGTTGGAAGTTTCCCTTATTGTTTAGGGTTTTTCTACCCACGTGTCATGTAATATGTACACACGCCAATAATTTGTTCTAAGTTTGGAGAGAATTTTGGCCTTAAATTACCTCTGACCAATCACTATTTTGTAACCCAAAAGAAAAGAAAAGTGCACAAGGATCATATAATATCTCAAATGTGGGTGTTCTTTGAGGAAGTCGAAAAATATGAGACCATACCACAACACCACAGGTGATATTTTAGAGCCCCTCCATGGGACTATGGAGTAAGAATTCCTTTGAAATAACTTTCAACACGCTAAAATCGATGCTCTAGGAGATTGCACCTTTTGTTCAACCCTTGAAAGTATTCCTTGCCTCTTCTCGGCATTGTCATGTCTGTTGCTCAACTTTGGACTTGCCGGTTGACTATCCTCTTCCATATATGGAAAAATTGCTACCAACAATTATACGTTGGGAATGGTTCCGCATTAGTTATTCAACAAACTCATATTCTTTCTTCTCTATAGTTGTGGTTGTATCAATTCAACCTTAGGAATCAAGGGGAGTGTCTTTGCCCTTGTGAAGATAAATTATCGTCTTCAAGTCTTATGTGAAACGATACTCTCGGACAATATTTTTAGTTTATTTGTAATTTATTTTTGTTCATAGTTTGATCATAGTGAAACGATACTCTCGAACAATATTTTTAGTTTATTTGTAATTTATTTTTGTTCATAGTTTGATTTTTGTTCATAGTTTGATCTTTGATCTTTGATCTAGTTAGTTTTTTTGGATGTTGTGACTATTTGTTTATTAATAAAAGTATTCTCAATTTTTAAAAAAAAAAACACGCTAAAATCATTCTAATTTCAACACTTTAAACAGCTGACCTAGAATTTTTAAGCCCACCAGATGGAGTAGCTGTCCCAAACATAAAATCAAAAGTCATTTCTCCCCTTAAAAGGCATTCTTCATAGCTTTAACAGTATACAATTGACAAGTGATCCAGTACACTGCACGATAAATTTAATTTTAATAATAAAAAAAAAAAAACAATCTACACATTTTCTTAATCTATTGATAAATAATTAGATGCTTTATTTATTTTTATAAGACACTTTCAGAATTGAAAAATGAACTTATCAATTTGTTTTACTTGGTGTACAGATTGAGTATATTACATTGGCCATAGGATTAAAATAGACCTTAAGAAGTTAGAACCGACCATTTTCTAGATTGAAAGCATCATTAACTGCAAATAGCCTCAATTGCAATCTGTTTCTGCATCCCTGGGCACGGATCTTCACCAAATAGTTTTTGGGAAATCGTCAAGGAGCATCTTCGCAGTCCCACGCATTTCTGCAAAACAACCTCTTTATCAGATCAGTTTAGATCAATACTCTTAATAAAATCACACCCACAAACCTAAAATTTTTCTCCTTGTGAATAGTTCAGTTTCTGTAGAGGTCAGTATCAATGCTTTCCAAAACAGTGATTCCCAAGGTTTTCACTCTCTTCCCTTCAAAACTAAACAAAACTATTAAAGACATAAGGTTTTCACAGTCCATTGCTATTATGAAACTTGTTTTTGAAAGCAACTGCTCGGTGGGTAGAAAATATTTTATCAACGTTTCGGATCACACTTGATGATCCATTATCAAAATTATGAGAGACATCACGAATGATAACTAGGCAGTTCTAAAATTACAGTCATAAGTCTTAATTCCTAGAGATATTTTGATCAAGAATTCGAAATGAATTCCAGCATCTTGAAAACAAGTGGAATCACAAACGAAGGGGACACTGAATTCATCTGGGAACAAGAGAAGTACATGCACAAACCATGCTTGAAATGGTTCATACTTTGCTGCATAACTAGGACAAATATCGTAAATATATCAATCCTTGTTATGGGAAAAACAACGATAAAAATCAATCGCAGAACTCTTATATTGGATTTTCTATATACCATATTGGTTAACAACTCTATTACTTTTCCCGAAATTTCCGTACTGTCTAGTGACAAATGATATCCATTTAGCTGCACAAATGTATCAGGTTTGAAAAAAATTTGCAGACAAAAAGAAAGGGTTCCAAACTCCACGCTATGGCCAAGATATTTGGATTTTTCAATTGACTTCCTTCTCAAAACTTAAAAAAATTATGACGATCAAATATACATCAAATTTGAATTTGAAATTACACTCTAATGGTCAAATAAATGTCAAATTTAAAATTATTGTTAATTATTTATCTGTAAACATTACAACCCTACTACTACTCCACCACCCCGGATGCCAGCATAAGAGCATGGTCCCTCCTGTTGCAGATGGTCCCATGTTGATTTTTTCAACCAGCTACAGGAAAAAACCGAATCTTGACTTGGAAATCAGGAGCTCCACATTTTTAGCCTGTTAAACTTCAGAGGTGGCTGGAGAGGGGGCTGACAGTTTCCCCCTACTGTTTAGGCTGTTTTGTTTCCATGTGGCACCAAAAATGCATTCTGGCCACTAATTTTTGGTCATTTTGGAGGGAAAATTGCAATGGGTTCCTAAAATATCTCAGCAGAAATTGTAGAGGAAAATGGTAAAAACATGAGACCTTAAATTGGCTAAAATGTTCCTAAATTTTCTCAGCAGCACCTGCTGAGATATTTATGGAGCCCCCACTCCATGGGACCATGCCCTAAGTATTTGCATTCATTAACCCCACACTTTGTTGTTTATGATTTTAGATGCAGTGCTCCACTGCAAACAAAACTTATACACTTATTACTGTGCCTATCTTGTCAGCTGGTATGGCAGAGTGATTCTTGGAGCATCGAGTTCATCTATGAGCAAATGAATAAACAAAAATAGGAAATTTCTAGAGATTTTATAATAGTAGCAAACCTTGTTTACAATTGCAAATGAATTTCGAGAATGGCAAGCTCCCTTCTGAAAACTTCCACAATTTCCAAGTGGAGTTCCAAAACTTGCAAACTTAATGGCAGATATGTTCTGTCCTGCACCACATTTGACATGGACTTTTGGTGGGCGTAATTTTTGCCCTATCATACTTTGAGGATGGGAGTCAGACACACGAGTACAAACAGTGTCTACAGCTCTTTTTCCAATTGAAACACCTGAAATGTCGCCTCCTATTTCCTCTAAAAGTACCAACAGATTTTGTTTTGGTTGCAGCCAGGATCGTGGAACATGGTACCTGAAAACATGA
The DNA here is from genome assembly GCA_018340775.1 of Taxus wallichiana var. yunnanensis. Lineage (NCBI taxonomy): Eukaryota > Viridiplantae > Streptophyta > Pinopsida > Cupressales > Taxaceae > Taxus > Taxus wallichiana. The sequence continues at coordinate 925,695,665 of CM031242.1, forward strand.
AATGCTTTGTCCATCATCTCCAATTCTACACTAAGCATTGTTTAGAGCTCTTAAAATCAAACCTTATGACAAATATCCTGATACTTTAAACAGTCAATCAACTATAAACCAGCATGAAGTAGTAAGCCCCTAGTCAAGACAAAAAAATATGAATCCCTCACCAGTGCTGGGCAAAATTGTTGCAATCTGCGGTACATTTCAATGGATAAAAATGTCCTCGATAATCACAGTCACGTGAGCAATTAGCATGTGGTAGAAGTGAATGCCAATATCGTCCAAGGCTCTGTCCATTTACCCAAGCTTCACCTTTTCCCATGGTGGTGAAATCCAATCCTACTGGTTCGTGGCCATCTGGTGCATCAAATATTGCCTATACATACAATTCATTTTAATGTTTCACAAAAAAAAAATGCACTTCAGTGATTGCAAGGACTGATTTTCCTAATCCCTAAGGATAAAATCCTATGATCTGACACACATTTTTTATTTTAACATTTATCATCCAATGGTTTTCCTTATTAAGAAATATGTCATTAGATTAATGAATATTCATGGAGGATCTGGAGGTTCTAATGACTATTTGTGGAGGTATCTAATGGGTAATGACTAAAATCACACGAGTAAAAATCCCACAAAAATAAAAACCCTACTACCTTGTACCATGTTAATGGCCGTCTCTGGAGAACAGCTGCTCCTTTCATCCACTGAAAAGAGGAATCTGCAGCTATTGGAGGAGATCCTTTGATTGAGCTTTGAACCCTAGCTGCATGCAAAAACAGTAAAATATTCATATACATAGAACAATTTTACAAAACCATCCAGTACTTGCAATTTGTAGCATCAACCATGGCTAAACCAAGTTAAGAAATGAACTTTTATCCGGGATATTTGGTGCTGGAACTTTGCAATCTCAAAAATGAAGGTGAGACCACTCCTAGGTCCACCAATCTGTGGTGGAAAATTTAAATAAATAACTAATCAGATGTTTCTAGCGAATCAGGGAGCACGAGAGCAAGTTGTCTAATTGTTACAACTTAAATGAGTATGAAGAACAAATTGCACGAGTGCTCAGGGGATGTTAAGAATCCTTTAAGAAACACAACCTGGGTTCATAATTTGATTTGCAAGTAGCAAAAAAATTAGCCTGTAAAATTATGCACTTCCTGTCATACTACCGGTCATCAAAGCATCTCTCTACTGTGTGCTATATATGTTTTCCCTTAGCGAAGAAAGGGTATCATCAGCTTGGATGGAATACGAAGCCCTCAAAAAGCATGTTCTCAAATTTTCTTGCCGGCATCGGAGTCTCAGACCAACTGCAAATGACTTAGTTCATTGGATTTATGATCTAATTATTGTTATATTACCTATCTGTTTGCAGAGATCATAGCTATCCTATCTACAAACAATAAGTGGTCAGTAAATATTATATTTCTTATTATTTTGCACATGAGTTCACAGCTTATCACAATTATTAAAACATGTGTGTTAAGAAGAGAAGGAAAGATTTGCATTGACATGGCCCAAACCTGATATGACCACTTTTGCTTAGACAAGTGACGTGTTCCCTCCTTAAAACCACCAAGCGTAACTGGGCCAAGGATTCCTGCATACCGAGATTCAAAATGGGGTCCAATATACTGTAACCACAAACAAATAAGCAATGTCTTAGCATCTAGAGTGGAAAAGCATTCCCATAACAAGCAATAATACTCTTTCTTGGTGACATTAGATTCAAATTGATAGATTGAGTGATGCTGCTGACTCTACAAGTGAATGATCAAAATTTTGTTGTAACCTTTTAGGTTGCTATTTTTCCACAGTTCTTCCATTTTGTAGGTAAACAATTTTCTATTTGAGAATTATTTAGTTTCTAGATTACAATTGCGTAAAGGTATTTGGGGCAGCGTTTTGAGTTGCTCTTCGTGATCCATCGTCAAGAACATTGAGTCAAATTTTTGACCCAAAGTTCATGATGATGGATCACAAAGAGTGACTCGAAGGTCGATCCAAAATTCTGCACACAGTTGTATTTCAGAAGCCAATAGTCCGCAAATAAGATGAACAGTTGAAACTTATAACTCAATTCAATGACACCTATTTACCAAAGCTTTTTCCCACTTTGTGTACTACCAACCCAAAAAAAGCACAATAGAAGCAACTAACGTAAACTTTGAAAACAACCTGTAGACCAACGGTCATACTCAAGAGAGCAATTGTATTTGTTCCAACTCTTAGTTTCACATCAGATGAGTACTTCAACCCAGGGCTACTCTTACTTCCAAACTGAGTCCCTGCAAGCATCCCAAGAATTCTTTAAATAAATTTTGCAAAAAGTTTCCAACTCTAAATCCTCTGCATTTTCAATTTATTCCAAAATATGCACTATGCAGAAAACGTCATGCTCATTAATCCACACTCAGTACCTGACTGAACAGCACCAACTCAGCTAATAATGCATAGATTTATTCATTGTAGCATGCCGTGTGTACTTACCTAAATATTCACCTCCACACTTATATCTGACTGAACATCACCAACTTAGTAGATAATGCATAACTGTAGTCGTTGTATTATGTTGTGTGGACTTACCTAAATATTCACCATTGACAAAAATATGAAATGCATGGCCTGCTGAGCGTATAGAGAGATTTGAGAGGCCTCCATTCTGGATGAGTGGCTCATCCTCACCAACTTCCACGCTGCATTATATTGGATTGAATGAGTGTGTTTTAATATATGAAACTACTAATGCATGCCTGACAAAAGGAAACTCTTATTCATTTCAAGAATCTTCATTTTAAAACCCAACCAAATGACCATCATCACACATTCTTCACGTATCTATTAAGAGGAAATCATATTTAAACAATGGAATCCTGAAATAGTCTAGAAGATGAAATAGCACACAATACAAGAATGCTCATTCATAAGAACCTTCAACAAGATTCTCAACTCAGTTACCCTGGACAAAACTTCATTGGGAAACAAAGATGATGTAAATGAGTTCTTACCTTGTAATGTACCATAAATAATCAGTATTGTCTCTTGTAGTATTTGTCTGATCTAGCAAACCCATCTGTGTGAAGGAGCTATCTTCAATGGAGCCAACACTTTCCTTGAATGATTCCCATACAAAACCTCCAATGTGTTCCAATTGAATTTGAGATTTTTGTACGCCAACCTATTATAGAGAAATATTTGGTATTTTAGTCCCATATTTTTATAATAATTGAAGTATAAGCAATGTTTTTCAAATAGATTTCCTCCATGCTGAAAAGAAAAACAGTGCATTCAGCTAGATAACTTTCCAGTACAAATATCTTAAATACATTTAGCTGAAAAATGCCAAGAGATATCAATCTCAAGGACTTTAATTTGGATTTTAAGCATGCTACAGTTATCAATAACTTCATTACTTTTTTCATAAATTTTCTATTGAATTGTGACATATGGTGTCAATCTAGCTAAAATAATGTGTAAAGCTCAGAAAACTATTTCTGGAGAAAAAGAAATTGGGCTTCAAACTCCACCTTCTGGACAAGATGTTTCGATTGAATTTTCCAAGAAAAAGAAAAACTTCTTAATGACAGTCAAATGGACGTCAAATTTGAAGGTGGAAATAGAAGTGTACATGGTCACAAACATTATAGCCCACCACCACCACCCAGCTGCCATTGTAGAATGCCTCTCAGCATAAGAATTATATGCCTCTCCAAATTTAAAGGTAGAAAAGATTACAATTGCAGTGAAAAAATCTCTAGATACCCAAGCTTTTGTGAACATTAGGTAGAGCATGCATGTAACAACATGATGTCATTATAAGCATCAATAACATAAAAAGAGGCAAAGCCTCCCCCTTGCTCTATTTGATCATCATGTTGTCTGAGATACACATCTAGTTTTTAGGCAACAAGCAAGGGACATTGCAAAAGTTCATGAATCATTTTTAAGCCATTTGTTTTCCTTCAACCTGCTATCCTTTATACAGTGCAGTAAAATATATAAGCATTTGGATGCTGGATTTGTATGTATCAACCTTAGGCTGCTAATTTGTATGACCCTGGGTCAGAATGTAAAATACATTAAGGCGTCACCTAAATTAGATGGCAAACATTTTAAAGCACTTTTAAGAATCCAGCCATTACCTTTGCAGTATTCAACACCACATTTCTACAATCAGGGAGAATGCTGACAGACCAAGCAGGTATGTTATAGTTTTGATTTTCGAATACGACTGTTGCATCAGAATTCACATCGAAGTTCGCAAGGAATGCAGTACAACTTCCAGGCCCTGCAGAATACACATAAGACTAAAATGACAATGGGGTCAGCTTGTTTCAGTTCATAAGAAAAATCCAACTTTAGAAAATGTAGGAAGTGGACTTTCTTTTCTTTTTCAAATGAGAGAAAAAACTTAAGCGGCCTCCCAACACAGTCAAAAATCAAACTTACCTTCTGGTATCTTCCTAGAGGATGTATAACAGGATCTCCAGCAACTAAAGCAGGCTCACATAGTTTTATAGCCTCATGTAATCCCTTAAGGTGCCCCCACTTTGGCTGCCTGATGAGCCCTGCAAAAGCAAGTTAAAATTGATGAACCAAATTCAAAAGAGTGTCTTTTGACATCTTGTAAAATGGAAAAAGTGATCAAAATTCAAAGTAATTTTCATGATTAAGATCAAATAAGCATCCAAACATTTTGTTTTTCATTTTATACTGCCCTCTCCATTTCAACTGCATTCTATTGAAACCACAGAGAACAAGGAACAAAAAGAAAGATTTAAATCTGTATTTCAGATAGATAAGCTAATCCATAGCTTTACAAGATTATATGCAACCCACAAAAAAACAGTGTCCCTTCCAGTATCATGAAGTCAAAAAAATCGGTATATCATCAACTAGTACTATCTCATGCCAGAAGTAACATACCATATTCATCTATAGGTGCATCATAATCATAGCTTGTTGTAATAAAAGGTCCTCCTGCTGTGCGGCCAAAATTTGTCCCACCATGATACTGCAAGGGCAATATATTGGATTTTTAAAGATATAATCAGAATTTCCATGCAGGAATAACAAAAATTACACAGATACTGTGCCAACTAATGTGCTATGATGTAATCCTACCATGTAGTAGTTTACAAAGGACCCGCCTGCCTGGAAAAAACGAGCAACTGCAAAGGCCAAATCTTCTACTGGTCTCTGAGCAACAGGACCTCCATATACACTATACCTACAAAACATGGTAGGCAATGTTTGATCTTACTATCTCTTTTAAATCACATTCAACATTGGTAATTCTTGGAAATAGCATCCTGTAAGAAACATTCAAACTTCAAAATCTGACAACACAACAACATTAAAGAGGAAGAGGTTAATTTCTATACCAGCCAGTCCAGGCCTCTGTCCATAATGCTGGCTTATAGGGTTTGTTAGGTACAAAATTGTCACAATAGAAACCATTGCAAGTGTTTATCTGTTAGGAATATAAAACCATCAAAATAGCAAAACGGTGAAAGTTAGATTTTCATCACAAATTTATACCAAAACAAAGAACATCATGTAAACTTCTTGAGATCCTGCAATTTATTGTATTTTCCGCATCTCTTTCAATCAGCTTTCTCTTAGCATTTATACGTTAATATTATTTTATATTTAAATTGCATTTATATGGACACCATAAAAAGGTAACCGATCAGAGAATTGCAAAACAAGACATAACATGGAAACACTTAGAACCTGAAAATTGACTTAACCACTTTCCATTTAGCTTGGCTTGTATTATTATTTTTCTTATTCAAATTCCAATAACCGTAACAGTTAACCCTAGACAGAATCTAACCATCAGATGGAGTGTTTGGAACATTATACAAGATTTTGTTGAAGGGGGAAATTGATTCTAAGGAAACCATCATAAATTAATTAGGACACAACAGTTTCATACCCTAAAAAAGTGGGTGTTTATGATAAAACTCACCACAGGATCTGGTGCATCATCCTGTTTGCACATTATCCAGGGCACGCCTGTATCCAATCCCACAGCCATCTGTGCAGCCCAATTCATATATGCAATTCCAGAAGGCCCTTGAACTACTTGAGTGCCTTCATATTCATTCTCTATCTGCAAGGAAGAAGAGTGAGCATTTTGCTATGTTACACAATTAGAAAGTACATACATACATATAAAAACCTCAAGCTCTCCTTACCACACCTCAGAAAATTTTCAGAGTTTAATGGCCACATTGTACAAGAAGGTACTGAACTGTACCTGGGCCATAATAATAGGTCCACCTTGTGGTTCAAAGAGCCTTTCACTTTTCATCAGGTCCACAATCATCTTGGTAAATTTGTGCATTGCAATCTGCAATATCAACAATGCAACATGAGAGCAAAGATGTACTAAAGCACCTGTAAAGATATAGGGCATTTGCAATTTATGTAAGCTTTCATTTAGTTATAAATACAAGTAGATGTGTATTCATATTGATCAACCTTAAAAGGCTCATTATCTGTTCTGAAACTGATGCCAGGGACAAACTTTAACCAAACTGGAAAGCCCCTGCAGAGACATCATCAAAAACATTGGCATGTAGTGTTGATATTACAAGAAAGGGTTCAAATCTTCAAAATAAAAGCACTTCACATATAATTCAAATCAGCTACAAGGAAAAATACCCAAAATTCCATTCAGCACAGACATAAGGACCAATGCGAAGGCTAACATATAGTCCTTCCTGCTGGACGAGCTTCACAAACTTAACCAGATCAAATCTTCCCTCAAAATTGTACTGCAAAAGCAAAAATGCATGCCAGAAACAGAAATAAGGTGCAGCACAAAACATGCAAGTCCACTTTGAATCTTCAACATATGAGACACAATCACATTTCAGACACAGAATTAAGGTGCACCCAAAAACAAAATACAAGTCCTCTTTGAATCTTCAAAATATGAGACTGAATCAAATTTCAGTACACTGTAATAAACTAAGTTTAATAAAAGTGCCCCTTTCTTGCGGTTAACAGAAATCAGAACATTTCTTCCACCCAGTCTTTAAAAATCCCTTCTTTACTACATATGAAATAGAATACAAGCTCCCGGGGTCGCCCTTCAGCTCCATCCTCTTCTGGGCCAGGCTGGAGTCCTCCTCCAAAGGGGAAAGCCATGGCTACCTCTCTGTGGTGGGCCTCTCCTCCGCTTGAAGTTCAGACACTTGCGGCTCTCCGCCCCCTGGTTGGGAAATTATTGTGGCTAGATCAGGATGGCTGGCAGGTTGATTCTCCTTCGGCCAAGCTATCAAGTGGAGCGTTCATCCCCCTCCTCCTCCTCCCGGAGCGGCGGCTTGTGCCTAGTGTTCTCTGATTTTTTGTAACTCTCGTGCTTTCTATTTGCCCTTTGGACATTATCTGGTGCCTACGTAGCATTTTTGTAGGACCATGAGTTTTCATCACTCCTGCTCTTGTAACTCTCATTTATTTTAATTAATATAAAGGACAGTTCCAATAGTAAAATCCCCTCTTTAAAGAATTTTATTAATAGAGAACTTAAACAACAATGTGACCACCCTTTCAGATAGTAACAACTGACAAGTACCCTCACCAAAACAATTCATAGGAAAGTAAATACATTGAACTTAATACTGTGTCACACTAGACAACTGTGTCAAAAGTTAAAACAAACCATACATTTCCAGGGGATGGCTCGTGCCCGCTCCAGAATACATAAGTCTGTATCACATCCAATCCTCCATTTTTAGCAGTTTTTATGAGCTTTGGCCACATCTGCAACCACCAAGATTATCAACAAAATAAAGCATTGTCACAGAACCATGCGTGGCAAAATGAGTCGCCGCTGATCAATAATGTAAGGTTGGAAAATCTATCCCATTCCATAATCAAAGATGGTCATTACTATATGCACCAAAATAGATTCCTTAGGAATCTGTGAGTATAATGATTTTAAGTTTATTTTATATATATATATATATGTATCAATAAAAGGATTCTAAATATGGGATTAAAAACTTCATGGAGTTGAATCTTAAAGAATATTATGCATTGTCATGCAGTTAAATCTTAAAGAATTGTATGCATTGTTCTGCAGTTGAATCAAGCTTAGAACTAGTATTAAAAATTGCAATGGATAGGTTACAGAGTCGGGATTGCTGGTAAACGGTTTTGAGGTTTGTTTTCATTGGAAGTGAACCTGGACAGAAACCCATAATAATTATCAATATAAAAAGAAAAAATCGATCATTTCTCATTATCACAGCAGCCACTATAATATGAGGTGGGGTTAGGACTCAAATATGAAGCAGGATGAGGATCTCAGAGTCGTGGAAGTAATTTCAAGATGTATTTTAAAAGTATACTCAAATTCGTAGGAATATGAGAATTTAACAGTATTTGAATTAGATATTTTTGGATTATGACTTTGCAGAGGAGAGGGGAAGATGGGGTAATTAAACATATTCATCCCGCAACTAATCATTTAAACAAATTTTTTCTATAATCAAACAATCAAACATATTCATTCCACAACCAATCAATCATTATTATATTATCATTATTATATTAGTAAGAGGGTAACTTAGACATCATGTCATTGACATAAGGAACATGGTGTATTGGGTTTATATAGTGGCAGAATAAGCCTACCAGGGTGTCTATCAGCATTATGAATTGGATATTTTTAGGTTATGAATTTGCAGAGGAGAGGGGAAGGTGGGGTAATCAAACATATTCATCGCAAGTAATCAATTAAACAAACTTTTCTTGTAATCAAACATATTAATTCCGCAACCAATCAATCATTATTATATTAGTAAGAGGATAACTTTGGCATCATACCATTGACATAAGGAACATGGTGCATTGAGTTTATATATTGTGGCAGACAATTTAATAATTTGAATTGGATATTTTTGGATCATGAATTTACATAGGAGAGGGAAGGTGGGGGTAATTAAACCCTGCAATTAATCAATTAAACATCTCCTGTAATCAAACAATCAAACCTATTCAATCTGCAAACAATCAAACATATTCATTCTGCAACCAGTCAATCATATTCAGATCAGGCTAACTTCGGCATCATGTCATTGACATTAGGAACATGGTGTATTGGGTTTATATATTGTGGCAGAACAAGCCTACCAGGATGTCTATCAGCTTTACTATTGCATTGAAAAGGTGTTGTTGCTAGTAAATGTACCTCTGGAGTACTCCTGGGATAATGAATATCCCCAGAAATCAGAATTCTGCGCTTGCCATTAATCACCAGAGCCTTATGATCGTAAGTGACAGTGCAATCCACCATACCTGAAACTACAAAGGCGCTCAGTAGCAGAGCCGCCTGCCACCAGGCACCTTCCATTTGTTTCAGAGAATGCATGAAGCTTATCCACTTCACAAGGATTTGCCTCTTTCTGTCTCCTGAGATGAGCAATTAAATAAGTTATCGAGTTAAAATACCGAAGTCAATGTGAAGTTGTGCTGGAGTGACGAACTTTTCCCCTTAAAAGAGGAAATTTAGACGCTTAAACGATAACTGTTTCAACCAATGAGTGCTGAATAATTCCTGATTTCTCTGGTTTACTGTTCGAACGATCAGGCGAGAATGTCGAGAATCATGGGATTACTGCTGTTTCCAATTGAATCTTAGTTGGAATCGCTTTTAATCATAACATATTCAGGAAAACAAATCCAGTTTTCCTAACTAATATACCCATTTCATAAACAAATGCGACTCCAAAGGCCCCATTTCATTTGTTTTCGACATGGGAGGTTCATAAATTTATTTTTCCAAAGGTTCCGTTTGATTGCAGCGACTTTGATCAACTTTTATGATATGAATAATTATTAACTTTGATCAGCTTTTATGATTGGTATAATTATTAAGGTGTCCATTGAAATTTGAATTTTCATGGTAGAAATTGAAATCTAGAAGTAATTTTGGTGGGTTGTCGAAGTAAATAATTTGGTTAATTACGAGGAAATTGAGGTTTTTGTTTAGATAGAGTAGTTACAAAGTTTTAATATAGAAAAGTCTCATACAACCTTTAAAAAAATTAATAATTTTGTTTAATATTTTATATATAATTTGTTATAGATAAAATTTTAAATATATTTTATATAATTTTTATGGAGTATTGTATTTTGATATAACTATTTTATTATGTAAAAGGTTCTTTTAACAAATAAGAGTCTAAAATGTAAATTACTAAGTCATAATATCAATTTTCCAATTAATATGGGGAGTTGTGTTAGTTTGATTCAAGTCTCGATTTTTTTTTAGAAAATTAATACTTTTCTTAATGTTTCACATATATTTTGTTGCAAATAAATAAATAATTTATTTTTCCTAGGTAAAAAAGTTTTTTTCAAGGAAGAAAAAATAGAAAAAACATTGAGAAGTACTAGATCATAATGTCAATTATTCAATTAAAATACCGAGTTAAAATAGGTAGCATTGGTTTCTAATATGTAAGAAATTTGTAGATGTGTGGAATGTAGTTTCTAGGTTATGGAAGTTTTGTATCATGTCTTTGTTGCGGGTCAAAATCGTAGCGAGGGCAATGAAAGGCTAATTTATCAGAGCAACTCTAATTTGTCAATATAATTCCCTTACAATCAATTGATATGTTTACATTGCATCTATTTAGATCGTTATTTCTTCAATGAACTACTCAAAATGCATCCCATTATCTCGATCTCTTGTGAAATTTGATCTAATGACCTCGAAAGATGGATAAAATTCCACTCAACAATGTTTTCCAAAAACATTTCATGCCCTAAAACGCACATTGTTGAATTTTCACACTTAAAAATCCACTCTAGAGAGTGTATCTTATAAATACAAGCTTGATTTCAATGGTAAATTTTAGCCAAGATCTAGTATATCTAATCAATTATTCCATAGATTTTATGTTTTGTTTTATATATAAAAGTTGGGAACACTTGCACGGAGGTGGAGGGCCAAAAGTGGCCAAAAACACATTTTAAACGCAAAAAGTACCACGATCATTCAACGTTGGTTTATTAATTACTGAACCAAAATATCGTAAATGCTTTTAAAATTGTGTATGCAATACTTAGTGCACTATATAAAAAATAGTCGATGGTTCCTTATTTGTTCACCAAAAACATGATTCTCTCAAAAATTTCCATTCGTGTTTTGCAAAAAACACCATTTTGGCGCCAAAAACATCTACACATCACATGAAAGGTTGTTAAGGACTAGTTTCGATAATATTGTGCCGAGAAAATAGGTAAGAAAACTAGATTAGTGTCAATTATAAGAAAATTTGGTAATTTTATGAGATTTACATTGATGTTTTTAATAAAAATATTTTATTTTTATTTTTACAACCCCTTTACTCCGTCCACTTGTAAAACAAAATGTTTGAATCAACAATGAAGAGGAAAACCCTCCTAGCCCTCTTAACCCTCCTACAATTCCACTAGACCCCCTAGGTAGTTAGGAGAATAAACTACAAATTAAGGAGTTGATTAGGATAATAAGGGATTTTCATTCGACCAACTCCTACTATGATTCTTTGGCAAACACATTTAGAGTCATTAGTAAGTGAGGTTGACTCGGTGACAAGTCAAACTAATAAGTGGACATCTTATAGAGATTATTGCGGAACCTATTATGCCAATAAATTGTCGACAACTACATTGAAAGACACAAAAATTACAAAAGACCTAATTTGTGCATTATCACTAATCCTATAACAATACACGTCTTCCATTGTCATGCAAATTGTTCTTAATCCATTAGTGCCACCATGATTTGATAATAAATATTTTTTTGTGCGATGGTGGATGGTTTTCGATCACCCACATTGTAACAAGCTTCCTTTGTACTTTTTTAGGAAACTCTATTGTTATTTTATACTCAAAGTGAGATACTAAATTATTTTGATTACTCATAGTTTGAGGCCGAGGAAAAGGCTCGGGAAAGATAGACCATGTGCGCATTGTGCCCTAATCAACATGCCGAGTCTCTATCCAAAATTCACTTTATCCCGAGATGGTCCACATTGCAATGAAGTAGGACATAGAGATTGAAACATTGCATGCACAAATAAGAAAAATTTAAAAAGAGACAATGTAAATTACTAAGTCATATTATCAATTTTCCAATTAATGTGGGGAGTTGTATTAGTTTGATTCAATTCTCTCCATTTTTTAGAAAATTAATACTTTTCTTAATGTTTCACATATATTTTGTTGTAAATAAATAAATAAATTATTTTTCCTAGGTAAAAAGTTCTTTTTCAAGGAAGAAAAAATAGAAAAAACATTGAAAAGTACTAGGCCATAATGTCAATTATTCAATTAAAATATTGAGTTGTATTGTCATTTAAGCATTTAATACAATTCTTTTTATTATTTTTATTTGTTCATGAAATTTACTAAAATAGGTAGCATTAGTTTCTAATATTTGAGAAATGTGTAGATGTGTGGGATGTAGTTTCTAGGCTATGGATGTTTTGTATTATGTCTCTTTGTGGGTCAATTTTCAAAATTCTAGCGAGTCAATGAAAGGCTAATTTATCGAGTGGCTCTAATTTGTCGAGTATAATTCCCTTACAATCAATCAATGAATAGAATGCATCTGGGTAAGTGCATGGAAATGGGGGGCCAAAGGGGGTCTTAAGTGGACACTTTTTCTCGAAAAATAAAAAACTTCAACTTGTACAATTTATTTGAGATAATTACACTCAAAATTTGAAGATGTTATAAGAACATGAATTGTAGCATTTCGAGTCTACTTTCTAAACTACTAATTTTTTTGTAAATGGTTAAGTGTAAGTGGGTTAAATATCTAAAATGTCAATAAGTGTTCTTGTTTTTGCAAAAAAACATAGTAGACAGTCGGTCATGTCCCCACCATTTTTTTAGCACTATTTAGTATTTTTAAAAACCCTTTGGTAGAAAGATAGGTAGGAGCATCTAGTTTGGGATAGAATTTTTTTAGTTTTTTTAGTGAGTATTTATTTTTTTATGATTTTTCAAGTACAAGATTTTGAAAATTAAAAATAACAGATAGCCAACCGTGCCCCCTAACTACCTCAAAAAATATCGAAAATTACTTTTTTTTTTTTTAATGTGTATAGAATTAGTCCTAGTTTGGGACTGTATAAATTTTTTTTCAATTTGGAGAAGTGAAAAAAAGATACATGACAAAAGATAAACATTTACAATCACTAAAAATAGAGGTATAAAAGACATAGTTTGAAATAAATATAAATGGAAACCTTAGAATAGTCAAAAAAATATAAAAGTATATATTTAGAAAGAGGATAGTTTTCTTGATGTTGTAGGCAAATTTTTAAGAAAGATACAATCATTTTTGTAAGATTTATCATGGTAAAAGGTAAGTTTTTACATTTTACATGTCAAAAACACACAGGTTGTTATGTTGTTACAAGTCCAAAGCGCAGATTTGGGAAACCAAAGCAATACTAAGTCTATTAAATCTTGGTTTGGGTGCATAATTAAGGAGCGCGTGCGCGTTAAAATGTGTCTACGCTATAACACGAGCGCATTATAACGTGTTACATATAGTATAAACATTATATGTGTTTGTGGGGGCTTATAGTTACAAAAATAAATGTTGAGTTATAAGAAATAATAAACTATAAATAATAATTTATTATTTCATTTAAAGTATAAGTTTTTCATTTATTATTATTTATACTTTATTATTTCTTATACATTAAATTTGTTTTAGTAAATATAAGAAATTAGGGTTACTCTGCACCTTATGGAACTAGCCTCACAGCTCCATGAGTCATGGTTTAGGAGATATTTTTTATAATCTAATTTGGCCATACATAGGTAATTTTTAGGATTTCAGCATTCAACCTAAAGCTTTTAGCATTTAAATTCTACAATCAATGTCTATTTTGGGAAAGAATATAGTCGTTGTTTAGGTTTTGGGGCCTTTTGGATTTGTTGGACATTGTGTCTTGTTGTTATCATTGATGGAAAAGGGTGTCAAGGTGGAAAATGAGTCAATATGAGGTGTAATTCATAATCAAGCTTGAAGGTTGATTGGTAGTGTCCAATTTTATTGTCATGATATGTTGTTTTGGTGTCATGTCATGGTGTCTTAGTTTGCATGCATGGTTGAGTGCATGGGTCTAGCATGAAGGTGATTGTAGGTGTGCTCCAAAGGTTGTTTGATGTCTCTAAGGTGTCAAACATGTTTAGTAAGGTATGTCAAAGTTTTTAGAGTGTTTACATGGTGAAGGAAAGATCAGTTTGTGTGAAGCATGGGTTGAAACTAGCCATTCTAGGCCTAGTCTTAGACCTAGTTCATAGCAGGTGATATGGTGGCATGAAGTATGATGTAGAGAAGGCTTATGTGAGTATGTGATATGTGTTTTGAGATTGCAAGTAATGTGTATAAGTTGTCAAAGGACATTTTTCAGGAGTTTAGTGCATGTTCTAGGTCCTTTAGAGGCATGTTCTTAAGGACAAGTCAAGAATGCATGGGAAAATGAGATGGCATGGTAAGTTGTAGAAGTATCCAAGAATGTATGAGCATTAGAGATCATTGAGGAGGTCATTGGAGTGTTGTGTGCCAAGTTTCAGGACATGAGGATGAAGAAAAAGTAAGATAAGTCAGTTTTAGCTCTATTGAGCTCTTAGAATGCTCATTCCTAGCTCGAAGGCCATGTTTGGAGTGCTCACTTGCACGTGAATTCTTTACATGGAGACCTGATCCATTCATCATAGTTGAGGCATGGAAATAATTTTTTTGCGATTGTGTTGGTCGTCAAATAGGACTTCACGAAGAGCAACAATCAGGGGACAAGAAGTCCCTCCTCTTTAATGGGAGAGGTTCCCTTATTCAGAAATGAACCTATTTACACATATACAAAACATGATTTTCTTGTGGAACTTGGATATTTACGAAAGTGTTTTCTATAAGGATCATCAATTCAAAAGGATTGAGGAATGAGAAAACGAGAACAAGCGAAAGGCACCATTTAGAATTATAGATGACAGTTAATTCTTTATGCATGCGAAGGTACAGGTGAATTGAAACAAGATCATTTGTATCATACTAATAAGATGAAATTTGAAAGACACAAAGTTCTATCAATAACATCTGCAAGAATACAAAGCTTCTTAATATAATATAGACAAATGATCTTAACAAGATTAAATGAAAAGCTTAGGGATAAAAGAGATCAGATAGACGAAGAATGAAAAAGCCCTTCGTATTGATTTCTTTATGATTTATTTACACTTTCAAAAAATAAGCCAACTTCTTCCTCCTTCAAAATGGCAAGGAGAGGCCATTATATAGTTTACAATTTAGTTACTCTCGGTAACTACTTCTTTTAACTAAAGATTAGTTAAGGATTGCCAATCGCATACCTCGACTTATTACAATAAATTCGAGAAAAAGAATTGGAAGAGAAGAGAAGAATAAGGAGAAGAAGACAGTGGTTATGGTAGGAGGGACCCACTGACTTCAAAATCCTTTGCCCGATTCTCTTGATGCCTCGGCCATGTCTCTCGCCACGGGGAGTGACGTGTTGGCATTATCCATTTTGGAATCCTCGGTGCAAAAGCTAATGGTGGCGTCAAGTTTGGCAATGAGCTCCCCGTGTATATTGGTCAATTCACTCGAATTAGGGTTGAAATGAGCTCGCATGAAAGCACTATATCTGCACATTGCACGAGAGATTGGGAAACCACCGTGAAAGCCAAACCGGCATGAATCATCATGTGCCATTGGCGTAGGGTTTGCGTCTGTCATCCTCGACCAAAAATCACTAAAGTCAAGATGGCGAACTTCACTGTCCCCCGATATCGGGAGCAGCCAGGACTCTAGTGATGAGATTTGTTCTTGCCCCAAATTTGATCTTCATGTTGGTAGTAATTCGGAGGCGAAGGCTGCAAGCTAGACTTGGGAAGGAATTGCAGAGGAAAATGGATACGCGCGCGGAATTTAGATTGCGAAGGTTCGAGCAAAAGATAGCATGAAATCGGTGTGCAAAAAATGCATAGGAGATTCACTCGTTATATAGCCGTTTAGGAAAGAGAAAGGCAATGAATGTGCATTTAATACATACCTACCAAATTGAATAAGCAAGATATTCGGGTAGAGCGGGAAAAATTAGCACGAATGGCACTTTGATTCATTTGGGACATGTGGGGCCCAATTCATTTGTGACATGTGGGACGCCAAAGCACGAAGTACGTGGCTTGCCGATTCGGCGAAGCGGGAAAAGATGCACAAATGCTCTTGGAACACGCGGGACAAAAGTACGCTAATCGCGCGGCTCACCAATCGATTTAAAAATGGAACAATTGGTGCAGGCGAACTTGGGACATTTGGGACAAAAAGTTCCGACGGGCCGAAAAGAGCAGACTTCGGGTGAACCGGCGATCGGGAGCAGAGGGCCCAATTAAACTTGGGACACGCGGGCAAAAGTACGCTGCGAAGTCGGCTCGGCCGAATCGGACGAAAATGGAACAATTGGTCCGGGCGAACTTGGGACATTTGGGACAAAAAGTTCTGACGGGCCCAAAAAGAACAGACTTCGGGTGAACCAGCCGATCGGGAATAGAGGGCCCAATTGAACTTGGGACACGCGGGACAAAAATGTCCGACAGCCCTAAAAACACACAAAATTACCCAAAAACGTAGATTTCTCAATTTCTTTGGCATTTCACATTATCAGTACAACAGAGAAAACACTTAAACTCAAAATTTTAAATTTTCACTTTCTTAAGAGTAGGGGAATTTTGAGTGGACAACAGCTGGCTCCTTCTGGGGATGACTTGGCATAAATTCAAGGAATGAGACAAGGCAAGAACTTAGACAAACTCGGGAAGCAGACCAATACCTTATCCATTGGGCAACGGAGTCATCGAATCAAACCAATACAGAGGCCAACACACCAAAACAAAGGGAAAGAAAAACAAAACGCTGTATCTGAGAATACAAAGGGACTCCTAATCATCTATGACTTGAACAATTTAGTCAGTCTTGCCCACTATAAGGAAGTGGGAGAGAAGAACCATCCATATAATCAAGGTAAAAAGAATTCTTACCAGAAAAGTGCCTGATCTTGAAAGGTCCGAGCCAAAGGGAATCAAACTTGCCATGGCTGCCACGAGGTTCATGCCTTTTATCCCACAACAAAACAGTGTCTCCAACTTGGAAATCTCTGAACCTGGCTTTCTTATCAAACAGGACCTTAACTTTTTGTTGATGAGCAGATATCTTATCAGCAACTTCCAATCTATCCTCATTCAATTTGTGAAGGTACATTATTCTCTTATCCAAAGCATCATTGAAACTGGTATCTTCAATGGCCTTCATTAGATGCAAGGCTGGCAGCTCCACTGTTACTGGCAATTGAGCTTCTACTCCATATACCACTTGAAAAGGAGACATTCCAATGGCTCTCTTAGGTGTGATCCTGTCTACCCAAAGAGCATCATAGAGTTTCTTGTGCCAGTTTCGTTGAGACTCATTGACTAATTTCCTTATTATGGTCACCAGATTTTTATTAGTGGATTATGCTTGTCCATTTCCCTGAGGATAGTAATCTAAAGAGTGAGCCAGAGAGATGCCATATCCATAACAAAAATCCATCATCTCAGTTGAAGAAAAATTCGAAGCATTATCTGTCACAATCTTGTTTGGTACACCATACCTTACCAAGATGTTTTCTTTGATGAAACTGCACACCACTTCAGAAGTAGTACTCTTTACTGGAATGGCTTCTACCCATTTTGTGAAATAATCTGTAGCAGTTAATACATGAGTATGACCAGCACTAGAAGAGGGATTAAGTGTTCCAATGAAGTCCAAACCCCACTGTTGAAAAGGTTCTTCAATTACAACTGGCTTAAGAGGCAAAGAGGCCAATTTGGGTCTACCCACGAAAGTCTGACAAGCCTCACATTTATCAACCCACTTGGATGCATCTCTGAATAAGGTAGGCCAGTAATATCCTCCACGAAGTATCTTATGAGCAGTGATGGTTGATGAGTAGTGCCCTCCGCATGCTTGATCATGAAAAGCTGAGAGTAGCTTTTTCTGCTGTTCCTTGTCCACACATTTCAAAAACCTTCCATCTAACCCACGTTTAAACAAGGCGTTTTCCCACAACACATATTACACTGACCTTAGTTTAACAGTCCTCTTTTCTTTGGCAGTCAAATGAGAGGGGCATTCTCCATAGGTGAGAAAATGGGTGATATCAGCATACCATTCGTCAACTGAGCTAAGAAACAGAATGGTAGGAAGACCAACTTTATCTTCCAGTAACTCATGTCTAGCTCCTTCAGCGATGAGTTCACAAAGGCCTTTTCCACGACGAGCTTGGTTGGTTTGATGTCAATATCATATTCTTGGACCTTGGCCACCTAGTTCCCTCTCTTGGATCTAAATTCCTGTTGTGTAAGAATTGACTTAACAGTTGTATCTGGTACCAACACCATGGAGTGAGAGTTAAGAATGTAAAAACGAAACTGCTTAACAGCTTTAACCACTGCAAAAGTATGTTTTTCCATCATGGTATATTTTAACTCATGATCTTTCATAATATAGCTCATAAATGCAATTGGGATTTCGTGCTCATTAGAATCTTCCTGAGTTAAAACAGCAGCCAAGGTGTTATCTGTGGCGTAGCAATAGATAATAAAATCTTTGCTAAAATCTGGACATGCTAAAACAGGAGTTTTAGCAATGGCTCTTTTAATATCTTCAAAGGCTTCTTTCCCTTCAGAAGACCAACCAAACATTTGTTTGCCTTTCATCATTTGGGAGATATTCAGAGTTAGTTCTGCAAAATCAGGGATGAATCTTCTCAAAAAATTGATCTTACCAAAGAAAGAGTGCACGCCCTTTTTGCTGGTTGGGAGAGGAATTTGCTGAATAGCTTGAACTCGCTCAGGATCAATTTTAATACCATCTTTGGAGACGATGTGCCCTAATAATTTCCCCTCTGTGACACAAAAGACATATTTTTTAGGATTCAAAGAGATCCCATGTTCTCTACATCTTAGCAGAACTGTCTCCAGGTGTTGAAAATGATCCGCCCTTGTTTTAGAATACACAGTCAAGTCATCAAGGTATACAACAATACACTTCCCTTTCAAACTTCCAAAGGCCAGATCCATAGCTCTCTAAAAAGTGGCACCATCATTAATGAGCCCAAAAGGCATTCTTTTGTAAGCAAAGGTACCCCAAGGGGTAGTGAAAGTTGTTTTGTGTTGATCTGCAGTATTAACTTCTACCTGATTATATCCTGAGAATCCATCAAGCATAGACAACATTTCAGATCCTGTTACTGCTTGTAAGACCTGATCCATCATAGGTAAAGGATAATTATCTTTCAAGGAAGCCTGATTCAGATTCCTGAAGTCAACACAAATACGAATCTCGCCATTTTTCTTTCTAATAGGTACAATATTGGCAATCCATGTTGAATGATGGATAGGAAAAATGATTTTGGCTTTCAACAACTTCTGTATTTCTTGAAAAATGGTGTCAGCTATTTTGGGATTGTATTGCCTCTGCTTTTGTTTAAAAGGCTTAATTCCAGGTTTGAGAGGAATAAAATGTTGCATCTCCTTTGGTTGGAAAGCTTTTAAATCTTCATAAGAGTAGGCAAGAACATCCTTATACCTCTTTAAAAGATCAATTGCTTTCTTCCTCTCATCTGTTGTGCAACATTTTCCAATGTTCACGAGCTTAGGATCAGTAGAACTCCCAATATTAATTTTGTCATATTCAGCTGATTGTTGAGGTCCAGTAGAAGCTCTAGACTTTACATACCTGTCGTGTTTATCAAATAGTTCCTCTAAACTCACCAATCCTTTAGGAATCTTGTTTCCCTTGAGTTTAATGCATCCATCCTGATCCGTTTCTTCTCCTTGGGTGGCTTCTTTGTCAAAGGGCACACTTTCACGAGGTAAATTATCACTTCCTTCAAAGTACAATTGTTCAAAATTATCCTTGAGTTCTAAGAAAGAAAGCAAATGTTGATCATTATTGAAAACTTGCCAGTTATTTGTATTATCAGGTACACTAGCTTGATGGATCATCTCAATGGTGAACTTATCTTGGGAAAAGTCAGGATTAGGTATAAGCAGTGACCCAGAGACTGCTAATGAATCAGCCCTGGTATTCTTCTCCCTAGGTATTGCTTGATGGAGAAAGCATCAAGAAATTCAATGGAATCCCACACCTGATTCCTGTAATGTTTCAACCTTCCATTTTTCACCTGGAAGAGGTTTCTAACTTGCTTTACAATCAATTCCGCATCCCCACGAGCTAGAAGATTCTTCACACCTTGTTCTTTTGCCACCTGTAGTCCAAGAATGAGAGCCTCATACTCTGTTGTATTATTGGTATTTTCAAATTGCAACTTGAATGAGAAAGGATGAAGGCTTCCTTCAGGTGACACCAGTATGACACCAGCTCCAGAACCAGCTGAGGAACAACTTCCATCAAACTCTAAAATCCAAACACCATTAGGATCTTTAGGTGACACTTTGGGGAGTTGGATTTCTTCAGGAGACATAATCATGTAGTTACCATGCCCCATATCCTCATAGAGTATTTGTGCTTTGGGATCATCCGTTTTTTGTACAATATACTCAGACTGCTTCTCAGGTAGCAGCTTCTTCATTTGTCCATTAATAGGTATGAGGGCATGTGACCAATCCATTTGAATTTCTCCACCCACATCCTTACAGAAGTTTCTACTTAGCAACATCCCGTATGAAGGAGGAATATCTGCTACTAAGATGGTAGCCAAAACTTTCTTCTCAGGCAAAGCAGCAAAAGCCACTTGTGCATCTTTAATTCTTCCGACTAAGGGCACTTCCTTACTCTCCATAGAGTAACAAGATCCATAAGTGCGTGTGAGAGTCAAGCCTAAGGCATGAGCTACTTTAGCAGGCATCACATTATCTGATGCTCCTGAGTCTATGACGCAATTGCTGAGCCTATGGCCAGCTATAAGAAGTGTCACATAGAATGGTTTGATTTTGTCATTGGGTGAGGTGACAGCGGCTACCAGATTAGGTTGTGGTGCAGAAGGAGGAGTGGGTAAAAGGCCTTTAGAAGTAGTTTTAGAATGGGAATTGACAAAGTGAATCATTTTAGCAAAAGCCTTAGGATGGGTTTGATAATACTCAGCCTCTGAGATTTGAACCTTAGTCTTTTTTAGGTGGTCAATAATATCGAAAGACCCAGAAGTGGACGGGCTATCATCATTTGAAATCTTAGGTTTATCAATTTTAGGTGAAAAAGAAGTAACTTTAGTAGTAGAATTGACAGGACTCACCTTTGGTGCAGATGAAATGGGAATAGGAGATCCTCTTTTTGTAATTACGGGGATAGTTGTCGGCTGCTCCTTAGATTTCTTGGTGGGCTGCATCACTTTCTCCCTCTGATTTGTCTGCTCTCGAGTCATGACAGCGTATGATTCGCTATTCATGTCTGCTACTACTTCGTCATAATCATCCCCTTCATCAATGCCCTCAGTGGTGAAGAAATTAACTCAAGATCCCTCAAATTCATCTGCTTCATCATCAACCTCTTTAACAAATTCCTCGCAATCTTCATTAACCTCCTCATCCTCTGGTTCCTCAACTTCACAGGTTGCATTGACGGGAACTTTAATAGGAGGTCCTTCAAGTGCTAGCCTTGTTTGAGCAGCAGGAAAACGATTTCTGGGCTGAAAATTCCTCCTTGGAACGTCTGCATAGGGAGCATGCTGAGCCAATTGTTTCTTTATGGCAATGAGATCATTTGCAAGTTTTTGTACCAATGGATCAGTATTAGGTCCAAGGGTGGAAGAGGAGGAAGAAGCAAATTTAGATTTAGAAGGGTCTCTCCTCAACTTCCCTGACATGATTAAATCATCTTCGACACTAACAACAAGAGTTTGATCTTCAGCCAATGTTGCAAGACTAACCCTTCTTAGTGCATAGCTAACTTCAGGTGATTGAGCATTTAGGAAAAAACATTTTTGAATTTGATCTACAGGTCGAGTATTTGGCGGAATTTTGTTAATCAACCTGTTGAATCGGGCCACAAATTCTCTCATGGGCTCTTGATGAATCCTTCTTTATTTGAGAGATTTGGGCTAGCAAGGCATGCACGTCTTCTGCTGGTTTGAACCGGTTTTCAAACCTAGTTCTCATTGTATCCCAGCTGGTGATAGCACCAGCCGGAAGGTGATAGAACCAATCAGCAGCATTATCTTGTAAAGTCTCAATGAAAAGTCTTACGGAGACATCTTCATGTTCAACTCCCAGAACTCCGCATGCAACTATGAAGGCTGCGATGTGTTCATCAGGATGCACTTTACCATCACCTTTGAATTTAGGGAAGTTCTTCCAGTTACCTCTGGGTAACTCGTGCAAAGGCTGAGGAAGGGCAAGGGGCCCGACACGATGACCCCAGGGTAGTGGTACCGCCATTCTTGGAAAAATGGCTTGAAGAGGAACTACAACACCAGCAAGAATCAAAGCTTGAAGATTAGGACTGATTGACTCTGAAGGAATACCACCCGTAGGGATTCTATCTTGGACAGGAGGAGTACTTGTCGAATGAGTCTTTCTATTTCTTGTTGAAGGGAAAGGAAAACCCTGCTGCTCCAAAAGCTGAAACTGAGAATCTTCAATACCAAGGGCCCTTCTCCCTCGAGTAAAACACGGAGTCGCCAGATCAAAGGATGATCAATAATTACAGAACTGGAATATGATTTCCCCAGCGGAGTCGCCAAAAACTGTTGGTCGTCAAATAGGACTTCACGAAGAGCAACAGTCAGGGGACAAGAAGTCCCTCCTCTTTAATGGGAGAGGTTCCCTTATTCAGAAACGAACCTATTTACACATATACAAAACATGATTTTCTTGTGGAACTTGGATATTTACGAAAGTGTTTTCTATAAGGATCATCAATTACAAAAGGACTGAGGAATGAGAAAATGAGAACGAGCAGAAAGGCACCATTTAGAATTATAGATGACAGAGTAATTCTTTATGCATGCGAAGGTACAATGAATTGAAACAAGATCATTTGTATCATACTAATAAGATGAAATTTGAAAGACACAAAGTTCTATCAATAACATCTGCAAGAATACAAAGCTTCTTAATATAATATAGACAAATGATCTTAACAAGATTAAATGAAAAGCTTAGGGATAAAAGAGATCAGATAGACAAAGAATGAAAAGCCCTTTTGTATTGATTTCTTTATGATTTATTTACACTTTCAAAAAATAAGCCAAGTTCTTCCTCCTTCAAAATGGCGAGGAGAGGCCATTATATAGTTTACAATTCAGTTACTCTCGGTAACTACTTCTTTTAACTAAATATTAGTTAAGGATTGCCAATTGCAATACCTCAACTTATTACAATAAATCCAAGAAAAAGAATTGGAAGAGAAGAGAAGAATAAGGAGAAGAAGACATGTGGTTATGACTGGGAGGGACCCACTGACTTCAAAATCCACTTGCTGAATCTCTTGATGCCTCGACTATGTCTCTGCCACGGGGAGTGACGTGTTTGGCATTATCCATTTCTGAATCCTCGGTGCGGTGCAATGATGCGGCAGCGTCAAGTTTGGCAATGAGCTCCCGTGTATATTGGTCAATTCACTCGAATCAGGGTTGAAATGAGCTCCGCATGAAAGCACTGTATCTGCACATTGCACAGAGATTGGGAAACCACCAGCGAAAGCCAAACCGCTGTCATGAATCATCTGTGCCATTGGCGTAGGGTTTATGTCTGTCATCCTCGACCAAAAATCACTAAAGTCAAGATGGCAAACTTCACTGTCCCCGATATCAAGAACGACAGACTCTAGTGGTGAGATTTGTTCTTGCCCCTGAAATTTGATCTTCATGTTGGTAGTAATTCGGAGGGCGAAGCTACAAGCTAGACTTGGGAAGGAATTGCAGAGAGGAAAATGGATACGTGTGCGGGAATTCGATTGCAAAGGTTCGAGCAAAAGATAACATGAAATCGGTGTGCAAAACGCATAGGATATTCGCTCGTTATATAGCCATTTAGGAGAGAGAAAGGCAATGAATGCACATTTAATACATACCTACCAAATTGAATAAGCAAGATATTTGGGTAGAGCGGGAAAAATTAGCACGAATGGCACTTGGTTCATTTGGGACATGTGGGATGCGAAAGCGTGAAGTACGCGGCTTGGCCGATTCGGGCGAAGCGGGAAAAGACACACAAATGCTCTTGGAACACGCGGGACAAAAGTACGCGAAGTACGCGGCTCGGCCGAATCGGACGAAAATGGAACAATTGGTCCGGGTGAACTTGGGACATTTGGGACAAAAAGTTCTGACAGGCCCGAAAAGAACAGACTTCGGGTGAACCAGCCGATTGGGGAACAGAGGGCCCAATTGAACTTGGGACACGCGGACAAAAGTACGCGAAGTACGCGGCTCGGCCGAATCGGACGAAAATGGAACAATTGGTCCGGCGAACTTGGGACATTTGGGACAAAAAGTTCCGACGGGCCCGAAAAGAATAGACTTCGGGTGAACCGGCCGATCGGGGAACAAAGGGCCCAATTGAACTTGGGACACGCGGGACAAAAATGTCCGACAGGCCCGAAAAACACACAAAATGACCCAAAAACGCAGATTTCTCAATTTCTTTGGCATTTCACATTATCAGTACAATAGAGAAAACACTTAAACTCAAAATTTTAAATTTTCACTTTCTTAAGAGTAGGGGAATTTTGAGTGGACAACAAGTTGGAATGAAGTCAAATGATGCCATATAATTTATGAACGATTGTTAAGAAGCAAAGTTGGTTTAAACTCTCCTCAGAACCCTAGTTTATAATGATAGAGAGGAAATGATTTATATGGTCTCCAAATGGCATGAGAAATAAAATGTGAATTTTTGGGGTTGTAGATAATTTTCCTGAGCTCCTTTTGGTGGTAGTTTCATGCACAAGGTGTTTTGGTAAGTTAAAGAAAAACTTTGTTTTGAAGAGATTTACTGGTACAATTGTGTGTTGTAAGTGTCATGATTAAAAACCTTATGTAACCCCTAGCTTGGGGTTTTTTCCAAGACATCATTAAGAGGAGAAAATGGGTGCAACATCTCCTCTTATGTGTCCTACCACTAATGGGATTGTGATTGCAAAACCAATCATGATGATATAAGAGTGTGTGTGTGTGTCATTTTGCATGATGTAGCAAGGTTATTTGGACATGAATAGCTTGGTATGGTCTGACATGATGTGTTTGAAGTCTTGGTTTGATCTGAAGAGGTGATTTCTTGCTTAATCCCTAATGGCCTAATAATCCCTATTAGGCTTGTCAAGAAGCTAGTTAGAACAAGTATGCTTATGAGGTTTTCTCCATGTGACTTATGGTTGTGAGTACTTGAGCATGTTGGTAGGGATGCCCTTGAAGTGTTCCAGGTGGTGGAAGAGCTTAGAAGTGAAGTTTGAGGTGTTATTTCATGTTGGTCTCAAATTCCACTCACTTTCTTGACCATGATTGGAAAGATCATAATATCAATGGAACAAAACATTCTAAGATCAATGGAACAACTTTCAAGACTTGATTCTTCTTGAACCTAAAAATTTAGGTCCATTTTTTGTTTGGAACCAAAAGGGGCAGCCACACTATTTTTAAATTCTTCATGAAACCTTCAAGCCTTAGAGAAAAATGGATGTCTCCAACATGTAGAGGATTCACATAGCTTTCCAATGCCTATTTTTCTCCTCCTAAATCCTTACATATCTCCTGAAATCTTTTGGAGAAGTCAAGTTTCACCATTAGAGTGTTTGTTCCCTACACCTAGAAAACTTGTTGTTAAGAAGATAGTCCTTGAATGAGAAAACCTTTCCTAAATCTTCCTAAATTACCTCCAACACTTCCAAGATTCCCCGACATCACCTTTGGATGCTTAAGATCTTTCCTAAACTCTCTCGGAGGGTGTTTGATTAGCTCTAGAATGGCCAAAATAACTAGCATGAAAATGTAAATTTTTGAAGCATGATGATTAGAGTCATTGAAATCTTCATCATTTAATCATAAAGAATATCAAAACCAGGTGGTGTCCAAGGCTATCTTTAAAATGGGCTAAAGGAAATAATGATTTTACAGTTATTTTCTCTAGAATTGAAAATTTATGAAAGGATATTCAATAACCGAAATTGAATCTAATCTAACAAACGAAAATAAAGATAATCTAACAACTGAAAGAAAATATAATCTAACAAAATGAAATGAATAATTGAAAACAAATAAATGATAGTAAACAAATAAAAGTGAAGCTTCACAAACAAATCAAAATAAAACACACAAAGTAGATTTAAACAAACTAAGTAAAACAATAATGATCTATTCTAAACAAAACCTATCATCCTCCTTGGGTAAGAGTGGGCCCTTGCTCTTCCCTCAGAGTTGGGTTAAAAAAACTAAAAATAAGTTGCTACCAAGAAATTTGAACTATGGATTTTATTAATCAGAAATGATGTTACAAAATCATCCATCTCCTACCACTACTACATTGAGTGCTTTGGAGAGATATTTATAACTCATCCCTTGGCCAATACTCCAAGATTATAGAACTACCTACCTATAATCTTGGGAAAGACTTGAATTCATCTTCCACTTTACAATGAGATAAATGTGGAAGGAATTTATTAAAACACTACAACTCCAAATTTAACTACTTCTTCCACTTGACAAGGAGAAAATGTGGAAGAGATTTAATCAAACACTACAACTCTAGATTTAACTACTTCTTCCACTTAAAAAGGATAAAAATTTGGAAGAGATTTAATCAAACACTACAACTCTAGATTTAACTACTAATTCTTCCACTTGCACTCAACTACTTCTTTCCAATTGCCAAGTCTACTCTTGCATGATTGAATCTTTCAATATGATAGTTGTCTCGCCATATTCTCATCCTTGATTTTTTTATCATTACTGTGAATTCAATTTAAAGAATATTTTCAAACCTTTTTTGGGTTTGGTGCTCCTTGTTGTAAGCTTTCCAAAACATCTTGAAATTATCATTTTCATTGAGAAATGAGGGAGATATCATAGTATTCTTGAACTCGCTTTGTTTGCCTTATTTACTTTCCTTCAACCTTATTCTGCTAAAAATTCAAATGAATATATATCCTCAATTATTGTTGTTGTGTAAAAACGGAGAGAGGTTTTTCCTCTTAACAATAAGAGGAACAAAAACCTCTCTCATATTCTCATTTGAAGGTCTGCAAATTTTATTTAGAGTAAATCTGGTGTTGCATGTGCGAGTCTTGTGCTTGAAAACCTTCTACTTCAAATAATGATATATTCAAAACCATTATTTTTGTGTAAAAATGGAGAGATTTTTTTCCTCCTAGAAATAAGAGGAACAAAAAAATATCTCAATTTCTCATTTAGATCTCTATAAATTTAGTTAGAGTGATTCTTGTGTTGTTTTTCTTAGTCTACCGCACTTGAAACTCTTCTTCTTCAAATGTTGATATCTTCAAAACCATTATTGTTGTGTAAAAACAGAGAGAGTTTTTCCTCCTAGAAATAAGAGGAACAAAAACCTCTTTCAAATTCTCATTTGGATGTCTAAAATTTTATTTAGAGTGAGTCTTGTGCTGGTTCTCGTTAGTACTACACTTGAAAATCTTCTTCTTTAAATGTTGATATCTTCAAACCATTATTGTTGTGTAAAAATGGGAAGAGTTTTTGCTCCCAATAATAATAGGAATAAAAGTTCTCTCATATTCTCATTTGGAGTTATGAAATTTTAGTTATATCAAGTTTTGTGTTTATTCTACGAGTCTTGCGCTAGTTTTGTGAGTCCTGCACTCTGTGACATGTGAGTCTTGCGCTACATGTATTGTGAGTCATGTGCTCTTTGTGAGTCTTGTGATCTTAGCTATGTGATTCCTATGCTCCTATCTTTATGAGTCTTGTGGTATTTATGATTCGTGTGCTCTTAGCTATGTGAGTTTTACACTTGTTGTAATACATTCAAAAGATCAAATTACCTGCGCATACACAATATTGCACTCCAACATACAAGAAATGTTAGGTAATGTAAACATTTAGATTGCAATGGAATTTTCACATATAGATCAAATATATTCTACATTTAATCTTAAATAAGTTATTTAGTTCTTAAGACTACATCTAAATCCAATTTATAAGAGAAGGAATAATATTTTTTATGAAATGAATGAGACTTAATTTAGTCTCATCACATGAAAACTAAGCTCTTAATTGAAAATAAGGCTTCTCAGTCACCGTGCATCCTTCATATGGCTAGCCTTTCATCAGTTCAACCTTTAACTTGGCTCAAAGGAAAGTCCTAATAATATCATTCAGTTTGTTTGGTGTGCATGGAATAGTGTTTAAGGTGATTGATCAACTCATTTAGTATTGATGAGAGACTACTTCCACCGAAGGCCTAAAAAGGCCATTTTTAGCCATTCTGTAGCTAATTAAACACCCTCTAGAAGTGTTTAGATAAAATATAAAGAATATGAGGGTGATTTCAGAGATAATTTAATATGTTTAAGTAAATTTAGGAAAGTTTAGGAAATAAAATCTCATTCAGGAGCAATCTATTTAAGAATGGGTTTTCAGATGTAGGGAATGAAAGCTAAAATGGTGAAAGTTGACTTCTCTGGATGATTCCAAGAATTCCAGAAATATTTGTGATAAAAAAGGCATTGGAAATCTATTAGAATACTCTATAAGGTAGAATAATCAATATTTATTTAAGGCTCAAATACTTCTTGAGGTACATCAAAACTCTGCAGCTGCCCCTCCCAGTTTAAAATGAAATAGGACCCAAATTTTGAGTTGCAAGTAGAATTAGATTTTTAGAATAGTTTCATTTATTGTAAAATTTTATTTGCAATGTTTCAATGAAGTATGGAGGTCAAGAAAATGTAACTCATCCTCAAATTTCATTCAAGGATTCATCCCCTATCTAGAGGAGGAAACCCATTTCCATGAGGAGCAACTTGAGAAAAAAGGTGTCCATGTACCTTGAGCATGCTTCCACCCAGGTGTCATCTTGGTCAAGAAATTGAATTTTTAATGTTCAAAGGTGAAATTTGGAGCTCAAGAAGTGACTTTATGATCATCATATCCTCGACACTGTCATTGTACCCAAATCTCTCCAAAGAACAAGCTAAAATGAGCTAGTCATGCCACCGAGGTATCCAGGACCATCATGTGTGAAGTATTAAGGAATCATCTATCTCCATGAGATACATATGAGAAAATATGTGTATGAGAATCATGAATTTTATTCCATCAAAGGATGATTTTAGATCCATGAAAGGTGAGGGGATGATCTTCATATGGAGCACCCTATTTCCAAGAATGAGCAATCATCTTAGTTCACTTGATGTAATTCACTTGGTGTACTATTCTTAAAAACTCATTCAAAACCTAGTAGTGTGATCACACCTTAAGGAGGAGGCACATTACAATCACCTCATTTTGGTCATAGGACAAGAATCCCATTCAGGAGCAATACTCTACCAAAAAAGTGAGGATCTCATTTCAATAAGAAGTAGACAAACATCATAGAGTTGATTCGTGGTCACTAAAGTGAATTGTGGACCAAATTTTAAAATTGGTACTAATTCGAGTAGTGGTAGGGCTAAAATCCAATCCAAAAGGTCAAAAACCTACAAAATTACTATATGTTTTCCTGAAACAAAGACCGACTATAATATATATGCCCTGAAAGCTTTAGGTCCTTGTTGAAATCCTGAAAATGAGTAAGTGCGGCACAGATTAGATATTAAAAAACTATATTCTAGATTACAACTCGTTGGAGCTATGGGACCACTTCCATTAGGTGTAGATTTCTTTTTAAAATAAATCTTATACTTAACATTTATTTTAGTAAATATGCCCCCTTCCCCCTTCCAAAATCATAAAACTAGAAATGTGTACGTGTTTCGAATAAACTAAAATGTGTACACATTTTAGGATTAGTAATTAACAAACCTAAAAAAACATAACACAAGCACGTTATTTCAAAATGCGTACCCATTTTAGCTAGTTTCAAGATTTTTTCCACTTTTCGGCCCCCCATTTTGATGCACTTACCCATCCTGTTACCTCGGTCTCTTGTGAAATTTTATCTCATGACCTTGAAATATGGACAAAAATCCACTCAACAATGTTCTCCAACAACATTCCATGCCCTAAAACACACATTGTTGAATTTTCACACTTAAAATTCCACTCTAAAGAGTGTATTGTATAAATACAAGCTTCAATTTTAATGGTAAATTTTAGCCAATAGCCTATATCTAATCAATTATTCCATAGATTTTATGTTTTCTTACATATATAAAATTTGGGAACACCGCATGGAGGTGGAGGGACAAAAGTTGCAAAAATAAAATTTAAACGCAAATAAGTACATGATCATTAAACGTTGGTTTGATAATTATCTTGAACCAAAATATCGTAAATGCTTTTAAATTGTGTATGCGACTTAGTGCACTATATAAAAAATAGTTGAGGGTTCCTTATTTTTCTCCACAAAAACATGTTTCCCTCTGAAATTTTCATTTGTGCTTTACAAAACACCATTTTGGTGCCAAAAACATCTTGTTGTTAAGGACTAGTTTCGATAATATTGTGTTAGAAAATAGGTAATAAAAATAGGTTTGTGCCAATTAGAAGTAAATTTGGTAATTTTATGAGATTTGCATTTATGTTTTTAATAAAAAAATATTTTTATTTTTGACAACCCTCTACTCCGTCCACTTGTAAAACAAAATGTTTGAATCAACAATGAAGAGGAAAACCCTCATATCCCTCCTAACCCTCCTACAATTCCACTAGACCCACCTAGGTAATTAGGAGAATAGACTATAAATTAAGGAGTTGATTAGGCTAATAAGGGATTCTCATTCGACAAACACCTATTGTGATTCTTTAGAAAACACATTTAGATTCATTAGTAAGTGAGGTTGACTCGGTGACAAGTCAAACTAATAGGTGGGCATCTTATAGAGATTATTGCAAGACCTATTGTGCCAATAAATTGTTGATAACTACAAAGTGAAAGAAAAAAATCACAAAAGACCTAATTTGTGCATTATCACTAATCTTATAACAAATGCACCTTTTCCATTGTCATGTAAATTGTTCCTAATCCATTACTTCCACCATGATTTGATGATAAATATTTTTTTGGGCCGATGGTGGATGATTTTCGATCACCTTCATTGAATAAGCTGCCTATGTACTTTTTTAGAAACTTTATTGTTATTTTTATACTCGGTGGGATACTTTGAATTATTTTGATTACTCATAGTTTCGAGGTCAAGGAAAATTCTCTGGGAAAGATAGACCATGTGCACATTATGTGCCTAATCAGCATGCCAAAGTCTCTATCCAAATTCACTTTATCCCGAGATGGTTCGCATTGTAATGAAGGAGGACATAGAGATTGAAACATTACATGCACTTAAGGTGTTGACTAATACCCTCGTTGAGCATACAAGCCAAATTTCCCATACTAATGTTGGTGAAGATGGAGAGGGAATGCTCTAGTTAGCATTAGTATGAGATCACACTATTGTATATTTTTTTGGTGTCATATGCACTAGACCCAATGAGGACGAGAGTTTCATGTAAACCATTTTTGGGTTTGTTATTAGTGGGTGTAGACATCTAAAATGTCGACATGATTAATTATGATTAATCTATTCTGAAAATATCCCAACATCATCCATATAATAATTAATTGCAAGATTAATTATTATTATTAATCCATTTTATCATATTTACCCTTTATCATTTATCATTTATCCTATCATTTCATTAATCCTTTAAATCCATTATTATATCCCATTTTATCATTAATTTCATAAATTCATTATTATATCGTATTTTAATTCTTCTTTAACATTTCCTAGGAATTTAATATTCCTACATCTACCTACCCACCTACTCTACACATCCCTACACCTAGCCTTTCCATGTAACCTCACCCCTAATCATCATTTATTAACCTAATCTAACTCTAATCCTAATCACATCCTCACCTCTAAATCTAGAAGCCTCTCTAACCTTCTCCTTCCATTGAATTTTTAATTCAATGGAAGCTTCTTCCCTCCATGAATTTTGAATTCAAAATTCTAGAGTTCCGCATTATAGAATCCTCCAATCTCACATGCATCCCTCCACCATTGATCCAAATCTAATTTGGCTTCATCTTAGCCATTGAATCCTCCACCCACAAACTATAAATTGAGCTCTCCTCTTCTATGAGAGCTAACTTGGAACAATCTCTCAAATCCATAACAAAGTTTTGCTAATTTTATCAATCATCCATTTTATCTTCAATCACTCAATCAATCCATTCATCTACAATCAATCTATCATCATCCTTCATCAAATCAATCCAAGCACAATCAAGGGGAGGTGTTGCCCAAGTGACTCCAAAATTTGAAGCAAGCACATCCAATCCACCATCAAGAGCAAATCCAACACATCAAAGAAGGATTTTTGCAACTTGTAGGTAAGTGCAGTATTTGTCTCTCTCATCCTTTCCATCCATTGTTTTATCTAAGTTTTTTTTTTAAAAAGATTAGATTAGGAAACAAGTTTGTTTGATTTCTCACATTTTCACAACTAATCTTTTATTGCATTACATTTTGGCACCCACCATGGGGCTTACCCCCAAATTTTTATTGTTTTTAGTAGCATTCCATATTAAAAACAAGTTATTCAAATTTGGAAAATTTTCATTCTAATTTGCATCTTGAAAATTTAATTTTTTGTTACCGTCTTTCGTATCAGCACTTTTTGACTTGTCATTCAACACTTATGTAGAAGAAACGACGCTTTTGACCTAAAATAGTGTTTTTGCATTAAAACTAACGTATGTGGTCATAGGGATATGCTTTAGCACTTTTGTAAAACCCATGACACTTTTGTAAATCCTTCAACGCTTTTTTAACCTTTAAAACCCCAAAATTATAATTTTTGCCTATTTCCATCTTTTGTCAACATAGTAGTGCATTTACAGATAAAGTGGTGCATTTGTAGATAAAGTAGTGTGTTTGAAGATAAAGTAGCGCATTTGCATATAAAGTGGCGCATTTGTAGATAAAGTAGCGCGTTTACAGATAAAGTGGCACATTTGAAGATAAAGTAGTGCATTTGTATATTGGAGCATTTTTAAATGTATAAGTGCGTTTGATGATAAAGTGGCACATTTACAGATAAAGTATCGTGTTTTTATATTGAGAGTTTGTAGATATATCAACACTTTTACAAATATAGTGGTGCTTTTGTCTGTATATCAACGCCTTTGTATAGACCTTAAAATTTGATTTTTGCTAACCCTATCTATTTCTGTTTTGGTGCTTTTGAGCATATATTGGCACTTTTGTCAAGAAATTAGCACTTTTGTTATTGTTTCAGTGCTTTTGAGTAGATTAGCGCTTTTGTTCTAAAATAGCATTTTTGTTTTGTTTTGGCGCATTTGACCTAAAACAACACTTTTGTTTTGTCAATTAGTATTTTTTTGGAATAATTTTACGTTAATATTAACCAATCTAATCACACTTTCTAGTGTTTTAGTGGTGTTTTCATGCAGGTCTTGCATTCTGTTTTTGTAGAAATATCATAGGAATAAGGGAAAACTCACAATTTTAATATTCGATTAGTATTTGTCTAACGCTTGTGGTTACAGGACATTGCTTAGTTAAAATTTTCTAACCCTTTGTTTTGTAGCTCGAACAGTCCAAGAACATTGGGGTATAAAACAAACTACTAATCCTTTGTTTTATATGTTCCTTTGTCAAGGCCCTATTATAAAAACTTTATCATTAATTTGTTTGGTTTTATTGTCCTTTTGTGTTACATGTTTTTGTCTATTTTTGACCCAAAGACGTAATCGTGTATGCTCTCCTCTTGCATCCTAAGACGATATTGATGATCAAAAGCAACTATTCTTCATTCCCTTTTTTATTTTTAGGGGTAAGGTGACATGAAAGTGACATCCACGCACTTACCATAGTCTTAGGGGTCTCATTACCATGGGCTTCATCTCCACGCACATAGACACATCTCGTGTTCTAAGAGGGTATAAAAATTCTTGGACGGTTGTCATTATTTGCTAAGCACTTTCTTGATTAAAGAGAGGTGTGAAGTGAGGGACTTCACGTACCAATACTCGTGCCATAGACAACATCTTTACAATACGACTTAGACCCTACGTGTCATAAGGTATATCAGGGATGCCCCTAGTGATCTCGTGCATCCTAGACTAGGAAACCTCTTGGCTGCATATTGAGCTATAGTGCAAGGAGGCCACACTCCCTAAGATCACTTGCTATCCAACCCCACATTGACATATAGGTGGAGAGCCAATTGTGGCACCATCATCGGTGTGTGGTATTGAAAGTGAGCTATAGCTTGATTGCAATCCCACTAACTAGTTAGGGTGTGTGTTGCATGTTTGTTGTGTGCTTGTGAACACCCTTAACCATCACATCACATTAAAATATTAATTAATCAAACATTATCATAATCATCCATCCTTAATCACACGATCCCAATCCTAATCCCATCACCATCCTTAATCAACAATCCTAATCCAAATCTAATCCCCACACATCCTATCAAATCATGGCCTTTGACCCTCAATCCCCATCCTCTCCAAACCAACATCAAAACCCCTATCTCTTTTCTAAATCCATCAACCAAGTTATCCTATCATCCCCTACCCATAAAAGTCAACCATATCACTTTGACCACGAAGTCCCACACACCATCCAACACATTAAAAAAATCAAAAATTTAACATCCTACCTCAATCAATCTCATCCTCATCATCTAAATCAACCATCCCATGTCGATCCTAACATCCTAAAGACAATTCAACAACTTAACCAACAAATATCCAATCTTAAATCTTCAATCAACCAATCACCCCCTAAAATTATCGACCCCCCAACCAATCCCATCTATAATTTCCCTTCCTAAGATCCCTACCCTCACCCCATTGACCTCCTCTTTGAGGAACCCAAATCATCTCAATCCACACCTTGACTTAAACAACATAAACCACTATCCCCACAAGCTAATTACATCGAATTTTACCACCTCACTAACTTTGACCTAGACCAAGAGGACCTCCTTTATGTCCTTACTAATCTAGCCACCAATCCCAAACCCACACAAACCATCCCAAACCCCAACCTCCAAATCCCATATCAATCATCATGACCAAAACCATTCTCCCATAAAAATCATGCACCACCATCAAAAATCACAACTCCTAAACCTCATCATCTTCAAACCTATCATCAAGTTCCATTCACATGCCCACAATAATCCCAATCACTTACCCCAAAATTATTATCCCCACATCCCATCTTATTCATCCATCCTTGTTATCTCGATAATCTCAATCCAATCCTACGGAATTTCTCCTATATTGTCCCAAAATCCCTAATCCACCATAAAATTTAACCTCTAAGCCTATTCCATCCCCTAAACCCACTCCCTGTCAAAACTATCTCACACACTATGACTCCTAAGTCACTTTCATCCCCTTCTACCCACAATCCTAAACCATCTAATCTAGATCTTACACCACCCTCCTCCTCTTCATCCACACCTAATCCTATATTAACTTCTTCATTACCCCAACCTAATACTAGCCTATCCTCTAATCCTATTTCAAATCCACCACCCCCAAACCTAAAACATATAACATGAATCCTAAGTCACCAACTCCCAAACCTAAAAATCCAATCCCAATCATCTCTTCCACCCTATTTCCTACCCAATCTAATGAGGATCTTGTGTCACCTTCATCTACTTCATCTCCTAAATTGACCATATCTAATGAGGTTCCTACACCACACCCATATCCCAAATCCCTCCATCCCCAACATCACCCAAATCTAATGTGACCCCATATCACAACCATCCCCTTCATCTAAATCTATCCCATGCCCTTCATCTACATCTACCTCAAAACCACATACTCTAACCAATCCAAAATCAACCAAATCTACTTGCCTCCAAGCCCAAACCATCCACTTCGGCCTTCAGGTCTAATCCATCCCCTTCATTTTATAAGCCACACAAATCCAATCCAAATCAACTAAAACATTTCATAATCCACCCAATCTTGCACCTTTACTTCCTACTCCCCCAAAACCATTTAACCCAAACCACTTCACTCCTTTAGGAGAATCCTTGACCACCATCTTCCATCATCTAAAAAAATTCAACATGATCATCCATCCCCTAATAAAATCATGCAATCAAAACCTCCTAACCATCTTGGTATCGATATCACTAATGTTGTGACTTCCATCACACCCATGGACATTCGACCAATTTCTTCATGCATGTGAATTTAGGTCTTATGTCCAAAACCTCATTAACCAAGGAATTCTTATCCTTGTACCTCTCTATCCACCACCTTTCCATCCCAATCTTATCCTTAACCATCATCCACCATCCAAATTCCACTCAAAATCAAAACATCGTCAGCCATCCAAATCTCATCATACATCCAAACATCCCTCGCCGACCAAAAACCAAAATAAATCTCACCCCCCATCCTTTGTTAAGTCTGAAATCTTAGTGGATGAAAAAATACAACCCCCCCTCAATCTCATGATGACCACATGTCATCATATTCTCCATCCACTTCATATCCATAGCCCAAAATATATTCTCTAATCTGAAACATTGAGGCAAGGGCCTAGGCATCCATGAACACAGTATTCAAGAACCCATATCCCTTAATCAAAATCTAGGTCGTTTAGGATGAGGGTATAAACCTAACACTAACAATGACCTTCCCACAACTCCATCACCACCCATTTCTACCACTTCTCTTGATTCCTTTAATCCCCTACAACTACCAAACACTTAAAAATGGATTGAGCACATAAATTTTTCCTACACAAGTATGTTCTTTCCTTCCCACTTATCCCTCTTTCATCCAATATCCAAATACCTTTGCATATCATCAATTATTATCATCACATTCATTTTATATCCTCTTCCAATCCATTCAATTCAACACTTGATCAACTTTATCACACATGTTGTAAGCCACTAGTACCTACTACAATTATGTGACCTTGGTCTATCATTACCTCCAACATTCTAAGCACCATTGTCCTCCTAGAGATCCACACACTTTAACACACTTAATAAAATTATGGTGAAGACCCTTGGGTGCATCTTTTGACACTCTAGCTAATGTCATCACCACACTCATTTACATCCCCCATCAAGCCACTAGTGATTCTTAACCCCTTGAGATTTTTCAAGAGAGTGGAAGCTCTTTGTGCAAAAAAATCCAAAAATCATATCAAAATTAAAAATTTCAAATAAAATCCACCTCATGGATCTCTCTAAGGGTGTTTCCAGCAACTCTACTGGGGTTATGGATTCTGGCTAGCAGATGAGAAAATGTTATGACAAGAATCATATGCATCTCTATCGGGCTATGGGCCTTTGATCGGCAGCAGAGCAATGCATAACTTAACCTTATATTCACCTTCCATCAACCTACTTGACTTAATCACTCCTTATACATTGGATAGTTTGTCTTCGTATACTACCCATTTATTCTTCACTTCAAGAGGCAATTAACCATCACAATCTCACACACTTTGATCTCATAAAGACATAGGGCTCACAGGTGTTTCCAAGTATTGTTTAGACCTTGGTCACACTTTTTTTTGTAGTCCATCTCTTTCCTTACAACATGTGTCATTCGGCTCATCTTTTTTTCATCACTCATGTTCATTTTCCTTTCATCCATCACATCCACATCCTTTTGATTACACATCTATGGTCAGAAGATGATATTTCCCTTCTCATCTAATCTTCCTCATGTCCCTTTTCAAATGTCCTCATGATGATTGGGGGTGTCCTTACTATCATCCTCTGTGGGGCATCATCCATTTTAAATACCCCTCACTTCTCACCCTACCCTACACCTGGGGGAAACTCAAACCCATCCATCCATCCACACAGGTCACCCTACTTTACACTTGGGGGCACACCATATCTATCCCTCAATCCATCTCCCCTATACTTGGAGGGAATATCTTATCTTCCATATCCCCCATCTTATCACATCCATCATCTTATTTATCTCTCATCCCACATCCCATCTAATCCTAACCTATCAACCAAACCCTATCCTATCCAACCTATCCAATTTCCCTCAATCCTTCCCTTTCATCCTACCCAAACACATTTTGGGACTTATAGGAGAAATTCACATCCACTTTACATCTCTTCCCACCCCCATGATCTATCCCATCATAAATCCTTTCATATTATCTATCCTCAACCATTACCCCCATCCCAAATCCAAAATCCAAAATCTAAACATCCCACATCCAATAATCTCAACATCAAAAATCAAAACATTCAAAAAAATCTAGAAAAAGATCACAAAATTACAAACATACAATGTGTGTTTTTTTGCTTGTGTGTGTTTGTTTGTTTGTCTGCATTTACATTTTGGCCGATGATATGAGGTCCCTTTTGATCATTTTTATTTTGCACAGCTGATGATACGAGGCCTCTTTTTCTGGTCCAATGATATAAGGACCATCATAATATTAATTTTTCCGATGATATGAGGACAAGGGAATTTGGCCATTAGGTCACCACGGACTTTATACCATGGTGCATCTTGATCTATGCCACATTAATCACAATGTTAATGATGATAACCATGGGAACTTTATGGTAGCACACTCCCTTCTATCATCATATTTTATCATCATCCACACCTCATCATCATCAACATCTACCTAATTATTTAATCTCCTCATCATCCTATCTAATCAATCTTCTAATCCTCTAAATCCAACATCCTATTAACCAATCTAATTCAACATCTTCAAATCTAAGTCATAAATATCCAATATTAACCCCTTTACTGGTCATTCTATAATCCAAAATCCTCACCCCTTGACTGGGGAATCCTTAAATATAAATCCTAAATCTTCACCCTTGTCATTCATGACTAGGGCATCTAATATCCAAATCCTCTAATCTTCTAATCTCTTATTTCCTCTAATCCTCTTCATCCTTCAATATTATAATCCTCTAATCCAAAACCCTCAATCTTCTCATCTTCTAATCCTCTCTCCTATCTTCTAAGACTCTCATCCTCAATCTTCTCATCCTATAATTGTCTCTCATCTACAACCTTGGGCCTCTCCTCTTTCGAGCAAGTCACCCAATTTGTTCCTCCCCGCCTAACCCCTCAAGGTGGATTTATAACACAATCCTAACATCTTCTCTTCTTTTCTTTGAACTGTCATTATTTTGCAATAAAACTTCAAAGAGGGGAAAAATGTAGACATATAAAATGTTGACATGATTAATTACGATTAATATGTCTCTGCAAATATTCCAACATCATCCATATAATAATTCATCACAAGATTAATTATTATTTATCCATTTTATCATTTTTACCCTTTATCATTTATCCTATCATTTCATTAATCCTTTAAAACCATTATTATATCCCATTTTATCATTAATTTCATAAATCCATTACTATATCATATTTTAATTCTTCATTAACATTTCTAGGAATTTAATATTCCTACATCTACCTACCCCCTACTCTACACATCCCTACACCTAGCCTTTCCATGTAACCTCACCTCTAATCATCTTTATTAACCTAATCTCACCCCTAAATCTAGAAGCCTCTCTAACCTTCTCCTTCCATTGAATTTTTAATTCAATGGAATCTTCTTCCTCCAAAAATTTTGAATTCAAAATTCTAAAGTCTTCTACTGAATCCTCCAATACGCACATGCATCCTCCACCATTGATCCAAATCCAACATGGCTTCATCTTAGCCATTGAATCCGCCACCCAAAACTATAAATTTATCTCTCCTCATCCATGAGCGCTAGCTTGGGAAACAATCTTTGAAATCCATAACAAAGTTTTACTAATTTTATCAATCATATATTTTATCTTCAAACACTCAATCAATCCATTCATATACAATCAATATACCATCATCCTTCATCAAATCAATCCAATCACAATCAAGGGCAGGTGTTGCCCAAGTGACTCCAAAATATGAAGCAAGCACATCCAATCCACAGACCACCATCAAGATTAAATCCAACACATCAAAGAAGGAGTTGTGTAATGTGTAGGTAAGTACAGGTATTTTTCTCTCTCCTCCTTTCCATCCATTGTTCTATCTCGAGGTTTTGTTTGAAAGTATTATATTAGGGAACAAGTTTGGTTTTTTTCTCACATTTTCACAACTAATATTTTATTGCATTACAGTGGGCTAAATACACAATGTGGTTATGTGTGTTGAGTATTTGAGAGAGACATTTGGATCAACACCTCAATTGTATCTTTGTGTATATTTTATATTATTACAAGTCATAAAAAAATTAGTAAGCCGTATTAAACTCCAAATGAAAAATATTCAAACTTGGTAGTAACTAAGTTGCATCTAATTTTTTTACATTACGACACTAGATAACCTCATCATCCTCCCCACCGTAAATTGTTGCTACCACATCAATGTTTACATACGAGAGAGGTAATTATGAATTTTTTAAACTTTGTGAATTTTCTTATTAATGTTATATAGTTCATGTATGTATGTGTGTATTTGTATATATTTTTCAACTAACAATGATATTTTATTTGTAAATCCAATGATTAGAAAAGATACTTCGCCTATATGGGTGGAGAAGGTGTTGTAGTAGTAATAGTACCAATCATAAATCCAATGTGTGGTCGTAAGAAGATGGAGGCATTACAACATGATGAGCATGGTGCACCTCTAAAGTAGATTTAGCAAGGTGTTATGACCAGAAGTGAGTCGTTAAATATTTTGAGCTTTGCATTATCATTAGGCTCGGATTTAATGGGGGAAACCCATTCAATAGCACCAACATGGATAAGAACTTGTATAACATGGAAAATATTAACACATCAACTAATATTATGACTAACACATATTTGATAATCAAAATGGGCATTAGTATTAACCAAAATACTATGAGGGCATCAACCTCAAGCAAGAGAGGGAGATATATAAGGTTACATTCAAGTAATTGTTTAAGCGCTAGATGTAGGGCACAATGTAAATGAGTGAAATTCCCTCAAGGAGATTGTAATCATAGATTTGTATGTTGAGATACAATATTAATGATGGCTTTAACTTTTGTTTTGTCATCATTAGGATTTCTTTTGAAATTAATTTTACCTTGAAACTTGTGATTATATGTGTTAGGATTATTATCAACATATTTAATCTTATTCATGTTGAGGAGGCTTAACGCTCTTTCAATGTATGGCATAGATGATCAAATCAATGAAATTTTCAAAGATAGTTGATTCTTGCTAAAGTTTTTAAACATAATGATTAAAATGATTATATGATTACTAATACATTTTAAAATGTGTGTAATCCTCCTCGTCCCGATAATATTAATTTACCGAATTCTAATAAAAATTTATTCCTACCCCGTGTTAAGAACACCACCGATAAAATTGCTAAAATTTTGAATTAAAAAGGTATCGTAAATTCCTTCCTTCCCATCAACACCCTAAAAAGTAACCTTAATTATCTTAAAGATAAAATCGAGTGCAACCTCAATTGTGGTGTTTATATGAGGGTCAAAGCATATAACTCTGTCCCACTTTTTCCCAGTTTTGTACTTTCTAAAAACTATGTCCGACAACCAAAACATGACCAAACACATATAAAATGACCAAACATGCATT
Organism: Taxus wallichiana var. yunnanensis; assembly: GCA_018340775.1. Taxonomy (NCBI): domain Eukaryota; kingdom Viridiplantae; phylum Streptophyta; class Pinopsida; order Cupressales; family Taxaceae; genus Taxus; species Taxus wallichiana. The sequence goes on from CM031242.1 coordinate 925,737,499, forward strand.
TTTAAGAGGCTATAAATACGAGTCAGGGCATCCAATTTACTCTGATTTTTTAAATTTTTATAGTATTTTTAATTATTTATTTACTAGTCGATTTTAAAATATTTATGGCCACAAAGTGACACACTTAAATTAAATGTTCGTGTGGAAAACCTTACATTGGTGAGACAGTTGTTCAATTAAAACTCAAATTAATGAACATGATAAAGACATTAAATATAATTGTATTGAATGTTTGGTGTTGATTAACATTATCTCACTACTAAGCACGCCATTGGTATGGACTCAGTGACTATTATCACCTCGGAAGCTAATTTTATAAAAAGCATCTTTGTGAAGCCATTATGTAGACACCCTAATTTCACATCTATCCTAAATCAATTAATTCCCCTTCCTCATTTCCCACAAAAATACACTTCAAATTAATCAAATATAATTTGATTAATTATCCATTTTAAAATCCAAAAATAACCCAATCCTCACCACATGTCATTATTCTCCATGTTTTTCTACTATTGAATTAAAAATTCAAAATCAAATCCTCACCCACTCTTCGTGGTCCCCACTCACCTAAAATCCTCCACTTGCAAATTAAAGATCCAAAATCAAATCCTCACCCATTCTTCATGGTCCCCACTCACCTAATCTTGCCCACATTTTCAAACCATGATTACTTAAATTACTCTTAGTTAATCACTCACCCAAAGCTAAATACAAATTTCTTATCCCTCCCCTCTAAACACACGAAGAATAAGCTTGAATGTCCTGTCTAAGTTCTTACATCCTTTGAGAAAAGAACATCCTTCTACCTCGTCCTAATGCCCAAATAGCCTCATCTTGAAGCACCCCAAATCCATAATCCTTTTACCCATTTGGTGCAAAGTAAGTGGATCATTGTTGCAGGAAGGCCTTGCTCCGTCTTGAAGAAAAGCACCTACATATCACACAATCGGGCTCAATCCATGTTTCCTAGCCCATTATGAGGTTTTCTATGGAACACGAAGGAGGAGGTATGATTGTTAGTATTTTACTTCCTTGTTAGTAGTGTATTTTTCCTAGCTTACATTCTAGCACGCCCGGTTACTTTTGATCTATTACCATTAATTTCCCAATTAGTGGTTTTATCTCATTCTTTGTTTATTATTGTTCATTATTATCTCCTTTTCCATGCCTTATGGCCTTCTTTGGTTAACCTTCACGTTGTGGGTAGTGTTTTTTTGTGCAGTGTCTTGTGGTGCATCTGCAGTTGTAGTAACAATGACATTACAATGCTTGTCATCTCTTTGATCTTCACAATGCTCGGTGTCTGAAAGAACATTCATCCCCTGCTCTAACTACTCGTGGGTCACCGTGGACGACAAATTTTGGTATGGGAAACCAATCCGGAAAGTCATTTTGAAGTTTCCTCTGGTCAATTTAATTTGATACTCAAAATTTGTAGCGTATACTCTTATTATACGAATTTAATATTCCCTTTAGTTTTTTAATTTCTTTTACTTTAGTATGGTCTTCTCTGTCTAAAACCTACACACAAAACAAAACAAAAATATTATTATTATTAAAAAAACAACTCAAAATAATACAAAAATATATATTTAGTATTTTGCTTAGCCTGTCTATTCATTTCAATCTCAAATCTATATAGCTTCTCATGTTTATGATATAAACATATATATTTATTTATTTACATAAAAGCAAACTTTACATATCCTAACTACACCTACCCATAAATCCCCACCCAAATTTATCCTACATCCCATTTTCTATCACCCCCAACTCACCTAACTACCTACACCCACGTTTCTTCCTCAGGCCACTCGGCCAAGCTCTCTCTCCACGTCCCTACACTCCTTTCCCAACCTCCTAACTACCTAACTTCCATGCCACTTCATCTCTCACCGCCCATCCACCCATCTCGTCTCCTCCCTTCCCCTTCACCCATTCTCCCTTTCTCCCATCTCCCAACTCATCCCCGAGCTCCTAGCCAAGCTTCTTGTCCCCCTCCCTTTGCGAGCTCTCCCCACTCCCTCGGCCACTAGTCCCAACCCCACTATCTTCCCACCACCTCCTTCCCCCATTTCCACGTCAACTCCTTTCCCTATTCTCCTCCACGTCGAACCCCTCTCCCACCAATCACCTCTCCCACCTTCTCGCTCACTTCCCATGCCACCGACCACTCGCAATCCCCGCCCTTCAACACCAACTCCATCCCCACCTCCGACTACTCCTTCATCCTCCACACGTACACACACCCTCCATCCCCACTCCTCCACGCCAAACTCCCCGCAGCCTTCCTCTCTCTCGCCCGTCCACCACCCATCTTCCTTCCACATGGACACCCAACTCTCTCCATGTCCATCACCTTCCCCACACTCCCACGATCCCTTACCCAACTACCCACATCTCTCACTTCCCCCTAACCAGGCTCCCCACGAGCCCTCTCCCTCGACCCCCCCAGAATGTATGTCCACATTAGCACTCACTGGATCATCCAATTCATCGTGATAGAGGCCACATCCATATTTTCCTGAAGACAAATCAAATGCACTTCGCTTTGATCATTTAAATTTGACCGTGAAGTTTTAGAATACACCACCAGATATGGATGATCCATTGCCTACCACACCATGTGAGAAGATCAAAGATATGAGCATAATTGTTGACCAATGTTCCTACATCAATGTATGTGTTAAACTGTGATTGAATTTGCGCATACAATGCTTGATAGAAGTCCTCTTCCCTTGTATCAAATACATCCCATCCTAAACAAGCTACTTTAGATAGACGGGAAAGATCTGATGCCCTTTCAATCTTTGTACGCCTGAGAACTATACTATTTAAAACTTTGTACTTGAGCAGAATCAGTACTTTCCGGCCTTCATGCATGTAGCCCCATTTCTTTATTGGATTTGCAACAAACTTATTCCACTAGAAAAAGTGAAGCGGGGGTGAATGACCACATTCATCACACTTCTGCCCATCCTTCCCAAAGCAAAGCATCTATCTTTGTGCTGGTTTGAAAGTTGTCAAGATTTACACAATTCAGTATACTTGAGCGTTTGTAGTCCTTGACTTTGTTTGCAGTATCTCGGTTGTTTGCGGTCTTTTCTCTGTCAAATCAATTGTGAGAGGTTCTGAGCAAGATGGGCATGATGGTTTTCCCGTAATTGAAATGTATTCTTCTATACAACCTTTGCAGAAAGACCGTAATGGGTCGAAATATTTTTGCCTCTATGACATTTTTCACTGATCTTCCATCCATATCCATGACATTCCACTTTTGAATCATTTCATAAATGTAAACATCTAATAAAGTTTATTAAGTCTTATTCTCTACGTAATTATTTTTACGTTCTCACTTAGATTTATTATTAGGACTAACACTTAGGTCCTTCGCCCATATTTTCCTTCCATTCTCAAATTCACTTTCCTCATGTTCTATTGAGTATGCCTTCTACGTCCATCCTTTTAGTCAATATCCCATCATATATCTACGTTCAGATTTTTCCATTCAATTTGTCTTTGTCCTCCTTCAAGTCCTCATTTTTAACATATAAGTCCACATTTTCATCGTCAAATTCCACACTTCCTTCCAACTTGTCTTTGTGCTCCTTCAAAGTCCACATTTTCGGCATATAAGTCCACTTTCGAATCACCTTCCCTTGGTTCACACACCGTGGTCGCTCTCAATTTTTTTAAATTCTTTATTTTTATTTTAATGAATTCTAACTTGCTTACTCTTATTCTTATTTAGGTCATCTAATGCTTAGTTGGTTGTGTTTATATTACTTCGGTCCCAACAAATCGTTAATCCTGACTCATTCATGTTAGCTATTTGCTTACTTTATTGTATTTAACTACAAAAACATTAGAAAATTTAAAAACTACAATCTTCACATTTTATTTTATCAACTTACTTTTGTGATTTTTACCACTTCGTGATCAAAATTAATTATTTTTTTTGATCATTCTACTAATCTTGTGTGGAGGTACAAACTACTCATCATTTTCTTAGGGGCCCTTTTTTTGAAGACAAATAGGACCTCACACCTCACTTGCCACACTTATTAGGTCTGCATTCCCCGTCGTCTTTTTCACAATGGATGCGACCCAGGCTCCACAAATCAAAACAAAAATTTCCTTACATTCCAATTTTTCACGACGACACTTCTGGTAACATTTTTAATGCTCTCCTTTCGTTGTTTTTATTTTCTTTGTGAAGATAATCATTATTACTATTTCACAATCACGATTAATTCCAATACTTATTAAAAACATTGAAAAAATCACAAAATCTATTCCAATTTTATCCGTATGCTCTTTTCATGTGCCTTGAAGCAATCTAAAAAATTAGAAATAGTCGTGATTGTTTAGTTTCTTACATTGCAAGATTCATTTCCTTATGTTTCTAGCTATCGTCTCAATCAATTTTATTTCATCACACTATTGATATTTGTTTAGTCGTTGGTTGTGTATGCTCTTTTCCTGCACCTTCGAGCAATCTAGAAAATCAAAAACAACGACAATTTTTTTTTCTTCCTAACATTTCATCTGTAGGAAAACTACTAATTTGTTTTTGCAGGACCACATTGCTAGAATATTATCAAAAACACAAAAACAAACAAAAAATCCCGCAAAAGTACCACCATTCAAAGAAAATTGTTGAAACCAAAAAAAATTAGCACACTCAAGTATGTAATTATTTTTCCGTGATTTATTTCAAGTTGGAAAGAACCTTGTGTTTAAACACTTCATCATTTTGTTTTTACACGTAGTCGAGGTGGATTTCATCACCACTAAAGCTACATCGGTGACGTGGACTTGACTACCACTCACCACCAAAGATTCGCATATGCATTACACTTTTAGACCTAGTCTCATCGTGAGCATTCGGTATTCATCTCACCCCTACTCTTCACTTACATGTAATGATGTCATGTGGCGCATGCAAGTCATGCCTAAATAGTTGTAACAACAAAGACTGGGCATCGTCCCTGTAAATATTCGAGGAGTTATAAGGACACCATACACATTCATCCCCCCATCACCTTCCACCTTTTCACAAAACCTATTTTAGACATGGTGATTCACTCTGAAGCAGGAAAGTAAGAATTGGTGAGTCTCCTCCAAAGTTGCTTTAATGGTTCCTCTACTACCAATTTTGTCCCCGTGCATAATTAGGTATATCATGACTAGGGTATATCGAGGACGCATTTTTTTCGGAGTAATAAGAGCATGCATCCATCCTTCCACAGCATACTTGTATGATTACAGGAAACAATGATAATTCTGAAGAATTTACCTCCTGAGCCAAAAAAATTTGATACACATGACTACTTGCTGATTGTCAACAAAATAGTTTAGTATTATTTTTATCATAAAACTTGGTTGATATCAATATGTTCATTGTAAAAGTTCAAACCCTAGTTGTGTTCCACAAAAACATTTCTCAACCGATTCAATACCAAGAAAAATGTTGAAGCAATCCAACAACAAAGACCAAAACATCACACCAATTTCATTAGCTTGCTTCAGCCAATCCTCCATAGCATGTTTTCAAGCTATATCAAACTGACATTGGGTGACTTGAGTAATTTCATTAATTATTTCATCACCATTGATTTTATCAAAATTGCATCTGACACAAATCCCTTCAGAGCTCGTTTTGAGTTCACAACTATGTTGAGTCACTTGTTTGAGTTACTCTTCCTATCCAAAATCCAAAGCTTGTTTAAGCCAAACCAATCAACGTATTCATAATAGCTTGATTGAGCTATATCCTACTTGTATCAAGTACCTTGTTTGAGTGTACTCCTTACATTGTCACATGTTAAGCTTGTTTAAGCCAAATCTAAACCATTTTCATTATAGCTTGTTTGAGTTATCACATATTTATCCCAAGTAGCTTGTTTGATCTTACTCCTTATAACCTTACTTGTTAAAATTGATTGAGCCAAAACAAAGATCACAATCAATAGGTTGAGTTCTTCATCGCACCTTTTTTCGTTCTCCCTCTCTTTCCCACACGATGAATTCACAAAAAACATCACGCAATGAGCTATTAGAAAAATTAATAAGATGACAACACAACTCTCTCATATGGCTACCCAAATCAGTGAAAATCACCCAAAAAGCCAATCATACAACCTAACGAAGACATCACTTCGCGTAAAGTCCAGCGTCTGTTTACCCCCTTGAGAAAGTCTCTCTAGTGTTTTCATCAACTAAAAGCAGCTAAACTAATAAGATATCCAATTAAAAACACTTTTTCCAAGGGGAATCTAAGCCATGTTGGTACAAACATAACACATACTTTGTGACTTTCATCGCATTGATGGTCATCACACAAATAAATATGTGCGATTTAAGAATTACGTCTAAGACTTATTGACGATGGTGTCATCTCTAGTAGAACTTGATGACGATGTTCTTGCAACCAACGACATATCCAATACCACAACTTTCAATGAAGAGCTGACTCACTGTCAAAAATCCTATACATACTGAAATTCCACAAGATCATGAGGACAAAAGTCAAGACTCTCTAATTCCAAACCAATCCATCATATCTTCTTCAAATTTTCTTCCATTATTCCAAACATACATCAAACCTCTTTTGACAACTTTCTTCCAACATCTACCGAGCACTTGAACTTATTTCAAGACTCTCTTTCAACCCAAACAACCATTGAACCTGTTTTGGGCGACAATATTCTTCCAACATCTACTGAGCACTTGAACCTATTTCAAGACTCTCTTTCAACCCAAACATACATTGAACCTGTTTTGGACAACAACATTCTTCCAACATCTACTGAGCACTTGAACTTATTTCAAGACTCTCTTTCAACCCAAACATACATTGAACCTATTTTGGACAACAACATTCTTCCAACATCTACTAAGCACTTGAACTTATTTCAAGACTCTCTTTCAACCCAAACATACATTGAACCTGTTTTGGGCGACAATATTCTTCCAACATCTAACAAGATCTTGACCTCGCTTCAAGACTCCCTTTCAACCCTTGATATTACTGTAGACACTACAGAAGAGGTTCCATCAACAAGTACCATTAAGCTTGATTCTATTATTCCAATATTAGCTCTTATGCCTAACATCTCTAGCCTTGTTGTCGAAACACAACCACATCAAGTTTGGACACTTGCAACAATGCAACATGTCGTGTCCATTATGCTTTCAATGATCGATCTTGCAGGCATCTCATCACTAATGATTCTCACCGTCAAGACTTCTATGTGCATACATTCTACGAGGTACGTATACCCAGGAATATCCTTACGCAACCTTTTCCATCTTTAATTATGAATCTATCCTCAAATCAATTAATTAATGGACAAACAAAAGCAACAAACCAAATAATACAAACCATCATTGTCAACACACATGGAAGTTATTGGCTTAACTCTTTGGGCTTAGCGTACATCTTATCACACACCTACCAAGCCACTCCCTTCTCCTTTGTTTATGGTTGGGAAGATATTTTACATGTGTCAAGGTTGAATTTCCATCCTTCAATATCCTCAAAGATGTAATCAATAAAGATTATTATCGACACTCACACTTTAATAACCTTGAGCTTCTTGATGAAAAACGACTTAATGCCCTAGATCATTGTAAAATCTATCAAAATCAGCTACGAGGTAGCTACCTTAAACAATTCAAACCTAGAAAATGTAAGGTCAATAATCTCATTCTCAAAGAAAATCGAAAGAACACACCCAAAGAACGAGACAAAAAAGACAAATTTGATCCCAACGAAATCATAGATAATTTTAGGTTTGGAGCTTATAAATTGGCCATTGACACAAGCCAAATCCTTGATGAACCCATGAATGCATTCCATTCAAAGAAATTCTATTCTTGAAAGCACTCTCTATTCCGGGTGACAACCATGTGTACATTATTCCTTTTGTCTTACTAATCTCCAAATAATTTAAAATCCTTCATTTCATTGGAAGATATTCTCATTATCGCAATCATATCTTCATACTCATCATCATGAGACAAGTTCTAACATCAATCCTATTAAGTCTTGTGAGTGTCATACTCCTTATAATATCTCCCATTTTCAATCGCTTTCACATATGGTCATACCTAGAAGCTTACTGATGGTAATATATTCCCTTCAAAGACATTTTCTCTTTCATAACAAAGCTCTAACCTTCTTTCCCCAGTTTGTTTGGTCGTCCATCTCAGGTCTTCGGTGTTGAACCTCGCATCCTACTAGTCATGTGGGGATAGTATTGGGCAGACGTTCCTTCCCAAATACAAAGCACTATTGTAAACTTGCATCAATTCAATAAATTATGAATAATTCATCGTCACATCTTTCATCCTTCATAGTCTTTGGTGTTGAGCCCACACTTCTTATTGGTAGTGTGAGACTGGGAATGGAGGAAGGTGCCCTTACTCATCTACGTCTTGTCTTCGGTGATAAACCCTTGCCTCTTACATGTGGCATGGGGCAAAGCGTAGAGGGTCATTCTCATAAAAGCATAAAAATATTGCAAAAACATTCAAAAATTTTAAAAAAAAAAAAGCATTAAAAAAACAAGACAAAAAGGGAATTCACTCGCCTATGTTTTTCCTTCGTGATGAGCCCTTGCTTCTCACTAGTAGCATGGGGCAAGGCATAGGGATTCATTTCAAAAATATAAAATCTTATAGTATTTGCAATTCTAGAATCCCCAAAGAAGTAATTTAGATGCCTAAGTGAAGAGAGAACTATCCCTTCACCTCATATCTTACCAATCAACAGGCCACGTAATTGTCTAAGTCTAGCACGTGACTCATAAAGTGAAAGCCATTTTTGAAACCAGTTCAGTAATGTTATGAAGAATTGAGTCACAATTTTCCAAAGGGATTATTGTTAGCATTTGTCTCTATATTCATTATCTACCTCATGCATCCTTCTTGATTCTCGGTGATGAGCCCACGCATCTTACTAGTTGTGTGGAGTCAAGAATGGAGCTGGAATTCTTTTCATCATATCATCACCACCATATCCTACCAATGGAATGAGAATTTGTGTTATTCCAAGCATGAGTTACCATGAGGAACATGGTACATGCAGATAATATCCTGGTTTATCACCTCTCAAAATAAGTCTGCACTCTGGTCCATAAATTGCCAATAATAGTGTAAAAATCCAAAAATCCAAAAACATTCCAAAATCGTTAAAAATCTAAAAACATTAGAAAATCATCAAAATCCAAAAACATTAGAAACAATCGTCAAAAATTTAAAAAAATCTAAAAACATTGGAAAATCTCCAAAAAAAACTCCAAACAAATATATATATATATATATATATAATAAACAAAAATACAAATATTGTAAACTCCACAAAATCATAAAAACTCTAAAATAATCAACACAATTCAACCTTTGAACTATTATCCCCAACGAATGATCCAATCACCTTATGACTACCAAATTCAAACCACTTCTCCTCGTGTGAATCCTCACTTGGGGCAAATCCGGCTCTCATTATTTCCTTGTTTGAGGACAATGACCCAATCCTTTTCTATGTCCTTGTACCCCTTCTTGGGGCACATCCAATCAATCCTCACTGTGGAACACATTAGGGACATGTTTATTGGTTCTTGTGTTGCATTATTAGTTACAAATTATTAATTGTTTTCTTGTATATTATAGGGGCATCTTGATTTTCTTTATCCTAGTGTTCTCTCTAATATACTTATGTTATCTGATTGCATATCGTACTAGGGCATCATACTTTCTGGATGGCCTCTTTTCTATGCTCTCTTCCACTCGCATATCATAATGGGGCATCATACTTTCTTGATGGCCTCTTTCTATGCTCTCTTCCACTTACATATCGTACTGGGGCATCAAACCTTTTTGTTGGCCTCTGTCTATGCTATCACGCATATTACGCCTATTCATCCCGATCTTTTATATCATAATGTATCCTGGTATGTGCTATATTAAAATTAAGATGTTTTTTGTCACGTGAGTATCTTCCTACGTGATCAACATCTTACTTTGAACCCCCTCCATTCACATGTACTAATACATTCCCCGGTTTGGAAATCCTACTTGATCACCGTTGTAGTTTTCAAATCCTACTTGAAGATCTTTCTCAAGTAGCATTCACTATCCAGCAGCTCCTCCTCCCCCACCATGATCACCATGTATTTTATTGATTCATCCTCAATCCTCATTTTTACTTTTCCACCACTCATCCCCATATTACCCTTCTCACAATTCATGTCCCCTCTCACCCATTTGTATTCTTTCCTTTTACGCTTTTACTTCCCACTTGACAATCTTACTTAATAACCCCTTCTATATGGGATTCTTGGTGGAGGTTTACCCTCTCCCTAAGATCTTCCCATCAGTAGAAGCTTCTTCACCACCTCCCCTCTCATCAAACAACAATCACCACCACACACATCTTCCCATTCCACCTCTTATGCTTCTCATTCTTGCATCATTACTCTCACCACGCGGCATCCCAATTAAGGATTCCCCTCACACTCTCTACCCTCCACTACATATATTCCTTCATCCATTCATGTTACACTCCTTTGTTTCCTTTCTTCCTTGTTATCACCTCATCTCATATCCTCTTCCACTCAGGCATACATCACTCACTCTTTTCTCATCCTTCCCCAAATCTCTTATGCCTGGTCATCCTACTTACACACTCTCATAGTATGAAAATTCACTTGAGGGTTCCCTTCAGTCCATTTTATCATACCCTATTCCCACCAACTCTATCATCATTCTTCTTCTTCTTCAGCTTGGTGATCTTACTTAACCATTCCGGCCGCATGGCAATATTACTTAAGAGTTCCTCTTAAGGTTGATCTGCCCTATGGCCTTCCCCATCCCATCATATTTCCCCCATCTTATTTCTCCCACCTCTCATCGCAATCATCTTCTTCAACCAACCATTCCACCCCTGTACCCAATATAATTTTTTCTTTCTCCTTGCATATCATCCCTGTCGGTTAGGTGATCTTACAAAACCACTCCGGCGGCATGATGATATTACTTAAGAGATTCTCTTAAGCATGACATTTCATCGTACACTCGCCCATCACTCTACATTCTCACCATCCATATTTTATCTTCATTCCCCATCATCACATATTTTTACCACCACTATCACCATCCTCTGATTGGAAATCTTACTTAATCACTGCTTCGCTGGGCGATCTCACTTAAGAGTCCCTCTTTAGGATGATCTATCTTCTTGCTTTTCCCCATCACTACACACCCTTCACCCTTCAATTTTTCTTGGCATTCCCCATTATCACATCCTTTCACCTCCTTTTCCATTCTCGCAAACACCACTTCTCACTTTCCCACTTGTCATCTCCAGTGTTGCTCACTTGGCAATCTTACTTAACCACTTCCGCTAAACTCGTCATTGTGAACTTTTCCCTCACCTCATTCTTCATTCACTTTGTTGATCACTTCTTCCACCTAGTCTCTCCTACCAACCACATTTTCCTCCTACCATTATCCTTTCTCCACCTATCATCTTACAACATACGTCTAATATCTTCCACCTACAATCATGTTCTTTTCCCCATTTTCCCTTCTTGATCCATCATCCTTCATACCGTTTCTTCCCATTATTTTCATGTCTTATTTCTTCATCTTCGCCTCATTCGTCCTCATCTCCCGCATCTTCTCCTTGCTTTCACCTAGTCCCAACTCATCCCTCCCATTTTCTTTACTATTTCCATTCCATCTTCTCAAATCCTCCCACATTTCTACTCACACACGTGTTCGCCATTATTATTAACATTCCTCTATCATTCTTCTATTCCTGAACTAATAATTATTTGTGTACTTTCCCTAAAAATCAGCAATCCTCATTCCACACGACCTCGTTCACTCCATTGGACCTTCTAGAGTTTCCCTTCATTCCTTCCCTCCTCTAATCCCACCACTCATTATTAGTGGGCTTTCCCTAACGTCCCTTTGTTGGCGTTACCCTTTCCAATCCGTATTACCTTTCTCCTTTTCTTCATTTTTTCTCTCACCCTTCCTCACCACTCATTGTTAGTGGGATTTCCCTAACGTCCCCTCATTGGCATTTCCTCTTCTATCACCCATTTTCTTTTCTCTCCTATTATTTTCCCCCAATCCCGCCCTTTCTTGTCACTTCTTACCCATCTCTCCATCTTCCCTTCACCTTCTTCAATATCTTTATTGTCTTCATCATACATCCTTTGTCTATTTTCTCATAATCCTAGTATCCTCATTTCATGCATCTCTACCTCTTTTCCAATCTATGTCATTCCTCCCCTCTTTCTTCTCTTTACATTCCTCATATTGTTCACTTTCCACTTATTATCCCCTTTCTGTATTCCCTTCCTTCTACATCATTTTCTCTAGTTATCCTCTTCTCTCTCCCACCCCTCGTCTTATTTCCCTTCCCCTGTATCGTCTTCTTCCCCTTTTTCCATCACGTTTCCTCCTTACTTCCCCATCGATAACCTGGCTCTTCAGCGTTGTCCTATCTTTTTAATCATACCACCCTCCACATGCATCTCCATATGGTCTGCTTTCATATTTTTGCCTTAGTCTTCCTCGCAATGACACGGTTCCTTCAATCTTCTCCTTGTATTCACTCTATCTTCCTTTCCTCTCCCCTAATTTTCACATTTCTTTTGAGAAATTCTCATTTTCTCTACCACCCCTACCTTTTCGTTCATTTTGTATTTGTTTCTCTTCATTTTTCTACTCGTTTTCATACTTTCATTGCCCTCATAGTTTCTTTTTTTTCTTTGTTCTAATTCTTCTTTCGTCCTCTTTCAATTTTCGTCGATTTCACCCCCTAGTCCCACCTCGTCTTCTCCTTCTAATTTATCCTTCCCTGCTTTCCTACTTTTCTCATCTCTATAATTTCTTTCACTTTCATGCATCCCTCTTTATTATCTCTCTTACTTCCTTCATTTGGCACATCTCTCTATTTCATACCTTCACCCTCTACTCTGTCATTTTCCTATCTTCTCCTTGTTTTTCTTTCATCATTCCCTTCTTCCCCTATCATCTCTCTCTCTTATTCTTTTCTACCTCTTTCATTCCTTTTTTATGCCTCCGCAAACTCCATTACTCTTCCCTTTCTTACTCTTCTCATAATCAACGTCCAATCATATCCATTCCCTTTTCTCTTTCCCCTGTTTCATCTTCCTCGCACCCTCACACCTATCATTCAAGGCCAATTGAATCCTTTCTCCATTTGCGTCGTGAGGTCATTCCAGTATCTTCCACTCCATTATCATCCTCTTCTCCGCAGAATTCATCTCTCCTCTTTTCGAGAGTTTTGTCGTCTATTCCATTCTCGTCAGCCCTCTCGAGGGGGCATCATCATATCTATCCATAATCACATCTTCTCATGACATTTTTGTCTTGGAGGATACCATGACATTCGTCACTCACCACCTTCTATTCTCCCCAACAAAAATTTGCTCTACTTTTTTCTTAAGAAAATAATATTGAATTCTTCCCCATCTTGTCTACTTTCTTTTAAAGGACACTACTTTCATAGTACCCTTCCAAATAGGGGAAAATGTAGACACCCTAATTTCACATCTATCCTAAATCAATTAATTCCCTTCCTCATTTCCCACAAAAATACACTTCAAATTAATCAAATATAATTTGATTAATTATCCATTTCAAAATCCAAAAATAACCCAATCCTCACCACATGTCATTATTCTCCATGTTTTTCTACTATTGAATTAAAAATTCAAAATCAAATCCTCACCCACTCTTCATGGTCCCCACTCACCTAAAATACTCCACTTATGAATTAAAAATCCAAAATCAAATCCTCACCCATTCTTCGTGGTCCCCACTCACCTAATCTTGCCCACATTTTTGAACCATGATTACTTAAATTACTCTAAGTTGATCACTCCCCAGTGCTATAAATAAATCCTTGCCTCTCCCCTCTAAACACACGAAGAATAAGCTTGAATGTCATGTCTAAGTTCTTGCATCCTTTTAGCAAAGAACATCCTTCTACCTCATCCTAATGCCCAAATAGCCTCATCTTGAAGCACCCCAAATCCATAATCATTTTACCCATTTAGTGCAAAGTAACTGAATCGTTGTTGCAAGAAGGCCTCGCTTCGTCTTGAAGAAAAGCACCTACATATCACGCAATTGGGGCTCAATCCATGTTTCCTATCCCATTCCAAGGTTTGGTAAAGAATGTGAAGGAGGAGGTATGATTGTTAGTATTTTGCTTCCTTGTTAGTAGTGTATTTTTCCTAGCTTACACTTCAGAAGCTAATTTTGTAAAAAGCATCTTCACGAAGCCATTGAAATTATGCACCATGATAATAACATCAAAAGTGATAGAAGTTGGTTTCTAATCAATACCTAGAAACCTCTGGTTGTGAACCTTCCTAAGTAGATATTGGTTAAGTTAATTTTTCTAGGTTAATTAAATTATTCCTTCTTATTCATGTTATTGGTTCTTTTTGCAATTCTTTTTACATGCTAAGAATGTTTGAGTTTAAATTAACCCCCTTCAAATCAATTTTAAATTCTAGGTTGTCTTTTAGAGTGGTATTAATTAATAATAATCATCTCTTAGTATAATTTATTAAATTGTCCCTTATTTCACTATAGTGTTAATCACATAGGTGTTAATTAAAAGGTCTTCTAATTCTTGTTAATTTTGATATTTTTATTTATTATTATTGTTATACATGTAAGTTTGAGTTATCTTGATTTTTAATCATGAATAAAACAATTTATCTAACTTTGTTTCCCTTTTCTTTAGAGTTTCATTGTTCTATCGCTAGCCGACTTTATTTAATTTCCCTCCAACTGGGTATTTATTAAGAAAATTTGTTTAGTAATCTTATCATATTATTATGTTTCTCCCTGATGATGGGTCTAGATTTGTGACCTGAAATGTTGGACTTCTCAAAATTCTCACACAGTTTTCTAGATAAAATTAGAATTATGTCAAACTATGGAAATCTCAGAAGATCAAACAAGACTTTGTGTAAAGAGATCTTGAATCCCACTATGAACCAAAATATTTTTCATCTTGGTAATTGTAGTCTTGTAACATAGAACATGATCATTGATGTTCTCATTAGAACCTTGTCACATTTTAGACATTTGATCATAAGAAACTTTTTCCTAAATATTGATAGAGAATTGTACAAGAAATTGATTATCTAAAGGATTGAAATTTTAAGCGTAATGCATGGGGAGACCATAAAACCATTATAAAGAAAAATCCTTTAAAATATAAGGAAAGATCTTGGAAAGTAGTGTATCGTTGTAAGCATAATCCAAACAAGCAAAAGGATCACCCTTTCCATCATAGATAGGGATTTTAGGAGTAATGAAACTAATAGTCAAGGAATAAGAAGCCACTTGAGTACAAGTGGGTTTTGAAGTGATTGAGTAGAATCCATATTATAAGAAGAAGCAGATTTTCCTTTTTGTAACTATGAGATTTGAGCTCGTAGATTATATGAACAAGGGTCTATAGATCTTCCATGTTATAAGAAGAACACGAACCACTACGAGTGTAGATAGGAGATTTAGGAATGATATTAGTCATAGGAATAAACATATAAATAGTGTGGAGTAGAAGATTACCTGCACTTCTCAATGAAATAGGCACCATAGATGCTTAAATAGTATGTATATATATATGCACATTAGATGATGGAGGATTGGGATTATTTGAATATATGATAGTATGCTTAAGATTCTCTTGAACTTTACATATAGAAGAACATTAACATTATCGGTATTTTCTTGAAAGAAGCGTGTAAAATGTTGTACCTCATCTTTGGGTAGATAATGATTATCAAAATAGTTATGGAAACCCTCTCCTTTTGTGTGGTCATTAAAAATAATGAAAATAAAATTGGAAAATATATCAACAAAAAATATGGGTGCTTACAAGTATTAGAGAGCATAGTGGAAAATTGTGTAACAACACAACTAGAATTAGCATAAGGGTCCCTTATTTCACAATATGAGTATGGACCTAATTAAAGGGATGGTAGATCATATTAGAGAAAAGAGGGAACCCTTATGCTTGAGGGAAATACTGCAAAAGAGGCATGTATTCATAATGATACACAAAAAGGCAAATCTTAAAGCTAGAATGGACAAAGAAAAGAAAGAGAAACCCTAGGGCCACTAGGATTTATGCAATAAATTTGATCCAAGAGTTGAGCTAACCAAATATTTATACCCTAAAAATATAATTAATGTCAATGGGATGTGCAAAATAACATATAATAGGTAAGGGTTGGTTAGTGAAGGTTATTTTTAATTAAAAAAATTGTAATTAACCATGCATGATTAGAACAACACATTAATACTTGTAACAATGATAAGTTGTATAAAATAGCTCAAATACACAAGATGATATGAAGGATTATATATATATAGTGGAATAGAGGATTTCTAGATGTATAGATATGGAAAACATGATAATATAAGATTCAAGAAACTTCATTTCTAAGAATGCACTTGGAAAGTGCTATGGTGCAAGAGCGTACAACCACTTTGCAATATTTCCCTTACTATGTACAATCATAATTGTTAATGTATGGCCTTAGACATTATTATAGTGAGGATATGTAAATTTTTATGCCCTTCACTTTTCTATAAATATGTTTTGTTGTATGTCTCCATTATTTACACAACCTTAGCACAACTTGTAATGACATGCAATAAATGGAAACCCTATATTCTTGCAATACCTTTCATCAAAGCATTATACAAAAAAGGAAAAATTAGTGTGTGGTGAGGATAGACTACCCTTGTGTGTCAACCCTTATTGAAGTAGTCCATGTGTTTCACTACATTCCCTAGAGAGGGATCAAGTCTCATGTACTTCTCCTAGGTGTATGTGCAAGTGTCAATAGGATATAAGACAACCCCAAATGAGTGCCCTAGTGTCTCTTGAAACAAATATAACATGATAGATATAGAGATGAGAATGTACCCAATGTGGTATTAATGTGATGTAGTGTGCTTCAACTACTAGACTAAACCCCTTTATCCCTTAAAAACATTTGACAATGTATGTGGTGACAAAAACTTTGCATGCTTAGAAATAGAGGAAGCTAAATGCTTTGACTTGGTGGATTGATTCAGACCTATATTAGTGGTTACTCTCTAATTTATGTGTAATCGCTTTGGGATGATTTAGAGAGCCTTGAGTGTTTTTAAATATATATTTGCAATAGATTTTATGAAATTGTCGGTGAGTAATGAAGTGATATTAACTTTCTTATATAACCATTTTTAAGTGAAATTTTATGATAATATGATCCTACAAATATGAAACAACACAATTAAGATAATCAAATAGAAAATAGAGTCACAAGATAAAAGGATATATGACCATACAAGGCAGCATAACACTAACTCAAATTGAATATTTCAACACTCAAGTTACATTCACCGGGATAACAAGAGAACTATATTAAACTGGGAAAGCCATGACAAGATTTCATAGAGGACCTCAACATAGAGGTGTACATACGAGAAGAGTCCTTTCAAAGTTCCACAGAGTTTGATAACTCACCTATCAAAGCTATACCCTTTTTTCTCTCATGGATCTTGAGGGACTATGCCTGACCGATGTAACCATGAAGGACCGGGATGGTTGGGAACCAAAATTATGCCTCTCCTAGCATATACCTAGCCACCCCTAGCATGTGTGCATTGTCTATTTGGTGCCACAAGCTCCAGGCTACAAAATATCGTGTTTGGCTGCCTAACACTAACTCAAATTGAATATTTTAGCATTGTTGCATTCACTAAGACAACAAGAAAAATGCATTGACACAGGGAAATTGCAATAATATTTCATATAGGGTATCAACATGGAGGTTTAGGTCTAGATGATACCTTTCAAAGTTCCACAAAGTCCAAGAACTCGTCTATCAAAGTTATATCCTTTTTTGCTCTTAAGGATCTTAAGGGACTACGTCGACCAATGTAGCCATGAAGAATTGGAATCATTGGGCACTGAAAAGATGTCTCCCCTAGTATTTACTAGGTCACCCCAATGTGTGGCCATTGTATTTTTGTGCCACAAGCTTCTGGTTGCAAAATATCACATTTTGCAACCTGTCACTGACACAAATTGAATATTTTGGCACCGTTGCATTTAGTGTGATAGCGATAAAACCATATTGACATGGGACAAACCATAATAGGCTTTTATGTAAGGTGTTAACTCATATTTTTAGGTCCATATGAGACCTTTCAAAATGGAATGGAGTCTCGAGAACTCACTCGTCAAAGTTATAATCTTCTTGCTCTCATGGATCTTAAGGCACTACGCACGACCGATATAACAGAGAAGGACCAGGATTGTTTCACACTAAAATGATACCTCCCCTAGTGTGTACTAATCCACCTTGGTATGTGGTTATTTTTCATTTTTTTCCATGAGATTCGATTGTAAAATATCACGTTTGGCAATCTAACACCGACTCAAATAGAATATGTTGGCATCGTTGCATTTGTCGGACAATGAGGAAATGACACTCGACCTAGGGAAAATTGTGACAAACTTTCATAGAGCATATAAATGTAAAGGTTTAGGTCCAAACAATACCTTTTGAATTTTCCCAGTCGAGAACTCACCTGTCCAAAGGTTTACCCTTTTTTCTCTCACGGATCTTAAGGAACTACGCCCGACCAATGTAGTCGGTAAGGATCGGGATCATTGGGAACTAAAACGATGCATCCCCTATTCTATACTAGGTCAATCCAAACATTTTTGTGTTTTTGGTGTCATGAGCTTCGGTTGTAAAATATTATGTTTGGCAGCCTAACACTCACTCAAATTGAAGATTTCAACATCGTTGCATTCACTTGGATAGTAATAAAATAATATTGACTTGGGAAAATTGTGATATAATTATGTATAGGGTCTCAATGTAAAGGTGTAGGTCTATACGAGACCTTTCAAAGTGCCACAAAGTCTAAGAACTCACTTATCAAAGTTAAACCTCTTGTTTTCTCTCAGGACTCTTAAAGGGATATGTTGGACCAATGTAGCCGAGAAGGACTGGGATGATTGGGAACTAAAAAAAATTCATACTCTAGCATATACTAGGATACCCCAATGTGTGGATGCTTTACATTTGGTACCACGAACTTCCAATTACAAACTATCATGTTTAGCAGACCCTAGCACCGACTCAAATTGAAGATTTTGACACTGCTGTGCATTCACTAGGACAACGAGAAAACATATTGACATGAAGAAAACTATGACATGATTTCATATAGGGTCTCAACTGGAGGTGTAGCCTCAAATAAGACATTTCAAAGCACCACGGAGTCCAATAACTCATCCATCAAATTTAAACCCTTTTTTGCTCTTCAGGGACTATGCCCGACCGATGTAAATGGGAAGGACCAAGATTGTTGGGCACCAAAATGATTCCTCTCTTAACATATACCATGCCACTTTAACATGTGATCCATGAGAGACTTTTTGCAAAATATCATATTTGACATCCTAACACCGACTCAAATTAAAGATTTCAACATCATTGCATTTGTTGGGATAACAATAAAAATGTACTGACCTAGGGAAAACCATGATCAGATTTTGGAAAGGGTCTCAACACAGAGGTGAAGGTCTAAATGAGACCTTTCAAAGTGTCACAGAGTCTGATAACTCACCCATCAAATTTATACCCCTTCTTTGCTCTCGGGGATATTAAGGGATTATGCTTGACTAATGTAGATGGAAAGGACAAGGATTTTTGGGCACCAACACAATGTTTCCCCTAGTGTATATTAGGCCACATGGCGTATGTGTGTTGTTTGTTTTGTGTCATAAGATTCCAATTACAAAGTATGGGATTTGGCAACATAACACCGACTCAAATTGAATATTTCAAAGCACCATTACATATGTTGGGACAATGAGAAAAGCATATTGACTGGAGTAAATTTAAACATGATTTCACAGAGGGTCTTAACAATGAGGTTTAGGTACAAGTGATACCTTTCAAAATTCCATGGATTCTAAGAACTCACCCATCAAATTTATACTCTTTTTTTTCTCTCTCAAGGATCTTAAGGACTACACCTAACTGATGTATTTTGAATTACGAATGTGAATGGAATGACAAAAATTCTAGTCGACGGAGATTAGGGATGAGCTAGGGTTAGATGGAGAAGAATGGACAAGAACAAAGATCTACAAATGGAAAATGATGACCGGAAGAGACAGAGACAAGACTTATGGATGATAGTTGAACCTTCATAAGATCTAATGAAGAATGTAATGATAAATTACAATGATATATCCAAGCATGCAAGAGAGAAATATATCTTAAAATATCCCAAAGTGACGCAGAATATCTGCAAGATGATGATGGCAACTGCGAGAGAGATCAACAAATGAAGGTAAGATCACAAAAAATCCTGAAGTCTCCAAAATTGCATCGTGAGAAAAGGAGGGGTAAGGGTAGCTTTATAGGGTCGACGGCGACCCTGATGGGTTGTCACTGACTATGCTAAGCCATTGATTTGGGCAGTAGGATGATGCTCAACTCGAGGGAAAATGGGCCTAAAGAGGGTATATTAGGGTTTTAGATGATAAGGATGAGTTAGGGTTGCTTAGGATGGATAAATGGGTAGGTAGAGGGTGAAAATATTAAATAAAGGCAAAGGGGAGGTGAATTTATTAAATACGGGCCTAGGAAGGATAAAATGGAGGATTTAGGGAGGATAAATGAATTAAATGGGGGTTTAGAATAATTAATGGTGATTAAGGATAATTAATTAAGGGTGTGATTAAGGAGGAATTAAGGTGGGAAATAATGATAAGTGGGATAAATTGAATTTAGGAGGGAAAGGGGATTTTGAATGGGAAGAGAGGTATGTATGTGAAAAGATGACGGTGAGAAAATGCGGGGTGACGGGTAATGATACCAAAAATTGGTGTCTACATTAGCCCCTTTTTGTTAAGTGGTTTGTTGGGTAAACCATGAGAAAAAATGAGAAAAGATGAGAAGATGATTGATGAGGTGCTCCCCACGAAACTAGGGTTCGGCGACACGAAGAGGAATTCGATCACGAGTTTGAAAGAGATAGATGAAGGAAGAAATATTGAAAAGGATAAGAAAAAGAAGATGGTGAAATAATATATCCCCAGACGATGATAAATGAAAACTAAAAAGTTATAAAAAATATGGCGATGATTTCATAATTACTTCGGTAGGGAACAAAGTACGGCCTCAATGGAGATGACAGCAATGTCCTATGGAACCGTGAGTCGAAAAAACACCGCAATATGGAGGGAATCCAAAGGGAATCTTTTCAAAAGGATGTGTAATCCATGGGACCAACAGTCAAAGGTAGTCATCAACTATGTGAAAACAAATGCGATGATGGTCAAGAAAAGGGATGCGAAAAAAAAATGAGAGGGGGGAACCGAATGTGATATCCTTCATAAAGGAGGGATTGAAAATATGTGTTCGGGGGGGACAGTGATAAAAAAGAGAAAATAATGGTGGCCCAATACGGAACACAAGGATGGCCACAAGGGCAAGGTATCGATGTAAAATGGATGATAAGAGAGATCACAAAGCTCAATGGATAAATAAATGCGTTGTGTTGTCACCTTCCCAGAAATTGTGTATTTTTGTCTTAGTTTTAAAAAAAATTGGGTAAGATGACTATCAAAATGTCCTTGTGAAGGTTCGTGAAGGAAGAGTTATTTTTAAACAGTTAGTCATTTTTCTGAAATTTGAGTTTTTAAGACATTTCCTTTGTTGTGTGGATATTTCGGGTTTTAATGGACCTCTCGCATCCCAAGTTCTATTGGGCTCCTTGTTCGCCAATTCCCTATTTTTTTGTATTGCATTACTTTTACTTCGTTTGTGGGTGCTTCATATTTTCGGAGAAATCACATCCCAATGTCCCAAGGACCGTCTGTGCAAGTTTTTCGATTTTCCCGATTCTAGTGTATTGCGGACATTTCGGCCCATAGTGTCCCGCATGTCCCGAGTGCTCCTTAACCTCCATTTCCACGCAAGTCCATTTTTTTATTTTCATTCACTTTCTTAGTGTTTTGGCTCGTCGCCCTAGGTGTCTCTTTGTCCCATGGGCCATTTGTGCACATTTTCTCCACCTTTTCCGCTTGCCACTTTGTCTTGGGTTGGTATAAAGAATTAATTGTCATATTAATTCCCCCCACCTACTCAAATGGAATTTGTATAAATAGCCAAGGTAATCAATCATTTTTACCACACCCTTTGCATTCATTGTTGTCTTCCATTCCGTTCTCTCGCTCTCCATTGTTTGTAGTCGTAGCCAAGTCCTTGTTCCAGTATTTTTCAAATTTGCATGTGCAATAGAAGTTGTGAACCGTCAAAAGTAAAATTTAGAGAAATAAAGAAGTTCATTACTCCTTCCATACAATGAAGATCAACTACAAAGGGCATGAGCATTTATCTTCCTTGGAGACATCCATACTAAACATAGGATATAGCGAAGCTAAGCACCTCGACTTGGATGATTTCTAGGCTTAAATTCACTTCTAAAACCCTACTCTCATTGCTCAACTAGTTAAGGAGAGAGAAATTACTCATGCAGGGGGTTTTCCAATTTTAGTTCAATGTGTTGATACCGTGCTAGCCTATGGTTCATGCTTCAACCCAGAGACAAAGGAAATTGTTGATCCTCATGGATAGGTATTGGCTCAATTGGATGTTAATTGTATTAGTACGCCCTCATGATTCCTTCTCGCTAAAAATTCAAACACCCTCACCCAAGACCAGGCTTGGTTGTTTTTTATTAGGACAGTGAAAAATATAAGAGCAGAGTGGCTATGTTTTGGTTTAAGAATCCAAAGAAAAGATCTTCAAGGCTACCAAAGACTATGTATAGGGTTGATTTTAAGGAAGAGTTGTCAGATGTCATCACTCTCCTTTCCGAATAATGGGGATGCCCTCTACTAATGAGTTTCATTATTGGATGTGCCCTTACATCAATATTATATGTGAAGGAAAACAAATCTTGAATTGGGTAGAGATAATTTGTGATAGCCTCACTAAGAAGCTTACAAATGTCTAAAGAACCAAGACTTTTCATATGACATCTTACTTGATGTATTCTATTGTTGCATACAAAGAATGGTTGGGTTTCTCTTCTTGAAGAAAAGAAAGATGCTCCTATTTATGAGTATTTTCCACAATTGACTTTGAATATTAGTAACCATCACTTTAGAAGGGTGAATGATGTATTCACCATGTATATTGTTAGATTTCTAGAGGGTGAAACTGCTCGGAGATTCTTGAATGAAGCAAAACAATTGATTGATGTCTATGGTAGTCATTACACTCAATTCAAGAAATTCTCTTACATACGGTTGGATTTGAGGGAACACCTTTAAAACTCCAAATGTATTGTAGTGACAAGATGGCCTTGGTTGAAATTTGCAGGCAGTTGGATAAGCTCCATAGAACTTGTAGGGATAAAAAGATTGTAGGCATCCAGTTCCCAATCACATTGGGTAACTACACTTGCAGGACTGCTTTAGATGCCCAAAATGTTGACAAGACAATTGCTCCCTTCACTCTTCACTATTTCAAACCAAGGACTTGTTTTGATATCAAGGGTTTTATTGCCACCAATTTCAGAATGGGATTCTATCATCTTGTTGATATTGAAGACTATTGGGCTGATTGTTTTGATGATTATGAAGCTCAAAGAAGATACTATGGTAGACTTTCCCTACAACAAATTAAATATTTTTATGTGTACAAGGTTCCTGAAGGACTTCAAGATGATGATGAAGAACTAGCAATCCCTTGAATATGAAATATCCATTAGACACACTCCTATTGAAACCATTGATTGGTTTGTCAAAGAGAGAGATGATTTGAAGGAACTCATAAACCATGTATTGGTAAGGACCAGACTCTGGTTTGATAGGAAAATGAAAAAATTTAGAGCAGGCAAGTCCAAGTCTTTTTCTCAAGAATCCTCCACCCCTCAAAAATAAATGCATATAATGACTCCTAAAGCACATGAGAAATATGTTCCCTCTCCACCTAAACCTTCAACTCTGGTGTACATAAAGAAAGGAAAGGCCAAGAAGGATGAGAAGATGGAGGAAGTCATTCAGAGAGTGAGAAGTTATCTTCTCCAAAGCAATTAGAAACAATGCTTGATATTGAAACAGTTGTAGACCTCTGTGATGATAACAGTGAGGAAAAAGAGCAAGACAAATAGGAGAAGAACAATCCTAAGGAAAGCAAAGTGAAAAAAAAGATCAATTGAAGAGCCAAGTCTCATAATCTATGAGTGTTTTAGAAACATCTACTAAGGAATTCCTATCAAGTAAGTGCACACCACCCAAAATGAGACATCTGTGCTAGAAGTATTTTTGTACAAACTTTGAGTGCAATGAGCACACCTGTACTTGGGCCCATTGTCCCCTCCACTTCCAGTTCTTCTTTTGCTTGGGTGCAACCATTGTTGGAAAGTAAGAAAAGGAAAACCACTTCTAATATTATTGCTCCTAAGTTTGATGTAGTGACTGATCTAATTGGTACTACTACTCCTCCCTCTAAAAAGAGGCTAAAGTCACATCCAGGTTAGTATCATATTCTCAAGGCCAACAATTCATGGAGATTGCTAAGCCCAAACTTGACAAAGATGAAAAGGACCTATTGGTAGGTGATTTGGAATTAACAAGGATTCCCCTTGGAGAATCAACACCTGAGAGTGAAGTGCACAACCTAAAGGAGACAATGTCTAGAGTAATTGAAAGGGTTGAAAAGGAAAGCAAACGCAGGAACAATTGGAGGAGAAAATCAAATTCTGTCAAATTTCATCATATCCTTATTGGCAGAGGATAAGGTACTTGATCCAACTCCCTTAGCCTCAATTCCACCACCTGTCATTTTGTCTAATGATGAAGTTTAGGCTATTAAAGATATTCATAAACATGCCACTTATGGAAAGGCAATGGAAGCCTTAGTTGATGACATGATAATCACAGGTTTAAATTTCATTGAGGAAGCATGTAAAGCATATGACAAAATTGCTAAAATTTAGTTAAAGTTTACCACGACACTCAGTGGTTTAGATAGGGATTTGAAGTTGTGGAGTGAATGTATCCAATATCTTCGATTAATGAGTGATATAGATGTGCAAATCCTCTTGCAAGCAAAGTATTTGATGATGCAAAATTGAATTTGTCTAAGCAGTGGGTTTTCAGCATTGACTGGAAGATAAAGGTTCTTGAAGAAGCCATTGGAGAACTCAGGAACATGTTGCAAAAGGGAGAATATTTTAAAGCTTGTGTCACATCTTCCTTTCATGATATTCACTACTGATTTTCAAGAAGAATTTAGGAGATAAATTCTCGGTTCAGGAAATCAAATCTCAGTTCAAGGCATTTGTTAGAGAAGACATGTTCAAGCAGATACCATATCCAAGGAGAAGATGAAATAAATTTTCACACTGCAAGCAACTATCACAGAAGCTAATAAGGATTTCTTGGAAAATGCGGAATTTGGAAAAGAGATGGAGAAGTGTCTGGGCAGTTGGACTCATGCAACTGTGAATACAACAATTCCTCGGGCATGGACATAACAGAGGCATTGAAAATATTTAGAAACCAAGTGCTCAAAACAAAGGGTGCTACAAGCACTTCTTTGAACATCCCAGCTCCTAGTTCTTAGTTTCCTATTTTATTTAAAGTATCTAATTAAGGTGGTTATTTTCTCTTTAGCCATATGTTATGTAAGAAAAGGACAAATTGATGTTTTAATACTTAATTAGATATTAATATTTGGGTTAAAAGAAGGGAAACTAAAAAGGTTCTTTTGTAACTCGTTCCTAAGGATATTTAAATATCTTTTCTTGTCATTTGAAGGGATCAGATTTTGATGTCTTGGATGTAAAAGCACTAAATTGCTAATCAATATAGAAGAAATTTCATCTTTTCTTGTGCTCTATCTTCTCTGTTCTCAATTTGATTCATGAGAAGCTATGTGTATCTGAACAAGAACTTTGTGTCTTCCAGTTGATGTTGTGCTTAGAACTTTGTGTCTATTGCATATATGTCTTGTGTTTATATATGCATAGTTTAAATCTTGTCACTTTATCAAGCATAAGTAAGATACCATTCTGTAATCTATGTCTGAAAGTGCTCTTCTCTTTATCTTCTGAATTTTGTTTCTTTTGTTTCCTCTTTCTCTCTCAAAATCTATGAGATGAAGACATCTTAAGCGTCAAAACCCTCATTAAAATATTGATAGTCTGTACTTTTGTAAATAAGTAGATTTTTTTTTGTGTTTAATAAGAGAACTCATCCTATAAAGAGGAGGGATTGTTTTCCCATGATTGTTGCTTCTTTTCAAGATCAAATTATACAACCAACACATGGTAAAATCAACACACAAGGAAAAAGTGGAATAAATTATAATTTGAAATGAAAGATTGATCGAAAGGAGACAAGGAGTAGCAATGATTGATAAGGTTAGGTCGGGTCGACGAAAAAACCGGGCATGATCGGTGGTGAGTAGGGGTAAAGCGGTGGCGACCCAAAGGGTTCAGTGGAAACTAGGTTTGGTAGTCTATATAAGCCCCAAATTCATCGATGATGCTCATTTCCATTGTACGAGTTGACGATCAAGAGCTCTGAGAAAAAAAGAGAGCTGATAATTTGAGCAAAATGGAGGCCATTGGACTAGCGAGGAAGTGTCGAGAGGACTCATAAGATGGTAAGTTCCTAAACCTTAGCCTAGTTGTTAAGTATTTTTAATGTTTTTTATTTATTTTTTGGATTTTTCTAATTTGGGGGTCGGCACAAGGAGGATTCATCGGCAACTAGGTACGGTCA
This sequence comes from Taxus wallichiana var. yunnanensis, assembly GCA_018340775.1. Classification (NCBI taxonomy): domain Eukaryota; kingdom Viridiplantae; phylum Streptophyta; class Pinopsida; order Cupressales; family Taxaceae; genus Taxus; species Taxus wallichiana. The sequence continues at coordinate 925,764,395 of CM031242.1, forward strand.
CCATCGACTGGGCCTGGTAGGGCATCGACCCTAGTTATAAGGAGTCAACCTACTGCGGTTCGGCATCGACCTAGGGCTAGGATATGCATATGTGGATTTTTGATGACTTTTGCATGTGCGGAGGCTAATGATTGCTTGTTTGATTGGATTTTGTAGGCCCAAGACACCTTATATCTCAGAGACAAATTGTCCACTTTATATGATTGTATTAGAGGAGACATGACTAATGCATAGTGGGACCACTTAACCGTATTATGATTGGGTGGATTTCGACACTACCAAAGGATTCCACGAGATGTGGGATTGATGATTGCATTGGTGGATAGATGGGATGTGCGCACTAGCACATTTTGGTTTAGGATTGGTGAGATGATAGTGACTCTTGAGTATGTATATCAAATTCTAAGGCTATCGATACGGTGGGAGCCTATAGAGCCTATAAATATGGATAGTAGATTGGAGGTATTGACATGGCTATTTGGATTCGATGCCCCACATACGGGGCCTTTCAAGATGAGATGAGATATGAGCATGGAGTGGCTATGAGAATATTAATATGTGTAGTGATGATGGTGATTTCATGCTACACACTTTTATATTCTAGGGGTGTGATATTTCCTTAGACATTGGCGGGGAGTTAGCGAGATATTATAGATCATCATAGGGTATTTTCATTTGGGCCTTCTTTTGTAGCACAAATATATCTCGAGTTGTGGATGCATATGACCGAGAGGAGGTCAGGTTTGGATGTTGGATTCTTATTACATATTTGGGAGTATGAGAATATTGTAATGATCAAGCCACTAGGGATGCCATGGGTTATAAGGGATCATATTGAGCTATCAGTTGGATTTCTAAGATTGTGAGTTGACCAGGATCATGGGGACATGAGAGAGAGAGGAGAGGAGTGGTACACTGAGAGGTTGGAAGAGTTAGATATTGATAAGGTGAGATGAAGGCCATACCATGATTTTCCTCCATGTCCCGGGAAGATGTAGTGTTAGTGGGAATGAGGATAACTAGAAGGGTGCAAGGGAGGATATCGGAGATGGTAGAGGTGGTACAGCTTCCACGGGTTATGTGGCGTTTGGTGTAGTACAAACTATACCCTGGAGAGCCTATTAGATATAAGAAATACAAGGCAGAAAGGTACTTGCCTAATACTAAGATGACAAACCCACTAGAGGATGTTAAAGCACCATGGGATGAGGATGATGATGTAGGATTTGGAGTGGGATTCACAGAGTGGATGACAAAGAATGTGGGTGGCTCAGAGGTGGAGGAGTGGGTTGAGATAGGGTTAGATGTAGATGAGGAGGGGGTCCAGGAAATTATGATGTAGCACCTAGAGATGATGAGGGTGGATATGGAGGGGCGGTAGCGGAGATGGCCCGTTTATGCATAGAGCTACCAGAGAGAGAGGATGTCGCATGCCAGAGTGGGACTGGTTATCTAGTAGTGAGATAAATATAGGAGGAAGAGGGAGGCTACAAGGTTAGATTTGGAAACCTAGGTCTTATATTAGCAACGGAGTCAAAGATTGAAGTGCCAAAGAAGATCACGTGGGGGTCAGATGGCACCACCGGATATTATTCATCTATAGTAGTACTAGGCATTAACGATGCACACTATTATAAGTGCATTATGATGTCAAGGCTTCCACGAGTGTAGAGATACGCAACATATCTCACGAGTAACGGGGCGCAGATGAGCGGTGCCATCTAGGAGAAAAACAAGCATGACACATCCATGACGAGCTCCGTGCCAAGATAGAGGAGACGAGGCCGAGAGAGAGGTACATGCACCTACCCTGGGGGGAAATATTTGAGATTATCAAATGTATAGTTTACATATTTTGATGATGTATCAACTTTGAGACATGACCCTTAGTGGCATGTCATGGATGTATAGATGTACTTGAATGATGATGATGATGATATGTGTATGTGTGTGTGTGTGATTTTGTCGTGATTTATCATGTGTCATGTGTTGATTTATGGTCTGATTATGTTATGTCATCTTGAGATGTTATATGATGATTATGGATTTGATTTAGATATAGATGATTATGGATTTGATTATGGTTTGAAAATTAGAATAGAATGTGGATGATTTTGTGATGTTTTAAAATGGATGTGATTAGAAATGGATAGATAGTTGTTAGATATGCTTATGACATGGATAAATGGATACAAATGATGTGATGGTCTTAGAAAAAAATGTTAGATATAGAGGATGGATGATAAAGATATAGATGATGTGATGGATTTAGAAATATGTTAGATATAGATGTTAGATTTAATTGGAAATTTATAATGGATTTAGAAGTATATATATAGTTATGGATGAGATGGTATTAGAGAAATAGGTAAATTGGAAGCGAGGAAACGGATTCAAATTTGATAAGAAGTAACCAAAAAGAAAGGAACAACACTCCATCGTAGAAAAGAGCACACGAAGAAATGATGCTTTGAAATGGATTGAGGTAAACAAGAAAAGGATCTAATAAGGAAATTCACTTACATCCAATAGCAAGTATTAACACATAACCATCGGTAATTAGTAATCCCAAGGGTCGAGAGAAGATATGGACACTAACTTATAGTCCTAATGTCAACACAACATAAGGGGTTTAGATATAACTTGTATGCAAGAAAATAGGTTCCCCTTAGGTGGGTGTCCCTAGGTCTATGCCACAACTTTGAGTAAGATGACACAAATTGTTCAATGTGGAAAGTTTTCTAGGGATGAGAAAGATGATCAATGTGGGAATCTTTCTTAGGATGTTTGCTTTTGAACTTTATGCTTTTTCTTTTGAATATATAGAAGGTTGATCAATGCGGGAAGCCTTTACTACCATGATATGAGATGGTAGCCATCCTTCAAGGGAGTGGTCTACATTTTTCTTTTTATGCTTTTGGATTTTGGATTTTTTCTTTTATAAATGGCAAGATAAGATGTGCATGATAGTTTTCCTTCGAGGATCAGTCTATTCTTTTTATATATTAAATTTATTTTATTAATAGTTGTCCTTTGAGGGAGTAGTGTGTTTTCCTTTTGGATAAGATAGCCTTCAAATTGAGCATCCATGAATTTTGACTTTTATGGAAGATCTGGGGATAGCTAGGTAGACCACTTAGGAGGGGATGAAGGATGTACAAGTGACACCTATAGACCCTTAGTGTGGTTCTAGTAGGTAAATAAGAATAAGGTGGATGTAATGAACGTGGGGTTCCCACCTAGAAGGAGGAACTTTTCCATAAGGAATATTCCATGAGCATAACCGTGGTGCCCATATTGAAGGTCACATATATGAAAGACAACAGAGACCACATACTTCCAAATCATTACGGAGAAAGATGGAAAAGGCTAATGATGAATGTATGACCATTGAGATGACTAAGTCCACATTGATAGATATGTTAATAATAGAAAGGCCACAAGTGCAATGTGTTAAGAGGATATGTTTCCAGTTTACCATAAAGATAAGCCAAACAATATGCTCCAAACCCATACTTATGTGTGATAATATAAGGTCCAATCCAATTGGGAGAAAACTTTCCGTGTTGACTTGTTTCTAGAGTTGTGGTGTTTTAATTTTTTTAAGAACAAGGTCGCCCATATTAAAGTCACATTCCTTGAGATATTTGTTTATAAGCATGTTTGATGTGCTCTTGGTAGACATGATGATGAGATCAAGAAGGTGACACTCATCTAACAACTCAAGTTGTGTTAGATCTCTTGAGATAATCTTCGCCGAGATATGAAGTCGCGAAAAGAGATGCGCAAAGATGGGATTTGGACTTCTAGAGGAAGAATGACCTCTAAGTCATAGACCAGAGAGAGAAAGGATTAGCACCCGTAGAAGTGCAGATGCGAATGGGATATAAAGATGCCAATTACAACCTGATTTATTTATAGTCTTGGAAAGGATGTTACATGGAGTTTTGTTGGTGGATTCAGCTTGGTTGTGTTGGGGTTAGCAGATCAAGTTATACAGATAATATATCAAATCTAAGCATACATGCAAATAAAAGTGGATATTCTACCAGAAGAATTATACAAAACAAGAGACATAAATCAACACCAGATTTAACGTGGTTCACCCAGTGTGGGCTACGTCCACCAAGAAACAAGCCAATCTATTATCCAAAGCTTTGACAAGATATACAATGAATATTTACAATCTTCTACACTTCTCAGATGTTCAGTACTTTCTTCCTTCAAGCCTTTTTTATTCTTCACCAAGAATTCTCTCTCACATAATTATCTTGTAATTATGATACATCCATTACTTCTAAACCCTAGCTTTTATGCTTATATAGTCATTTATAAACTTAGGGCACTTAGCCATGCAATTACAATCAATAAATCTATTTTAATGCTAAAAATAGATATAATTCCCGAGAGTTAATTAAAACTTCATCGCACAGGTAACCGATGCCGGTTCTGCCTAACCGTGGCCGGTTCCTTACTTGACCGATGCCGGTCTTCCCTGACCGATGCCGGTTATTGTATTTTCTAGCAAGTTCCAATTGCATGCTAAAATTAAGTAATTAAGCTTCACAACTCAACAATCTCCCACTTGGATTTTAATTACTGCACCATACATGTACAACATCATTCTTGGATCCTTCCTTGGCTTTGTTTCTTCCTCTTCAAGTTTCAAACTCAAAGACCAACAGAAGTGGAGTGTAGCTCCAACTTCTCCTTTGCTAATGGCTTCGTTAGCATATCCATAGGGTTCTTGCTCATATGAATCTTTTCCAGATTCAATTGTCCATCCTCCAATACCTGTCGTATGAAGTGATACCTCAACTAAATGTGTTTTGTTCTCGAATGAAATGTTGAGTTCTTTGCCAAATGAATTGCACTTTGACTGTCACTGAATAGTTTACAATTACTTTTCTCCTTTCCCAACTCTTCCATGAACCTACTCATCCATATCATCTCCTTGCTAGCCTCTCGTAGATTTGGAACATACTCTGCCTACAATGAGAGGCTAGCTTGATTTCAAATTACAAGTTTGTTTATGCATTTGAAATCAAGCTTGTAATTGAGGGGATATGAGTATCCCAAGGAGGAATGATAATGATGCCGAGTGCCTCCCCTTGTCGACACTTAGATCCATCAAATAAGAACGAAAATTTAAGAGGAGAAAATTCATGATCAAAGGTTTTGATAGATTTTTCTAGAAATTGCTCATGTGGAAGGTGATTATTAGGAAGAGGGGAGCCAGCTAATTGATTTACAATATCCTCACCCTTCATTGATTTCTGAGAGATAAAATCTAGGTCAAACTCAGTCATGAGCATGAGCCATTGAGTGATGCAATCACTATGATAGGGTATTGAGAAAATGAAATCTAGTGATGACTTAAGTCTTATGATTGAGAAGATAATGACAAAGCTTAGAGATGGCAAAGAAAAGAGTGCAACATAGCTTTTCAACTTTGGTGTAGCAAGTCTCATAATCATAAAGGGTGTGACTGATGTAATACATCCTACTCCCTACCTTGCTCATCATGATGTGCTAACATGGCACCCAAAGCATGATCGGAGGTAGAGACATAGATATAGAAAGGCCCCCCCTCGTGTAGAGGGGTAAGCACAAGCGAGGATAAGAGATACTACTTGATATCATCAAAGGATTTTTGGTATTTTTCATCCCAATCGAAGTCGATATCTTTACGAAGAAGATGGTGAAAGGGTTAGAAACGGTCAGAAAGTCGCAAGATGAAGTGGTGAACTGATTGAAGTTGGCCTTGAAGATTGCGAAGCTTCTTTAGATTAGGAGGTGGCATCTCAAGGATGGCCTTTATTTTAGTGTGGTCAACTTCAATGCCCTCTGCTGGAGATGATGAAACTAAGGAGTTGTCTAGTTAGCACCCCAAACACACACTTAGTTCGATTGAGACAGACAGATGAAGAAGAAGATAAAGCACTCAAACAGGATGTCAAGGATGGAAAGGTGGTTGTTGATGCTTGTATCTTACCTAAGATCTCATCAATGTAGTCCTATATAGTCTTATGGATGAGATCGTGAAAGATGTAATTCATGGCTTACTGATAGGTGGCTCCGAGTTTTTCAAACCAAAGCGCATAAAGTGATAGCAAAAAGTCCCCCAAGGAGTTATGAAAGAATACTTATGTTGGTCTTCTGGTGTAATGATGAGGATTTTATTATACCCAAAAAATCCATACATAAGAGAAAGCATCTCATGGTCTACAGTAAGGTCTATGAGTTGATCGATGTTGGGAAGAGGAAAATCATTTTTAGGGAAAGCGAGGTTTAGATCTCAAATTCAAGATAGATGCGGAGCTTTTTGAAAGCTTTGGAAACAAATACAATATTGGAAACCCATTGCATATATTCGATAAGAATGATGAAATTAGCTAAAAGAATGCGTTGTTGCTCCTCTTTGATAAGGAGGGAAACTCGAGGATGCATGCATGAAGCTTCTACTTAACCAGCTTTGTGTTAGGGAAGGTAGCAATGTTATGGACGACGATGGAAGGATCAAGACCTGACATGTTGGTGTACGACAACATGAAGGCTTGGCTATGTCTAGAAAGGAAGGTGGTGAAGGATTCAAGCTCCTGAGGATCAAGGGGTTGACCCACTTTTAGGATATGAGACTCTTGCAGATTCCATATGTTGATGTTCGATGGTGGATTCGTTAAGAAGGGTGGATGTGTTCTAAGGTAAGGTCTTATGAAGATAGGAATCTTTTGTCCCCATGTAAGATTGGATGGAATCGTCATCAGTGCATTGAATAATTTCAATGATATGGGAATCTTCATTTATCATAACCAAAAATCATAGAGGGACTAACCTAGTTTCACCTTCACATTGATAAGTGACCAGTCCCAAAGTAATAGTGGAGATTAAAAAAAATCCATAGGCGATAGACACGATGTCATCTGTATCCATAACCTCGTGGGATGGATAAGATGGAGGGTCGATATCCATGAGATCCAAAGATAGAGGGAGAGGGTTGGCAGATTGTTCCTTATAACCCAACCCAAATTTCTCATGGGGTTTACGAGATTTATCAATGACGACATCATGCATGCCATGTTCATAACGCCCCATTCCAAATCCTTTCCATACGTATCAATGAAGATAAGTGTAGACAAAGGATTTCTTGTAAAGAAATTTGAAGTCGTTGGTGTATGATTTAGTGTGCGGTTGAGTGTCAATGTGGGGGGAAGGGTGATCGATGCCACTATAGATGAAATTGGTGTGAATATGATGTGGACCGAAGGGAATGATATCCCCTATGTCAGGTTGATACAATAGATCTTTATCGTGTCTACTGATTTTATGAGGTGTAGGAAGAAAATTAAGTGTCAGGAGGTGATACTCCCATAGCGTGAGCTGATCCATTAATTTGTCTAGGGAGTCATCATTAGGAATCTTGGATGTGGAGACAGATGAGCTAGTGGATGCTTCAGAAGAACCTTGTTTTGGGATGAGCACTTAGTTAGGTTGATAAGTTGTGTGGCATGATTTAAAGGAAGAATTTCTATGGGGAGAGTTAAAATATTTCCCTCATGTTCATAATCGATGCATCAATGAGGGGTGGAAGGAACGCAATGCATGGTGTGAATCCATGGTCATCCAAGAAGGACATTGTATTGAAACTCCCCTTCTACAATATAGAAGACCTCATGGAGGATTTTTTCACCAACATGGATAGGAAGAATAACTATACCCAAAGCGGGGCTACAATGTCATTATATGCACAAAGAATCGTAGGTGATTAGGCCACAATGGAATTAGGGTGATTTTTTGATCAAAAGTATGGGATGAGATGATGTTTATGTTAGCTCCATTTTCTATCATAGAACAATGAATGAATGTGTCATTAATACACATAGTGATGAAAAGGGGAAGGTCATGCTCTTCAAGTGATATGTTGGGAATTTTGGTATTGTCAAAAGATATGGAGGTTGAACCAACAAGTTCTCTAATATGAGATACAAAGGGAGAGCCCAGCATTGGGAGTAGGGATACATGTAAGTGCTTTAATGAGGGCTTGTCTATGATCTAGGGAGCTTTAAATGATCTCATAGAGTGACATCTTAACTAGGTCCTGATGGATTTGCTTCATAACACTTTTCTCAATAGCAAGAGGCCAAGGGGAAGCTAAGATAGACACCTTAGGTTTTGATGAAGAAGGTGGTGGAGTAGGCTCGTTAGAGGGAGCAATGACAATGACTTTAGATTTTGATTGAGTAGGTGGTTGGAAGTCATGGGGATGAGAACGGTTCGTGATCCGAACAACATTGATAAAGAGAGGAGGACCTTCTTTGGGAGAGTTCATAGTTGGAGGAGGGATGGCGAAAAGTCTTGGATGAATGAGGATATTTGGATATCTTAGTGGATGAAGGTTGGGATGAAGAAGTGAGATTGGTAGATGGAAGAGGGTGATCCCCTTCAATGAGAAGATCATCCTCATTAATAATATTATGGATAATAGTTTGGAGAGATTTGCAATGTTCGGTATCATGTCTTGGTGCATGATGATATGCACAAATGAGATTAGAATCGAACCATGAAGGTCTTGGGCCATGTGGATCAAAAGGTTTAATAGGTGGAAGGGTAATTGCAGATGCTTGAAGTAGGCGTTGAAATATTTCTATGTAAGAACCAATGGGGGTGGTTAGAGAAGAGGTTGTAGATGAAGCATTTTTAAGAATGGTGGGTAATGGTAATAGGGATGGTTTGTTTTGAGGTGGTTTTATGGGAGCCTTTGATTCTATCATGGAATTAAAAGAAGGTTTTGTCTTGGTTTCAATTTTTTTAATTGATGACTTAGATGGTATGGATTTTGATTTGATAATGAGGATGTGGACGATTTTGAAGGAAGATCGGATTTGGAGGAAGGATTATATTTCTTCTATTTGTGGATAATGGGGGACATGGATGAAGGGGTTGGCCCTAGGATAAAATGATATGATCTTAAGAGTGATGATGTGACACTATATTTCTTAGGAGGATTAGTCTTGGGAGAAGGAAGCTCTAACTTTTTGTGTGGATGTGTGAGGGATTTTGGATGGGCATGCCAAGGTTCTTAGACTTTGGTTGTGAGGATTTACCTTTGGTAGGAATGATGAAAATTTCAACTTGGGGATCCACAGAGGCAGAACTAGGTAATGTAGATTGCATTATAGAGGTGGATATTGAATGTGTAAGTGGTTTTGTATAATTCGATCAACAAGATCTAAAGGGGTGGTAGATTGTGTAGGTTTAGGATTCGTTAGTGTAGGAATGATTGGAGTTGTAGATGGGGTGAGAGTCTCATTTGGAGATATATTAAGTGTGGATGTCTACATGGCAGATGATTCAAGGGATGGTGTGAATGAGGACATATATTCATATGTCGATGTGGGTATGGTCATAGTAGTGGATGTGATTGATGTGGAAAGAAGTGTGGATGTGGGACTGTGAGATGAAGATGTTAAGGTGGGCATTGTGGTAGATATAGGTGAATGACTAGATGTGCTAGGTGAGGATGTGATAGATACGAGATGGCGGAGTAGGTATAGTTGGGATTCATGTTGATGTAATTGTTGTGGACATAGTCAATGTAGATATAATAGGTGTAGGGATATGTATAGATGTTGATGAAGTTGTGAACGTGGGGGTAGGGTCTTAAATAGATGTTGATGAAACCGATGACGCGATGATGGGTGTAGGTGATGGTGTTGGGTCTTGATTTATAGTATTAATTGTATGGGCATTAGGTTCCTATGATATGGAAGGTGGAGTTTGATTATTGGGCGTATGATTAGGAAAATGTTGTTTAAATATGTCAAGAGGCTTATTAGGTGGTGCATTAGGATTATCCACTTGGAGGTCACCATAGTCTATGATTTTTGGACGAGGTCTTTAAAAGTGTGACACTTCTCAATGTCATGGCCATGGACTTGGTGATACTTACAGTAATGCTCCTCACAATACCATGTTAGTTTGGGTCGTGATTCATCAAAGGGTTAGATGGGAGGAATTTGAATAAGATGGACCACTATTAACTTGTCAAATATTACACGGTAATACTCCCAAGAGGGGTATAGTTAGGAGGTGTTCTAGGAGCTCTTTGTGGAGGATTCATGTGAGAAGTGGATGTGGAGGAAGATTTAACCATGATGGTGTTAGCGGCATTCTTAGATTTGTCACCATGCATGGAGGATTTAGTGAATTTGGACTTGGGTTTATTTGATCGAATTTTGAGATGGCCTTGCTCAAGGCGTGAAGTTCAAGTTTGTGAGCCATGGTAAATTCCTCTTCAAAGGTTTGGAATGATTATATTTGAAGAGTAGAGGAAATGTTCTTCACACAAGACCGTGAGAAAATTTTGATTAATTCAATCTATGGAAGGGAGAATGATAGTTGGTTAATTATGCCACGCCATCGTGTGACGAAATATGTGATAGATTCATCGTCATACTATCTAATGGCATAGAGGTCAATGATAGTGATCTTACGCACAATATTGATCAAGAAATGTTCTAGGAATAGTTATGCAAGTTGGGTGAAGGAAAATAATTAATGTTGTGGGATGTTATACAAATCCAATGCGGGTCCGCTAACAACATGGGGAATGTGTGAAGCATAAGGTCCTGATCATGGGCAATGAGGTAACATGAATGTATAAAAGCATGAAGATGTTGTTGTGGGTCCTCCTTGTTATTGAACTTGGAGAATTTTGGTAATTCCCAATGAGGAGGATAAGGCTTTATAGGGACAGATGGATTAATAGGTTCTTTATAAAAAAATTCATATGAGAATGTGGTCTTGGATCCCAAGGTAGTGGCTTCAAGATTATCCATTCTACTTAATAATGCCTGCATGGGATCGTTAGATGGCCTAGAAGTTGAAGGATGAGATTGTGATGCATATGAGGTAGATGGATTAGGTTGTTGATATGTTTGATATGTTTGAGGATGATTGGGTGTTAGTGGAAGTGGTTAATAAGGGGGCCGTAATTAAAGGGTGGTGATTGAATGGGTTGGGATAAAGGTTTTTGTTGGGAAATGGGGATATGATAAGATTGATGAGATTGAGTTGGTTGTTGAGAGATGGGGACATTTGATTAAAGAGAAGGTTGGTGGGTTTGAGTTGATTTAGAAGGATGGGGTTGCGAAGTGATCACATTGGCATGGATGTGGGAAGTGGAAATAAGGGGTAAAGTTTAATTATGTTGTTCGGGTGGAGGAGGAAGCAAGTGAGACTCTTGAGATGATTGGATGGGGGCACAAGTGATCATAGTAGATGATGAGGTGATGGGATTAGAAGAGGCGATAGTAGTGTTAACACAAGGAAAATTAGGAGGAATGGGGACCACCAATTGAGTGGTTTGGTGATTGTGAGGGATGGTGGAAGAATTTATTTGGGGTTTAAGCTCATGTTGGGCCATGGCAAGTTCATTCATAGCACTAGGGAAGAATACGACAAGTTGCGATGTGAGGACTTGCGTAGGTTCGTGGATTGGAATTGTAGGCATAAATTTGTTTGATGTGGGGTCCGTCAATGGGGAGGTTGGTATACTTATAAAGAAGATAACCATGGAGAGCAACCGGATTAGCATCGAGCATCTCTTGAAATTTTGCACACCCACGAGGGATGGTAGGAGGCCCAAAAGCTTCGATAGAGGTGGTAGAAGGGGTTTTGTTGGTCTAGATGGGACATAGTGATGACAAAGAAAAGGATTGGTTTTGACATGAGTGTTAGGTTAGATGGTTTGATATTCTTGAAGAGACAAAATGGGAACCAATGGTTGAGTAACTACGAAGAGATGACCAAAAGGATGGAGGTAATGATGGAAAGTGCAGAAGTTTGTTGGGAGGTAATAGTGGAAATATGAATGTTGTTGGATGACATGTTTTATTCCATTTGTCTTGATTGGGATCTTGTAATAACTAGCATGAAACAAACAATAAAACAAAATTATGTTGATTTTTTATTAACTCAAACAAATCAAGAAGTAGAATTTTGATTATCTTCATTATTACATATGTGAAAAGAAAAGAAAGATTGGCTTGAAGGGAGCCTAGGAAATTTCTGATCTATGGATGGTTTCAGGTAGTTTTGGTTGAATTCCTCTATATAACCGAAGATACGTGAGGCACGCATATGTGATGAATATTGGTACGGGGCTTGGTATTGGGGCCTACCCCTTCACTTCATGGTCTCACAACTGATAAGGGAGTTGGGTGCTTAGCTAATATACTTGATAGCCAAAAAAATTGTAACGGTTAGAACACCGCTAAGGATTTCCTATTGGGTGATGAAATCCCAATAGTTCCACCTAGGGGAAATTCTTAGATGTATAGTTTTGATGCATATGTTTGGATGTGTGTGATAAGAGTGTATGCAAAGAGTTAACCTCCTAATTAGACTAGATTTCCAAGTAGATATGAAGGTTCTTTTTAGATCCCAAAATGAAATGTTATGTTCGATGAGGAAAATCAAGCAAGAAAGGAAAGTACGATGCAAAAGGAGCAACTAAGAAAAATAGGAATACCTAGATATGATTTTCCTTTTTTTTAATTTTATTTTTAGGAAAGAAAATCCAAGCAAAGAAACCCACATACGCAAGCAAAGCAAGCAAGCAATGCTCCTTCCTACGAGGTTAGTAGAAGATGGATAGATAAAATAGAAATGAAAGACAAATGAAAAAGACTCACCAAGAAAGGGTGGTCCCACTAGGCGCGCTAGAATGTTGAACAAGTTCCTCGCCACTGCTTCGATTAGTGAAATCGCAACTAAAGAACAAGTAACTCCAAGTATGAGAGGGTTTATGGTACCTCTAGATGGGATGAATATGATTATGGGCGCAAAATGAGAGGTCCTCCCCCGCAATGAGATGGATGACCTAAAAAACAAGAAAAACTCAACAAAAAATGGATTAGTAGATAGATGGGTTGGTTTCGCAACAATGTTGGTCCCTAGAAGTGAAAACTTCCTAGGATGGATAAAGATAAGATAAAATATTGATAAATTTGATGTAACAGAGTCTAAACTCTAAGAAAAACTAAAATGTAATAAAAGATGATAATATGCAAATCGATCTAAATAACTTAAATCAAACCCGTATAATTCAACGACAACCCGAGACTCAGGGCCCACCAATGGTGAATGGAGTAGATCAACTAAAACAATGAGGAAAAATGCAGATCTGAAGGCTTTAGAGGTAGATCTGGGGCTGGCGATGAGGTTGAGATGAAGATACAGGAACGTGCAAGAGATCTAGAACTGGATCTGACTGAAAGGATACAAGAAAATTAATAAGTCTCGAAGGTGAATAGAATGAGGACAAGTATGTTTGACGATGAGCAAAGGTGAGTTGATGACAATCGGGATGAGCTAGGGTTAGATGGAGAAGGATGGACAAGAATGAAGATATGTAGATGGAAAATGATGGCTCGAAGAGACAGAGACAAGACTTATGGATGATAATTGAACCTACACAAGATCGGATGAAGAATGTAATGATAAATTGCAATGATAGATTGATAGGAAATAAGTGATAAAATATGCGGAATAATCCCTTACTGAGAATCGCAATGAAAGAGAAAACTAATATGCGTAAAAATATGATAGATCTCAAATAAAAGTGCAGAATAAATAACACAACACATAGAAGATAGTATTTAACGTGGTTCACCCAATTTGGGCTACGTCCACCAAGAATCACTTGCTCATATTTTATTACAAGCCTCCACTCTCTCAATACAATACCCAGATCCGTTTGGAGCTATGCTCAACAAACTCTACAGAATTCACACCCGAATTCAAAGCACATCTGCAATGCATTTGCTTGTATTATGTATCATATGCATAAGACCATATAAATAGACAATTGCTTAAGCAGTTTGATACAAACCGTGGGTATCAAAACCATGGGCAAAAACCGTGGGTATCAAAACAATGGGTACCAAAAACCATGGGCCCAAAAACAGCCCATAACGGTTACCCATTACCCATGGGTTAATAAACCACCCATGAAAATTTTATTCGGGGCTTCGCCTGAACCCCTTGACCCGCTCACCGGCGAGCGGGACCACTGTAAAAATACCCGAGTGTAACACATAGAAGGTGTACCACACTCTAACATGAAAATAGGCTCCACAAACATAACAATCTCCCACTTGGAGACTGATTTCCACTAAGCAAGCTTCTCAACCCTTCACTGTCATCCGTGAAGGCCAACCAAAGCTGAACATAGCTTTAGTTTATCCCTTGTGACCACCTTGGTCATCATGTCTGTAGGATTACTGTATGAATCTTCTCCAACTTTAACTTATCTTCCTCCAAAGTTGTCCTGATGAAGTGATATCTCAACTGTATATGCTTCGTCCTAGAGTGGAAAGCAAAGTTCTTAGCTAGGTGTATAGCACTCTGACTATCACTATGCAGCTTACATTCCTCCGAGCTTATGCCCCAACTTCTCAAGCAATTGTTGTAGCCAAATCATCTCTTTGCTTTGCCTATGTGGCAGCAACATACTCGCAAATTTCCTTGTGTTGACAAAGCCACCACTTACGTAGTCATGAAATATAGCTTACTTGTTGTCCCACCTACAGTGTAAATATAACCTATCGTGCTCCTCATGTTGTCTACATCTCCAGCCATGTCTGAATCTACATAACCACGTAAAGTGGTGTCTGATCCACTGTAGCATAAAATTGTCCCCATGGTCCCTCTCAAATACCGAAGGATCCACTTTACTACTTGTCAATGCTCTTTACCTAGATCACTCATAAATCTACTCACGCTCTCCTACTGCATGGGCAATATCAAGCCTAGTGCATACCATAGCATACATCAAACTGCCAACCGCTGATGAGTAAGGTACCTTGGACATATGGTTTCTTTCCTGCTTTGTCTTGGGACACTGCTCCTTTGATAACTTAAAATGGCCTGCCAAAGGAGTCCCAACCGGTTTAGCATCCTGCATGTTAAACCTATCCAATACCTTCTTAATGTACTCTTCCTGAGATAAAGTCAGCTTTCGTTCCTTCCCATCCCGAGTTATCCTCATACCAAGGATTTTTCTGGCAGCCCCCAAATCCTTCATATCAAAGGATTCACTTAGTTGTTTATTGAGTACTTTTATTTCCTGCATGTTTTTACCTACAACCAAAGATGTCATCAACATACAAACATAGGGATAATATAACTTCCATCCTCAAATTTCTTTGTATACACGCAATGGTCGAATGACATCTAATATAACCTTGCTCCATCATGAAGCTATCAAACTTCTTATACCATTGACGTGGAGCTTGTTTCGGGCCATACAAGCTCTTCTTCAGTTTGCACACCATCTCCTCTTTACCTTTGACTTCATATCCTTCTGGCTGCTACATATATAGCTCCTCCTCCAAATCACCATGGAGAAATGCGCCTTTACATCTAATCTGTTCTAAGTGCAAGTCTTCTACCGCCACTATTCCAAGAAGCAGTTCTAATAGAAGTCATTTTTACTACAGGAAAAAGATCTCATCAAAATCTATACCTTGTTTCTGTGCAAACCCTTGACCACCAACCGGGCCTTATATCTTTTCTTTCCTCCTTCTTCGTCTTTAACTCTGTACACCCACTTGTTCTGCAATGCTCTTTTGCCTTCCGGTAGCTTCACCAAATCCCAAGTCTAGTTCTCCATGAGAGACTTATGCTCCTCATCCATGGATTGCTCCCACTTCTTACTGGCATCTACCTGCATTGCTTCATCAAAGCTCTCTGGCTCTCCACTATCAGTGAGTAATAAATAAAAAAGAGAAGGAGAAAATGTTCAGGTTCTTTTCTTACCCTAGAAGACCTCCTCACTGTAGGAGTTTGGGGTTCCTGTTGAGTAGGTTCCTGAACTGATTCATGGGTCATTGTCCCATCCGAAAGATCCTCTACCACTGCATATTCTTTCTTGGATTCTTCCTGTTTTCCGCAACTATTGTTTATACATGAATTTCTCATTAAAGACCACATCCCTAGACCGAATGATTTTCTTGTCCTTAATACTCCAACATTTAAATCCAAAGTCATCGCCACCATAACCAATAAAAGTGCATTTTTCTAATTTAGCCTCTAGCTTGGTCCTATCATCCTTGTTAATATGAACAAACACCTCACATCCAAAGACTCTAAGAAATGAGTAATTGACTTTCTTACCGTACCAAGCCTCCTCAGGTATGCCTCCATCTAAGGCACTTGAGGGTCCTCTGTTTATTAAGTACACAGTTAGTGCTCACCGCTCGCCCAAAAACAAAGAGGCAGTCCTGCATGTATCCTCATGCTCCTAGCACATTCCATTATTGTTATGTTCATCCTTTCTAACACCCCATTTTTTGCAGGGTTCCTGGAACCGTCTTTTTCCTGCGGATTCCATTCTTATAACAATAATCATCAAATTCATTGTTGCAATAATCCCCTTCATTATCTCGACTGAGAAATTTTAACTTAAGACCTATTTCATTCTCTACCAGGCTTTCCATTTAACAAAAGTATCAAATACATTAGATTTCTTTCTAATACAATAAACCCAAACTTTCCTTGTTGCATCATCAATAAAAGTAACATAATAACTTGAACCCCAAGAGATGATACAGAGCCGGCCCCACACATCGAATGTACCACTCTAACTTACTCTCTTTCTTCGTAGGTCCAACCTTGAGAAACCTTACTCACTTTTGTTTCCCATATATGCAGTTCTCACATAAATCCAAACCTATTTTTGTATATCCAGGAAAAAATTTCTTTATGATGTCCATGCCCTTATGGCTCATATGACCGAGCCTATAGTGTCATAATGTTGTATCTGCATCTGAAGCCACAAGATTAGAATCATTAGTACTATCAGTGGATAAATACAAGGTTCCAACCTTCTTACCTCTTGCCACCACAAGAGCACCCTTGGTAACCTTCCAAGAGTCAGCTATAAATATCACAGTACAACCATCACTTCCCAATTGCCCCACCGATATCAAATTTCTCCTTAATGTAGGCACATGTCTGACATCCTTCAATAGCCATGTATTCCCATTCTACATCTTAACTTGAAACAGAACCTTTTCCAACTATCTTTGCAAGGCTCATCATCACCAAGAAAAACATGCCCAAAATCCCCTTGAACATAATCAACAAAATAATGCCTATGTGGAGTAGCATGAAAAGAAGCCCCTGAATCTAAAACCCAAGATTCAGTAATATTATGCAAAGAAAGAATCAAAGCATCCTGGCATACATTACCCAATGCCACATTTGCCTCCTTGTTTTCTTCCTGTTGTTTCTTCTTGTCCCGAAGCTCCTAACAATCCTTCTTTGCATGCCCAGACTTTCCACAGTTCCAACATACAATCTTGCTCTTGGATTTTGACCTTGCCCGATCTTTCAATTTTCCACGGTTTCCTCTATTCTTCTGTCTCCCTCTAGTTTCCACTGTCAAAGCATTCCCTGAAGTAGAAGATTCCCTGGAGCTTTTTCTTCGCATTTCCTCGCTTAGAATCACCCTGCAACATCCTCAAACTTGAACTTGAGCTAGGGAACCGAGTTGCTTACCACCATTACCAAGCTATTCCAACTTTCGGTAAAGAGCACGAGAATTAATAAAGCCCTAACTTCTTCATCAAATTCTATTAGAATCAAGCTAGCATATTCACAACCGTATTGAAATCATTTAAATGATCTCTTCTTCGAACTATTCTCGAGACATCTTCATATTAAACAACTTTTTCATTAAAAATATCTTGTTAGAGGCGAGAGGGTTTTTCATACAACTTCCTAATGCATCCATTAGATCTTTTGTAGTCTTTTCCTTTGAAACATTAAATAATACCAAAGATGCAAGACACAATGACTAGATCGTTCCAAGTGCCTTCCGATCCAACAAATCTCACTCCGCATCTATCATACTTGAGGGTTTGTTCACCTTCTCGAGACATTGGAGTATAAAGATCCTTCGATAAAGGTAATCTTCCATCTACATCTTCCAAAGATCAAATTCTGCCCGTTGAATTTATCAACCCTAGATCTTCCAACATCTCCATATACTGCCACTCAAGATAAAACTTTCCTGCGATTCAACACTTGATGAAACCAAAACCAAGCTCGATACCAGGTTGATAGGAAATAAGTGATAAAATATGCGGAATAATCCCTTACATAATCGCAATAAAGAGAAACTAATATGCATAAAATATTACAGATCTCAAATAAAAGTGCGAAATAAATAACACAACACAGAAAGACAGTATTTAACGTGGTTCACCCAATTTGGGCTACGTCCACCAAGAATCACTTGCTCAAATTTTATTATAAGCCTCCACTCTCTCAATACAATACCCATATCCATTTGGAGCTATGCTCAACAAACTCTCTGAAATTCACAACTGAATTCAAAGCACATCTGAATGCATTTTCTTGTATTATGTATCATATGCATAAAACCATATAAATAGACAATTGCTTAAGTAGTTTGATACAAAACCATGGGTATCAAAACAATGGGTACCGAAAAACCATGGGCCCAAAAACAGCCCATAACGGTTACCCATTACCCGTGGGTTAATAAACCACCCATGAAAATTTGCTTGGGGCTTCGCCCACGAACCTCGACCCGCTCACCAACGAGCGGGACCGCCATTAAAATACCCGAGTGTAACACATAGAAGGTGTACCACACTCTAACATGAAAATAGGCTCCACAAACATAACATAGATCATATAGATATTGATTTTACTAATATGACTTTATTTTCAAATATTCATGCACAATACGTGCATTACTGAAACACATGAAAGTTCATAAGACAATAAAAATTCTAGTATATAACACCAATAAATCTAGAATATCCATAATGTCATATTATCATGTACACATCATATTAGTCCATATAATTATAATCTCATAAATGGAAGACCATAAAAACATATCGAGTTTCAATATTTATGCAATACAAATATGTGAATAACATAAAATGCCAAGTCAATGTCATATAGGCGTGTACAATGCCGAACAAGTATATATTGCCATGTAGGAATACAAAATAAATTTCATGAGACATATATAATATTCATCAAAATGTATCCCTTTATTTTAGCTGCTCGAAGATAGATCTCCCTTAGACGTAGAAGGAGCTTCATAAGATGACTTCAGGGTTCGACTATGAGTCCTCTTACGCTTAAAGCTCAATTGTAGTTGAACTCGTGGATACAATAATTTTTTTGTCAAAACTTTACATAAGTTTTCAACATGTATAGGACCATGGTAATGAAGCTATTTACATGTACACGTGTTTATCACAAACTCTCGATCACACTCAATTTGCATCTTGCGTCGTCGGGGTCAACGAGAGATCTTTGGATCACGAACAATGGTGTCAAAATGATAAGCTCAAGGATTTTGTGCCCTAGAATGGAAAATGGAAGGGTTGAACCCTACATACATATAAAAATACAAAATCAAACATCAAAATTAGCTTGTAGTTCACTATATTAATGATTAAATTTTTTAATGCATCTAAACATTTACACCAACTTAGTACATAATGACAATATTTTAACTAAGTTTATGAATAAAAATATTTTTACCATGTTGCGCCTATTAATCATATGTACTTGGCTGCTACTAGTCGAGGGAAACTCCTGCATACACAATGCATTCACATCAACTATCTACATGGTGCTACAATGAGGGAAATTATTAAAATAATTTCATAATATGAATAACACTAATGAAAATCATATAATTCATAATTTATACCTTGGTGAGTTGTTACGTAGATGAAATTGTAGCAACAACGTGTTTGTCTACTCCTTGCAGAGATGGTGGAGTGTCTTGTGTCATCATCGAATTTACGAATAATATATCATGTGTTGTTAGTTGAACATGTGTGTGTGTGTACAAGAACATATAGACATATATTTGAAGTATATAACATTATTAATACATACGTGAAAACAAGTCAAAACATTCTAAATTACCTCTATGAATGTAAACATTGGCATGGTACTGGAAACATGTGGTTGGGATGATGACGTCCCTCTCTCATGTTGTAATATTAATGCATATATGTGTAAATTAATAAATTTGACTAGGTTCAAATACAAATTTAACATATACATATTGTACTCATATTTTTATAACATGTAATAAAAATAAAAATACTTGTGAAGGTGCCATCAAGGTTTGCAATCCAAATCTATCGCTCAAAAAAACATCAAACATAAACACATTATGTGAATCACCGTAAACTCCACCAACACCAATCTACGTGGAATTATCATCCTCGTCGGGTCCAATACATATGTCGCCATAATATGTGCAAATATGTGACCTCGTGCTAGTAGTACTGGAGGACTCCTCTGTCCACCCCCACCAACATCGGTTTTAGAAAGCTCTCTCGTATATTGAACGAGGGTATCAATGAGTGCTTGAAGCACATGTAGTGTTGAACGAGGGTATCTATTGTCTCCTTTGTTGTTCTGAGGACCATCTCGGGATGAGGGGTTTTTGGATATGGACTATAGGATGTTGAATAGTTACACAATGTGCACATGGTCTATCTTGTGCAAAGCCTTTTCCTCAGCCCTAAAACTAGGAGTATTCAAAATAGTTGGGGATCCCATTGAGGATAAAGTCACAATATGGTTTCCTCAAAAATTATAACAGAACCTCGTTGTTATTGTGATGTGGTATATCAAATACCATCCA
Source organism: Taxus wallichiana var. yunnanensis (assembly GCA_018340775.1). Lineage (NCBI taxonomy): Eukaryota > Viridiplantae > Streptophyta > Pinopsida > Cupressales > Taxaceae > Taxus > Taxus wallichiana. The sequence goes on from CM031242.1 coordinate 925,785,114, forward strand.
CCATTAGTCCCAAAAATTATCTTTTATCAAATTATTGTTGCACCAATGGATCAAAAAGCGTTTGCGTGATAAAGGAACTGTAAATTGGTTCTAGGGTCGGTGAATAGTGCACAAATGAGGTCTTTTGTAATTTTTTTAATCTTTTATTATTGAAGCTAATAATTTATTAGCATAATAAGCCCTACAAGTCTCTTTATAGGATGTCCACTAATCAATTTGACTCATTGTCGAGTCAACTTGAGCCAATAATGACTCTAATGTGTTTGTAAGGGAGGTACAGTGGGGGTTTGTGGTATAGGCATCCCTCATTAATTTAATCACTTTCTCAATTTGTAGTTTTTCTCCACTATATGGGAAACTAAATCGTCATGACTTCCTAGAGGATCTACAACAATTGTAGGAGGGCTAGGAGGGCTAGAAGGATTTGCGAGTTTTGTTCTGTTGTGAAGGAACTATAAAAACATGTTTTTTATTAAAATCTACATTGGAAATATTTAAAAATACCAAATTTGATTGCAATTGAGAGAAAACAATTTTTCTACCTCTTCTCTGAGCGTGGCATTGTCGAATCCACCTCCATGCAACCTTCAACATGATCTATAGACAATTTTTGGAGCAAAGGGATTGAAGTCGAAATGTGAATGGAGGGTTTGGAAGCAAATGTGTGTTTGGGGTAGAATAGATATAACAAATGGAAGCTTTTTCAATAAAAAAGTTCTATACAACGCATATGCATTATAACGCATACGCATTTCGTGCGTGTATGCATTTTGGTTTGGTAATTACAAACCAAAACAAAACTCCACTAAACACTATTTCTCTTTGTTCATGCTTTTGGCAACTTTTCAGCCTCCCATCTCCTTGAACTTACCGAGCTCTTGATTTGTTTATAAACCAAATCATAATCCGAACGAGAAATCGATGTGGAATGGTTGTTTTTCGATTCAAACTTGAGACATTGACATGGCGACGAAGAATCAAAATTTTGACTAGATTTTTCATTTAAATCCGCGGGAGAGAAACAGCAAGTAGCACTCAAATGGAGATAATAGAAGATATTTCCAGACGTCATTGTTGTGGATTCTGGACTCCCATGTCGACCCCCAATATTCTTTACAAAACATGCATGAATGGAAGGCCCCAACACACTATTCCAATTGACATCGCAAGCCCTCAAGTCAGGTCGAGGGTTCGATCCTGTTCCATTGCTTCTTTTTCTACATGCCAGAGGGCGAAATGCAATCGTCATCCATTTACAACCTCTTTTTTTTTCATGTTTCCATCTCAGATAAATCATGAACTCAAATGAAGCAGTCACCTTGATATCATCATCGATTCATCCTCATTGAAATAAAATCATAGTTTTTTTTAAAAGTGTCAAAAAAATTAATTACGTTTTTAATTGGGCATGATTTTATGCCATTTTTCTATTAACAATATCTTCAAGAGTGATTGGTTCGATATATTTCTGGAAATGATTTTACTCCTCTTTACGGATTTTCTGGTTTCAAACCTGGAATCTATTGGATTTTTGGCATTTTTTTATTTTGCCCATTTAAGCACAAATTGCACTCATGTGACTAATGGAAGCTAGAATGAGACAGTATAGTAGACCACAAGTAGTAGATGTTATTTAGGTTGATACAATCTGAGTTATGGAATAGGTGTGTGATATGCAAGGTTTTAATTCCCACCACCTTATTTCCAACTTTGCATTCATGTCCCTGCCTTATCTAACAAATTTAACATTGTCCAATCAAAAACCTTTACGCAGTAGAAGGTAAAATAAAAAAATAGCAAAGCTCAATTGGTAGATAAAATCTTCTTGTCACTCACATGTCCATACACTAGAGGGCTCAATTATCAATGAGTGTTCTTGCATTTGTTGTTTTTTTATAATTACTCAAGCTTAAAACTAAAAAGTGGGCCTACAATGTACTACAAAAAACAAGGAGTGTGGTTGGGTTTCAAACTTGGCCCATTTTTTTGGATGCAATTGATAGTTTATAAAACATATAAATTAATTTTTCATTACAATGTTTAGCCAAATGTTGGCAAATTCTGCAGCCGACTTAACTCGCCAAATAAAATATTTGAAATGTTTTCTTTAATCAATTTCTTTTAAAAAATTGTATTCGTCTCTTGCAACGAGTTATTTTGTCAATCTAACATGCTACAAAGTATAACCAATCGCTGCTCAAAAATTTGTACTAAAAACAAATCAATACGAACTTTTTATTGATTCAACTATATAATAAAACTGCCTTAATTTTCGTGCACACGAATTTTGATGAAAATTAAAGACTTCAGCGAAAGCAATGGAAAATTTCAGAATGTCCGTGCTTGAGACAAATTAGTTGCAGATTATTCAACTGTTTTGGTGACAAATTCATCCAAATCCAATGTCTTTATTTTGGAGGATATTATACAGCCACAGCAAAATTTACCCATAAGAATGGAAGATTTTATGACAGAGGATTTCAGTTCCTGATATTCTGTTCAGACTAAAATTATATGAATCTGTACTATTGATGTTTTCCCTTATCTTTTCTTGACAGGTGTTATGGCATCCAAATGTTGACTCGGAAGAATGATGTGTATAGTTTTGAAGTGGGTTTGATAGAAATGATATGTGACAGACGTTTCATTGACCTTAACCTTTCTCAAGGGAAAATTAATCTTACTGAATGGGTAAGCAATCTCATTTATCTTGAAACCTCTGGTATGGAAGAAAATCAGAGAACTAGGATTTATCTTTCATGGTAGAAAGTAACAAAAGTATCCTGCACATGTTTGGCCTGGTGCTTATGTGAGTAATGATTTATAGATAATAGTGGAAGTAGTGGACAAAAGGTTACCTAAGTGTTGAGGGACCCAGGTTGGTTGCAGATATGTGAGATGGAAGTGTCAAGGTCTCTATCCAGAATCAAATTGCTTTAAAATGTGAATACATATGTGACCTCTGTCCTGAGGTTCTTCACAATGGAATATGTGTTGTATAACTTCAAACCCCCAACAGGGGTTTGAAAATTAAAGAGGCACTCCAAAGTTTAAAAAAAATGAAGTCTTGGTTGTCACTGTAGGGGAAAAAACTTTTTACATCTGATCTATTTGAGTTGATCGACTTCGGAACTCACGGGTTTTTGCATTTAATTAGTTGGAAACAATATGTTTGTATCGAAGTGTAGGACATTTATGGGCAGTTTTTGTGTGTAGGGCATATATGAACAGTTTTTAGGAGTAGTTATAAGATGCACCTTTATTTTCGGAGGAAATTTGTTCGAGTTAGATTTCAAACCTCTTTAAAATGTGAATGGATATGTGTCTTTTGTCCTAAGATTCATCTTAGCCAAATAACTTTAGACAATCCATCAAGGAGGAAAAGATCAAAGAAACACTTCAAAAGGAAAATAAATAATGGAGTCAGATTGTTAGTGCTTGAGTTGATATACATATAGTTTTCACATTTCATTTATTTGGGACCATTATGTTTGTATTTAGGATTTAGGTGTTCATTAAGGACATTTATGGACAGTTTTTAGGTGAAGGACATTTATGAACAATTTTCAGTTGTAGTTATAAGATGCATCCTTAAATAATGGAGCCATGGTTGTTACTCCTTGAGTTGATATACATATAGTTATTACATTTGATTTATTTAGAAACAATATGTTTGTATTTGAGATTTAGGTGTTTCTAGGTAAAGGATATTTGTGGACAGTTTTTAGGTAAGAACATTTATGAACAGTTTTTAGGAGTAGTTATAAGATACACCTTTAAATAATGGAGCCAGGATATTACTCCTTGAGTTGATATACATATAGTTATTACATTTTTATTTATTTGGAAACAATATGTTTGTATTTGACATTTAGGTGTTTCGTTGTAAAAGGACGTGTATGGACAGTTTTTAGGTGTAGCGATAAGATACATCCTTATTTAGGGGTGATTTGTCACAATCCAATTTCACTAACATACAATCTTGAAAATAAGATGTTAAACTGTGTAAGTGGTGTTCTAATTGCAAAAGGCTTCTATGTAGTCTAAGCAAGCTTCATTGGCTCTTTTAAGGGGTGTTTTGACCTTTTTTTTTTTTGTTTTCTATTCTCTTTATGTGGGTCACATATCATTATTTTAATTAATTAAACAATTAATTAATTTCCAAGTTGGTTGTGTTCTTGAATAGGAGGTCACTATTGGAAGATGTTCCCAAGGAAGAAATAAAGAGAAGACGGATTGCACACATTTTAGATTGTGTGTCCGTCTATTTATTATGAATGATATAGTTCAGAGTCGGAGAGAGCAAGGCCAATAATAGCTTTCGCTTTATCATCTTTGCTCTGCCAATCTAACAATTTAGATGCATCGATGGGTGCTTTCTCTTTCCCGTTTACAATGCCCCACAAATTTTTATTCATAAGTTGCATTTGTATTTTCACTTTCCATGTATGAAAATTTAGACCAAAATATTTTTCTACTGGAATTTCCATAAAATAAATACTACAACATATGAGTGAATAGATAATAATATACCACTTCCCATGCCCTTTGACTAGTTTAATGTGCTCTTATATGACCGCAATTCGTGATCGATTTCGTGGCTATTTCGTGCTCAAAAATCACGACTGTATTCTGAAAACATTCTGCCTTCCCACAACTTTGGCTCTGCTACGGAAATGGGCAGAAATGATTGTGTTTTAATGGCTCATGGACTGGTATTTTCCTTTGAAAGAAAGACACAGCTATATCCTTAATGCAACTGTATATTCACGGCTTTGCCCTTGATTTCTCATTGTGCCCTCCTTTGAAAAATGCAACTATATATTTGCAACTTTGTTTGCTCCTAATTTGCAATTGTAAAACTCATTTTTCTTCTTGAGCACCTGTGATTTTGTGATTGACTTTTACATCCTCGTTACTCACATTTTTACAAAATCTTTTTGTTGTTTTGACCCCTTGTAGACTCTTTCATACAAACCTAAATTTCATGACTCTACCAGAATTCCTTCAAAAATCAAAACAAAATCTTTTGAGAATCTTTTAATTTTTTTTCGATTCAGACTTTGTGCCCTAAAAGGACAAATCTTCTTCCCTTCTCTCTTTCCTCGCTTGCCTCGCTCTAATACCAATGTTGGAAGACATGCACAAGGAAGAAATAAAGAAAGCTTTCACTCTATCATCTCTGCTCTACCAATCTAACAATTTCAATGCATCAATGGGTGCTTTCTGTCACAAATCCAAATTCTGTTGAGATCAGGTATGTAGGACTTGGTATTTGAAATCTTGGGAGTCATATCATAACCCACTTTATTTGCACTATTAATTTGTTGGCTGTTCGAACAAACAGAAACTATTTGGTTGTAGACTGATTTTAATTTTTTTTTTTTTTTAAGTGAAAGATTTAAACATCCCAATCTAGAAGCTTGCAACACAGCTTGCAACACGTACAAATGTGTACACAAATAATCCACCTACTTCAGTTTTGTGCCATGGACTACAAGGTATTCATTCTGCCAAATATGCCTAGGCCTTGGGCCCAATCTCATCCCTTTTGACTTGGTAACCAGTTTGATTACTTTAAGGTATTCATTCTGCCAAATTCACTTAATACAGCTCAGCCTCATCCCTTTTGAAACCAGTTTGATGATTACAAGGTATTCATTCTGCCAAATTCTCCCAAGTCTACAGCCCAATCTCATCCCCTTTTGACTAGGTTTACCTGTTTGATGACTATAAGCTATTCATTGTACCAAATTCGCTCAAGTCTCGGGCCCAATATCATCCCTTTTGACTAGATAACCAGTTTGATGACTAACGAAATTCGAAGAAACCTCGACACTGTACCCTCTTGAAGTAGCTAGCTTTTGAGAGTAAGATCTGTTATTTATTGATGTAACATCACTTCGGCATATTAAATTAATATACATATCTCTTAAAAGGTTCACACCTCACTTTGTTCACACCACTGACAGCTCTGTTTTCTGATCATCGTTTTAATGCTACACGTTCATTCAAGAAAACTTGAAACTTTCTGCAAATGGGCAGCAGTTTCATTGTACCTCAGGTATGAATACCCATTAAATGTGATATTTCAAACCTGTATGTATACAATGTCCCCTAAGTTCTCTCAGTACGGCCTTTAACCAACATACATATTTGAAATCCAATTGGTGCAGTGAAAAGTTGCTCACAGACTAGAATGTTAACTGAAGATAGTGGATTGAATGCACCTAATTTTTTCATTATTGTTACAGCAGTAGCAATAGCCAATCTCAAGCATTTATGAAGAGAAACAAACAGAATGAAAAAAATGCTTCTGGCCTTCACTGAAATATAATAGACAAGCGATCTATTAAATTGCATCAATATATAGTACAATGAAAGCACTCTACAAACTGTTTAATCTTATTAAAAAACAGCTGGGTGCTTTATTCAAAAGTGACACTTTCAGAATTACAATATGAGACTTTTCTGAACAGAGTGAGCTCCAGCCTCCACCTTGATTTACTTGGTGAAAAGCCAACCTTCTAACCTTAACCTCCCAAGCTTGTTTGTGTACACAACTATAATCTTAGGCTTGGCGAAAGGCACACGCAAGATAAAAATATTCCTTAAGAATAAAATAATTTCTTGGACCATTTTCTGATCCTCAAATCACCACTAACTACAAACAGCCTCAATCGCCACCTGTTTCAGCGTCCCCGGACAAGGATCGCCACCAAATATTTTACCAGTAACACTCAAGGCACACTTTTGCAGTCCCAAGCATTTCTGGAAAAAACAAGTTCTTTGTCAGTTTCTTTTATACTATCTAATAGTTAAATATACATGCAGTGACAGACCTTGCAAATTTTAGTACCAAAGCTTATAAAATAACAGATATAGTCACATAAGAAAAAACTATTGCAAAGCCTTTGATAAAAACTGCTTTTGACATGGTAATTCAGGAGAAATCAAAATCACTTAAGACAGTCGCTTACTATCAGAAATAAACCCCCTTCACTCCATGGAAAAAAATTCATCGCTTCATTGAAGGCTCCTTCCCTCACAAAGCTAATTTTTGTTGTACATGGCTTTTTGGTCTGGGTTTTACCCAATAGTGTTTTTCCTCTTGTTAACATTTTCTCAATTTCTTAGTGTTTTACCCTAATACTTCTCAAATGTAACTGAAAGTACTTTTGAGTCCCATTAACACCTTGATCATTTATGGACATTCTTTTTGCAAAGAAATTGAATCATAATTAGTGCTTCACTTACTTTTCTCCACTCCGCCAACTCCTCCATTTAACTGTGTGTTCGCGCATATTAATTAGAAAATGCAAAAGCTGCTCTCTCTCTTCAATTTAGTGTATGTGTGCATATATTAATTAGAAAATGCAGGGTGTTCGCACATTACTTAGAAAATGCAAAAGCTGCTCCCTCTCTTCAATTTAGTGTGTATGTGCATATAATAATTAGAAAATGCAGGGTGTTCACACATTACTTAGAAAATGCAAAAGCTGCTCCCTCTCTTTAACATAGTGTGTGTGTGCATGTGTGCACATATTAATTAGAAAATGCAAAAGCCGCTCCCTATCTCTCGCTTAGTCCATAATCAAATTCGAATAAACCTTGCTAGAATCTAATCTTACAAACCTTCTGTATTGTTGCAACTGAATTCGGGAATGGCAGAATCCTTGTTGGAAACTTCCACATTCTCCCTCAGGAGTTCCAAAACTGGCAAACTTAATTGCAGATATTTGTTGTCCAATAGCACACTGGAGATGAAGCTTCGGTATGTGTAATTTCTGCACCTTGTCAGTACTCTCAAGACGCCAAAAATTAATAGATTGAGAATGTGATTCAGCAACATGAGCACAAACACTGTTTACGGATCGTGTCACAAGTGAAATCCCGAAATATCACCTCCTACTTCTTCAAAAAGCACCAACAGATTTCCAGTTGGTTGCAGCCAGGATCGAGGAACATGGTACCTGAAATCATGAAAATTCTTGCATGTAAACTGACTATTCCTCTCGGTGAATATACCATTTGTTAGAGCTCTTAAATTTAAAATTTTAAAACTTATCACAATACAATTGACAACCCTTACATTCTGTATAATCTACAAAACGACATCTAGTAGAAAGTTGACACCAAAAATAAAACCTCTCACCAGTGTTGAGAAGTATGGCCACAATTTTTGGCACATTTCTTTGGACGAAAAGTTCCTTTATAATTACATCCATCCGAGCAAACACCATTTACACGATAAGAAGGCCAATACCGACCAATACTCTGTCCATTTACCCAAGCTTGACCTTTCCCCATCATGCTCAAATCCAATCCTACTGGATCTTGACCAGCTGGTGCATCAAATACTGCCTGAACACAAATTCAATTTAATTTTTAACAAAAAAAAGTAAAGCATGCAAATATTTAACACAACTTGGTTTTCTTGGTCCCAAGGGTGAAGCTACTCGCTGCTGACACAAAATCATGGTTTCACATTTAACATCAAAATCCTACCTTGTACCATGTTAGTGGCTGCCTCTGCGGAACAACCACTCCTTTCATCCAATCAACAGAGGAATGTCCATTCAGTGTATGGAGATCCATTGATTCCCCTTTCAATCCGACCTGCATGTACAAAAATTAAAAAATTTATATACATATAACATGTTTACAAAACCAATAAGTGCAACCTGTATCATCAACCGTGACAAAAACAAAAATTGTCAAACAAGCATTTTTCCTGGAAATTTTGGGCTTTTATACATATATATTATACAATCAATATAAATATGTTATGCTCTTTCACTTTTAAGCTGAGCCACAAGATCATCCTTGATGCCCAAAATCCATTTTCATTTGCTTGGCTGTCAAGGATGCAAATCTCAGTTATTCTAGAATTTATGGAGTAAACAGCATTTTTCCTGGAAATTTTGGGCTTTGATACATATATTATATACAATATAAATATGTTATGCTCTTTCACTTCTAAGCTGAGCCACAAGATCATCCTTGATGCCCAAAATCCATTTTCATTTGCTTGGCTATCAAGGATGCAAATCTCAGTTATTCTAGAATTTATATAGTAAACAAAGATGAGACAACAACTAGATCCCCAATGCGTGTGAGAATCTTTAACAAATCCATCATATATTGCTAACAGATCATGGAGGATCAAAGAAAGTTGTCTAATCATTACATTTTACAGAGGAATACGTACAACATAAAGTATGAGTGAGGATGTTAAGAGAAGTAGGAAACCCATTCTCAATTCAAAATTTGACTTGCATGTAACATAAAATAGCCTTTATCTTTAGGCGTTATATAACCCCTATCCTCTTGTCAAAAGCCTTTCTTATTTTCTGGTAGAGGTTATATTAATGTACAATGTTAACCATAAGCTAAAAACAAGCATCGCCAGCTTAGCAGGAAGACACAGCCATTCTCAGTTCAAAATTTGACTTGCATGTAACATAAAATAGCCTTTATCTTTAGGTGTTGCCTGTCATGTCCTCTTGTCAAAACCTTTATTATTTTCTGGTAGGGGTTATATCAATATACAATGTTATCCATAAGCTAAAAACAAGTATCACCAGATTAGCGGGAAGACAAAGCCCGCAAAACACTAGCTTTTTAAGATTTTAACAAGACCACCTATAGATGACTTATTTGGTCTAAAATAATGAATTTAATCTTTTTATATTACGTATATGTTTTGCTTTCTAGATCAAATCCTATCTGAAAAACACATGCTATAAGAAATGGCATATAACCTATTTTTATGCTTCACTATGCAGGTATCTGATCCAAGAAACATAAGCTTGATAACCAATGTTGTATTATCTACATTTTGAACTCCAAACTACAGCTGTACTATCTAATTAACATGCACAAGATTTGCATTGACACAATCCAAACCTGATAAGACCATTTTTGCATTGACAAGTCCCATGTTCCCTCCTTGAAACCACTAAGCGTAATTGGACCAAGAATTCCTGCATTCCAAGACTCAAAATGCGGACCAATATTCTGTAGCCATAAATAAATAAATTGTGTCTTAGTATCTTGAGTGGAAAAGCATTAACGTGAGAAGCAATAATACTCTTACGAGGTTGCATATGACTAGATTTTAGTTATCAAATTATTCAACAAAATGGAATTGGCGACCATACACCAACTCTTTTTCACTTGTGTATCTAACAAAAGAAACAAAGTACTGACAGCCTACAAACAGTTTGAAACCAACCTGTAGGCCGACTGTCATACTTAAGAGTGCAATTATGTTTGTGCCAACTCTAAGCTTCACGCCAGATGAATACCTCACTTTTGGGCTTTCCTTACTCCCAAATTGAGACCCTGCAAGCATCCATGAAAACTGTAATTCCAATATGCCAAAAACTATTAACTCTCAATTTCCCATACTCTTGATTTATTCCCTCAAACAAAAACACAAATTAAATTTTCACACTTACTAATCCACTCCGAATGTTTGACTTAACAGCACAAAATTAGAAAAAGGAACCTAACCGTAATCATGCTTTTAAGTTGTGTGGCCTTAATACCTGCAAATTCACCATTAATGAAAACATGCAATGCATCACGTGCTGATTGTATAGAAAGAACTGAGAGGCCACCATTCTTTATAAAGGGCTCGTCGTCACCAACTTCAATACTGCAGCACACAGAAGTCAATAAATGTCCACTGATCTGTGACACCATCAATGTATGTCTGACACTCTTTTACTTATAATCAATTTAAGTATCTTGTTTTACAAACTAACAAAATTACAATCATCGAACACTCTTCCTGTATATTGCAAGAGATAAACTTCAAAAGCAATATAATCTATTGATAAAAAGGGAAAGTACCCCCATACAAAAAAAAACTTAAAGGGTGCTTGTGTACTTCATGGGTGCACTTGCCTTGTGAGTAATCACCAGATGTACATGAGTTAAAAGGTGAGATAAATAACTACTTCTGGAAATTAATTATCAACGTGACAATCTGAGTACAAAAAGTACACCCGCATAAAAGAAGAAAAATCCCAAAAAATAAAATATGCACATGATCCATACAGTTTCAACTAGGACCAAAACATCTGGATTTTAAAGGAACCATGAAAAAAATACACATGCGTAGGAAAGAAATAGTTAATACCAACCATGTCAAAGTTGAAACTAACACAAAATACAGCCATGCTCATTCATAAGGATGGTTACTAAAAATTTCAATTCAATAACCCTAGAGAAAAGTGTGACAGGAAACAAAGATGGGAAAAAATGTGTATCTCACCTTGTGGTATACCATAAGTAGTCAGAATTATCTCTGGTAGTGTTTATCTGCTCTAGCAAACCCACTGCAGTGATGGAGCTATCTTCAAAGGAGGCAATATTTTCCTGGAACGATTCCCAAGCAAATCCCTTAACTGGTGTCATTTTCATTTTAGTTGTTTGCACACTAACCTGTAAGAAAGAAATCAGTGTATTTTAGTTACATCTATTTTGTGGCAGATCAGGTAGGTAAGGACTAACTTTTGTCAAATACATTTTACCTAGAGAAGAAAGAAAACAATGCGTTCAATTAACAAGCTTATTATTATAAATATATATTTTCCCTGTGAAAGAGAGAAAGTGATGCATTCAATGAGAGAGTAGCATGTGCCACCATTAAGCAAGAAAAATTACAATCACCACACATCTCTATAAATATTGTGTCAAGCATACAAATTGTATTAAAAAATACGGACTGTTGCAAAAATCGACAAAATTTATGCAAGCAGCAGAGACTGTTGAAAAAATTAATATATGATCTTCGACTTTAACTAATCAAATTGCCAACTTGCTATTTCTTTAATTCACTTTAGGACACAGAGATTGCAGTTGAAGAAAGAAGTATCTGGAAACTCTGGCTTTGTATGTATCAAGTCTATTCTATTAAGTTGCATGATCTTGAGTCAGAATGAATAACAAAGTAAGTACCAACAAAATCTAACATCAAAAATTTGGAAGCACACGGGTATTTTTAAGAATGTAGCTCTCACCTTTGCAGTATTAAAAACTGCATTTCTGCAATCAGGAGAATGCTGACAGACCAAGCAGGCATGTGATACTTTCGATTGTTAAATATGACTGTTGCATCAGAGTTTGCGTCAAAGTTTGCAAGGAATGCAGCACAATTTCCAGCCCCTGTAGAATATACATAAGACTGAAAGTATAATGGTGTCAGCTAATTCTATCTCATATATTAATTTCAACTTCAGCAAGTGGGAGGTAAACTCCCTTTTCTTTTCAACTAAAGCAGGTTATGAACACAGTACAAATACCAAGCTTACTTGCTGGTATGTCCCAAGAGAATTAACAACAGGATCACCACTAACTAGAGCAGGCTCACAGAGCTTTATAGCCTTATGTAATTCCTTAAGATGCCCCCACTTTGGTTGCCTAAGAAGTCCTGCCAAAGCAAGTTAAAAATTATGGATCACTGTTTGGAACGATTTTCAGCATGCTAGAAAATGGAATAAAAAAGCCAGCTCGGTACAATTTACATCATTAAAAATATTTAGGATCCAAACATTCTGTTTTTCCTTTACAATGCTCTGTCGATTTCAATCATATAATTTTGATAGCACAGACGGCAGGGAACTCAGCAAAAAGACATTGTTTCGATTCCAGTATAATGCTGTAAATAAAAGGAGAAAATCAGCAAAGAAAACTGTCATCACAGATTTAGTATATACCATATTCATCTATAGGTGCATCATAGTCATAACTAGTTGTAATAAATGGCCCTCCTGCTGTACGGCCAAAATTTGTACCCCCATGATACTGCAAAGCACAAAAAATTGAATTGTTTTAACAATGTAGCCAAAAATTCATATAAGAATGACACATATGCTAGGCCAACTAATCTGTTATGAGGTGAATCCTACCATATAATAGTTTACAAAAGATCCCCTTTCTGAATAAAACGAGTAACTGCAAAGGCCAGATCTTCTACCGGTCTATGAGAAGTAGTACCCCAAATTCTGTAAACCTACAAAAACAATAGACAATTTTTTAACTCAATCGACTTAATACTAAAATAACCATTTTTCTGTCATCTCCTACAACAAGCCCAATATTGAAATATGACTACAGAGCATAGAATTTGTAAAACATCAGTTAATCTAAGGAAGTGCCGGTTGCCTTCAGCTAGCTCATTCTTACAAAAATAACCCTCTAAGTAATATTCAGAGTTCAAACAACAACATTAAGAAGCAGGATTAAGTTCTATACCAGCCACTCCATGCTTCAGTCCATAATGCTGGTTTATAGGGTTTGTTAGGTACGAAGTTGTCACAGTACAAACCATTGCAAGTGTTTATCTGTCAAGAATGTTCGACAAGAAAAGATGTCAAACAGCGAAAGCTCACTCAAAAATTTTTACTACAAAACAGAGAATAACATGCAGACCCGTGAACAACTGCATTTCATTGTGCACTGTCAACACATCCCTCAATTGACTTACTGGGCATTCATCTCGAAGAAATTCATCTATATACACAATCTTAAATATGTTCAAACCCCAATAATCTAGATACCATACAACGCTGCCTACTCAGAGTAGGCTGTTACAAATAAGACAGAACATGCATTGCCAACACATCTGTCAATTGACTTACTAGGCATTCATCTAGAAGAAATGCATCTATATACACATAATCCTTTATATGTTCAAACCCCAGTAATCTAGATACCATACAAAGCTGCCTACTCAGAGTAGGCTGTTACGTACAAGACATAACATGCAGACAGCTGAGAGACCTGAAATTTACATTGCATCAACTACCAGCCTTTCAATTACTTAACAAATGTAACACATTTTAGTATTTAAAAATAAATTCAAAAAACCTGGGCACACTACACCATTCATGGAGGTTATTTGGGCACACAAGCAAAATCCCACAACAAACAATTATCTAAGACAAAACAGGTTTAATGTACACACAATTAGGGCTAAGTTAAATCAAAAACAACCTCATAATTGATTGGAGAATCATAGGCTCCCATCCTAAAACAAAAGTGGGGGTGTAGGAAAAAGAACTCACAACAGGATCTGGTGCGTCATCCTGTTTGCACATGACCCAGGGCACACCTGTATCCGTTCCCACGGCCATCTGTGCAGCCCAATTCATGTATGAAGCCCCAGCTGTCCCAAACTCCATTTCATCAGGTTTGTATTCATTCTCTATCTGCAAGGAGAAGAGCCGGCATAAGGGTGAGAAATCATTACTGTCATACAGACGCATACAAAATACTTCAAACTCTTTTTACTACATTTATGTGAGATTAGTGACTGAAACCATTACCTATGACACAGATTCATCACAACATTGTATACACAGAAACATATACCTGGGCCATAATAATAGGTCCACCTTGTGACTCAAAGAGCCCTTCATTTTTCATCAAGTTTACAACCTTAGACGTAAAACTTTGCATTGCCATCTGCAATGCTCGTCAAATAAACAACATAAGAATCTGAAAAGCAAAATAATGCTCAAAAGCCTGTAAAGATACAAGGCATTTACAAACATGTAGAATTGAGAGCATTTTTTAGAAATCAACCTTAAAAGGCTCATTATCTGTCCTGAAACTGATGCCAGGGACAAACTTCAACCAAACAGGAAAGCCCCTGCAAATAGATCAATAGTATTCCCATCTACAGTTAATAATCCCATCTGGAAGTTCAATATAAAAGGACTTCACAAATAAGTCAGATCAGTTACAAGGGATATACCCAAAATTCCATTCGGCACAGACATAAGGACCAATGCGAAGGCTAACATATAGTCCTTCCTGCTGGACTGTCTTTACAAACTTCACCAGATCAAATCTTCCCTCAAAGTAGTACTGAAAATAAAAAATACATGTTAGAATCAGAACTAGCCTGCAGCAAAATTTGTACAATAACTCTTTACCGTGCCTCCAAAGACAGCAGCAAACTGTAACTCACACTCTGACCCACCATAGCAGAACAAATTAAAAAAAACCTTGCCATTCATTTAATGTATCAGAATGTTACTTAGATTTGACTTGAACTGGTTTTGAAAAGTGGCTTTCATGGTGAGGTTCGGTGCATGCATTGAGTCGACCAACGTTTTTAGCGGGGAATAAGATCCAAAAATGAAAGCCCCGTCAGTTATTTGCGATAAATGTCAGGAAAAAGAATACATATTCCAAAAATATGCTAAGGAGGTCAGACGCGGATCCAGAAAACAGATGAATACATCGCCACAACAAAATGCAAATGTCCCCATCAATCACTGGAATCCCTCTAAACCGTTCATGATCGTTTCTGGCAGTTCACAGAAAATGTTAATTGTTCATAGCAGCAACTTTTTCAGGTGATCATTTGACAAAAAAGACAACAAACTGGGACATGTTTTTCAAACCAAGGAAACCAGATTTGTTGTAACAATCAGAACCCAAAATACAATGTGGCCTCCCAATGAGACAGATCTTGCTAGCCGTAGTAATCAACTTAACTGCAACAGTCAAGAAGATTAACTAGGTGCATTGAAGTTAAAACTCTGCATAAAGTATGAGTGAAAGTAAAGCATACATTGCCAGGAGATGGTTCGTGTCCATTCCAGAACACGTAAGTCTGTATAACATCTAGTCCTCCATCCTTGGCCTTCTGAATGAGATCTGGCCACATCTGCAGCACCAAGTAAACTAAGCCCATTAGCCACAGAGATTATAACCGTGATTAGGCACTGTGACTAAAATTAAGCACAAACCCAAGTCCTAAAAAAACTAACCGAACTCCACAAAACTAAAACTAAGAATACCCAAGAAGCCACCCACATTCTGTTAACTGAAGACGAGCACAAAAACAGACAAACACGGACAGAGTTGACAGTAAATTAAGCATACCTCAGGGGTACTTCTGGGATAATGAATGTCACCAGAAATGAGAATTCTACGTTGCCCATTAATAACCAGAGCCTTGTGATCATAAACAACGCTGCATTCCACCGCACCCACAATTAAAACCAGCGCCGCAACCCACAAACTGCACCCCATTTGCTTCAACTCCAGTTACACACCAGAGCACATCAGTACGCAAACATGCAATGCGGGTGGCTCCTCCACAGCACAAATGGGAGACTCTGCTCTGTAGCTCTTCTCTGCCACCAACAAAACTCACACACAGCCCAATGCCTAACTTCTCTAGTGATTGACTGACTGACAGACTGACTGACAGCCCCTTTAATGGAGGGAAAATTTGAACAGAGTGGTTTTGATCGGCGCAATCGATAAACGTCCTGGATTCCAATCTCGCTAGCCGAGGCGACAGGCCTCTGCACAAATGTTCAAATTATCTGTTGAGAACAGCGCGTCTCTAAAATACCCATATCTTGAAGAGTTGTTTATCTAGCAGGAGTGGCCTTTGTGAAGGACACTGGGCTCTCTGGTGCCCTTATTTGTAGGCTTATTTGTAGGGGCATGTCGCGGCCGCCGTTCGCCGTTTTATTTTTCCTGTTCTGTTGTTTTCCCGTCGCCAGATTTGCCTCGTGTGGAATTTTTGCCAGGTGGTGGTAATGAGTTGTAGATACTTACTTATATATTGTGATTCGTATGCAATGTGATATCTGTCGGTCGGCTTATGACATTTGTTAATTGTTTTTAGATATGGGCGTGAAATCCTCGGAAATTTTGAGTAACCCGGACTATTAAGGAGTTAGGTACTTACTGTGATTTCGTGCACGGAAGTATTCCTTGAAAAATATGGAGGCAGAGGCACAATTTAATTGACCGTCCGTACACTTCTAAAACATAAATAATAGATATATGAATTTATAGAATTTTTTTAAATGGAGGGGTTAGAAGTTTTGTATAAAAATAATTTTCTTCTTTATTTAAAAGAATTGTAGCATTTTGTAAATTAACGTTTGGAATTACATTCTATGATTCATTATGAAGAAATAAAAGATACCTTGTAAGAGAGATTTTTTATTATAAAATATGAACTTATATATATACATGATTATCTCAATCCCTACAATAACTATGCCGAAGCAAAAGCCCTTTGTCATGGATTGTATATTGCAAAGCAAAAAGGTTGGGATAAATTGTACATTGAGGGTGACTCTCATATTATCGTCAATGCAATAAAAAAGGACAAATCAAACACTGACAGTTGATCGGTATTGTGGACGATTGTCGAACTCTCATTGGGACGTTTCCAATTTCTCGCATCTTCAAAAGTGCTAACAGGGTGGCGGACAAGCTTGTTAATATTGGGGTGGACCTTAACTCTAAGCAAGGAGCCCAAAATTATTTATGCCTTCACTCTAACGAATTGAATGTGATTGTGGGGGTTAATTGAAAAAGAAGGCAATCATATTAATAGTAAGGTGGTGGAGAAGAGACATCACAGTTGTCATTCTGCAATGATAACTCCACCTCCTATGGGTATTAATTGGCACAACTTTGCACATTTCGGCATTTGGATATCCGCATGCGAATGGATTTATAATCCTAGCTCCTCCATCGTCTCGGGCATTTGTTTCTTGCTCTGCAATTTGGAAAACTGATTCATTAGGATCATGGAGAAAGGCAAAGGAATTGTTGGCCCCTGTCGACGCACTGTAAGGCACCTCGGTAGGGACACGACGATGAATATTGTTCATGAGATGAATGATAATTTGATACACAAATACTCGTTAGAGGATGTGCATTTTCTTTCCTTGGGTTGGTTAATGATTTGAAGTTGAGGCAATTGTTGAACGTTGGTCATCTCGCTCGATAAGGAACTGGAGTTACTGATCAAAGAGGCTTTGGCTTTTCGGGCAATGCATGTTGATAGAGGGAATGAAAGACCCGAGGCTTCTTCACTGGATGTCCACCAATTTGCTCAGGCTCAACTCTCTGCTAGGTTGGGTGATATTGTCACCGTGGAGGAAGTGGTTAAAGTCATGGGGGATCCTGGACAGTCTACGGCTAGGCTGGATACTCTCAAAGTCGCTTAGATAATTGGGGCTCAAATTGTCATGTTGGGGGCCAACAACTCTTTACCATCCACGAGGATATGGACCAGGTTGGGTTTTGATATAGGGAGGGTCCGGAATGAGATTTGGTCGCTCACAAAGGCTCTTGTGTTAGAAAGTGTCACGTAGGGGAAGAAATTGGATGCTATTTGTTCAATGTTAGGTATTCATATTGATAAACTTGAAGACTTTAAATCGAGACTCGTGACCCCGATCATCAAGAAGATGCTCAGATCCGGTGGAACCTACGATGGAAGTCTTTATCTCTTCGAGGATAAGAATTAAATCTCTCGGTTTACAATTTTAGTATTAATATAATGTATTGGGTTGTTTTTTGGTATGCGACACATGTTTGGGTTGTTTAACTTGCTACTATCACTGTTTATCAAGTTTTTGTTCATGATAGTTATTATTAATATAGTTGGGCTTGATGCCCTTTTTTGACTTATCAAAAAAAATATATGATTATCTCAAAATGTTGAGAGATATCAATGGTATCAATCTAACTACATTAATGTTTCAAGATCGAAAAATCAGCTTTTACTATATGGCCAAGATGTTATGATTTATCGATTTACTTTTCTAAGAAAAATAAAAATGTGTTAGGTGATGATCAAGTGGACATCAAAATTAAGGTAAAAATTAATTGTTGGCAACTCACCGAAATTATAACCCGACTTCCATTTGTAGACGTAACAAAATAGATATTGCTTTGTAAGTGTGAAAAGTGGTTTCGGTTAATAAATGCACTAGCTACATTTAAAAGTAATTAGGTTTTAACTTCGACAAAATAATAATTTAGACTTAAATATAAAATAGAAGGGATAGTCCAAAACATAGAAAATGTGGAAATAATAATAAATGCATTAAGACTATATAACTAGTATAGATAAATTAAATATATCTAGTGGGAAAATGTCGAGAAATATAAATCGTAAGGCCCTTCTCTCTTTTTGTCCGTATATTATATCAATTAATAACTCCATTAACATGTCCACAAATTTCCCACAAACTCATAAAAATGGCATTAATTTAGCAACACCACTATGTTGGTTGGGAAAAATGTTTTGAGGAATAAAAACGGCTTCAAACTCTATCGTGTGGCCAAGATATTACAATTTTTAAATTTTCTTCAAGCAAAAAGAAATAACTTTTAGGTGATGGTCAAAATCAAGGCTAATATTTTTATATGATATTTAAATGGACGTCAAATTTAAGGTTAACATTAATTGTGTATGCATAGACATTGCAACACTCCACCACCACCTCCAAATGTCATTTTTAAGCACATGTAACATAATTAGGGTTAGATACATAATTGTGTTGAAAATCGTCAATTTAGAGATAATTGTCAATGACAATCTATAGTAAATAGGTCCAAAAGGTGAGACGAACAACTCCCACAAAATAAGTCTACAAAACTATGTTGGCCAATTTTGTCAAAGATGTGACCAGAATCAAGGAGAACCCAAAACCTATTAAACTAGTTTTATTCCTATGATAATGGATTTGTCTATGTAAGGGTGAATTTGATGGTGTGAATGTCTTCTTTGTGCCCTAAACTACATAATCATTTCTCAATTGTTGGGTTTTATTGTGAATCATCGAGGATTTGATCCCCTTTCTCAAAACCCTAATCCACACTTAGCTCCTCGCATAACCCATACAAAATGGGAGATGTGTGATGAAAGGTTTTCGTTATCCCTCCATTATTATTAAGCCCCTCATGATTTGATAAAATTGCAAGGAGCGCTCAATGAGAGTTGATAGTCAACCTAGTGTATCCAAGTTTCCCAACCCTTATCTTTTCAAATGTGTGCAACAATTAATATATGCTAGAATGAAGCTTTATATGCTTGAATTAGAGTTATGACATGGGAAATAAAATAATAGATTTTGCTCTTACAATTTTGATATCACTCTTGTGCAGGAAAAGAATAAATCAATGTATAATTTGTAAGTAAGCTAAGAATGATTCATGGGGGTCTTTTAAAGGGTTTTTTCAATATGGGATGGAAGGTTTTCATTCCTCCTACGGATCGTTGGCTCCTTTCTCTTCCCTATTTTTCCTCGATCCGATGACATCCTCTCTCGGCGGCCTCTGCGCAGTCCTCGGCAAAGCGGTTATGGGAAACACTCTTAAGAAGGACGATGGCAACAGTGGGTTTTCCGAGCCGCTTTCAATGTCATTTGTTCCCGATGGGAAGGTGGGTTTTGTTGAGGATTCTCTGCCCAGAGAGGCCCCCTCTATGAAACACTCCTACTTGCATGTCATGCAGCTGCAAAAAAAATTTCTTTGTCTTGAACCTCTTTCCGCTGCCAAATCTTCTCCCTCAGTTTCTTTGGGGGAGTCAATGTTACAAGAAGAAGTTTTTTTCTCCAACCTAGGGTTGATCTGTCATTTCAATGACCTCGCCTCGGGCCGCACTCCTCTACTCTTGGATTTATTCATCCTAGCGTCCTCTTTTGAGTGGTAAAGTTGATATTTACTCTTGTCCAAGGGGGTTTTTCATTGTGGTTTTTAATTCTGTTGATGACAAAAATTCTATCATTTCCAAGCTTTGGGAACAACAAAAGCATTGCTTGTTGACAAAACCATGGTTTCCATCCTTTAATCCACTCACTATTGCTTTCAATGTCAAGCATGTATGGGTTTGTTTACCTCATCTCTCGTTGTAGTTTTGGGGGAAGAGAGTTTGACTGCTATTGGTAATGCTTTGGGTAAGTTTTTATCCATTGACTCTAAAATGGAACTTTACACACATACTACTTATGCTCACATCTTGGTGGATCTGGATACCTCTCTTGATCTACCCGCTTCCATTGATCTCAAAGTTTTGGATAGGATTTGGTCACAACCTCTTGACTATGAAGGCTTGCCCTTCAGATGCAGGAAATGTTTTGCCTTGGGGCATCTTGCTTCAAATTGTCAAAAAGTGAATCAGAAGTTGAAGGAAAAAATTTCTTGGTGGAAGGATTCCTACCCCAGTCTTTTGGTTGTTGGGCGTGACTTAGATTCCTCTTCGGAGGATTCGGCAGAGATTCTCAAAGACCATGTTTTAGAAGATATGGAACTTCCAAATAAAATCACAATTATCCCCAGGTGGCGGGGTGGGGTGGGTCGGATCAAGTGGGAAATAGAATCTTAAAGGGGGAGTCAAATGTTGAAATAACAGATATCTCTAATGTTCAAAGATCCAATACATCCGTGATGAAAATATGAATCCTAATAGGAGTGATGGTTGGACTGTCATAAATAAAAAAAATAAAGGAATTTCTCTCCCTAAAATGAGATTACAATCCCATGATTGGGATCCCTTGGAGTAATCTATATGTTGTTGCAACCTTTCTTCTTTATTCTCATCACGGTTTTTGTAATTCTCGTTGCGACCCTTGTGGCCTTTTCATCTTTTGTTTCTGCAGCTTCTTTTCTCGATATGCTCCATTGCTTTATTTCACCTTAAGGGCCTTTTGTACAAGGATGCGGGTCCTTTCAAAACCCCCACATTTACCCTTTCCAAAAAAAAAATATGGGGTCTTCTCTAAATTAAAATAAAGTAAAAGATTGTTATAGAGCTAACACACGAACAAAGAGTCGATCTAAAAGTGACAAGGGATTACAACTAAGTCACATAAATATGGATGTTATAATGGATATAAAAGGGTAATCTACCCACAATCACTAAGGATATGAAATGTAGGACCTAATTAGATTTTAGAGGTGGTCTAGGTAGATCAAAGCAAGAGTTTATCTAACTAATGGTTGTAAGATACCATTTGGTGTTAAGTAAGGGTTGTAATATAAAATAATATAATGTAAAATATAAGAACATGTTCCATTATCACCGTTAGTGTAGGATATTATTTATTCCATTTATTTATTTATGTGGATTATTCCTACACTTTAGGAGTTAGCTTGCTTAGGTGTACTAGTCATAAGAGTTACACTTGGCCATCTTTGTTAGCTAAGTGGGAGTTACTCTTAGTTTGACTATGCCAAGTGTGGGAGTTACTTTTCTATTTTGGGCTCTTTGTCCACTAATCATGGAGGAGTTACACATTCACTCTCCTATATGTACATCTTCATTTGTGAGCAATTCTAATGCAATGTGTTGGATGGATTGATTCCAAGCTTCTACAATAATTTTCTTATTGTGATTTTATTTACTTTCATAACCTTATGTATGCTTGTCTCACGTTCAATGAACCAGTGCATTCGATTGATCTAGTGATCTTGGAAAATACTACGATAGTCACATCTAGTACACGAGACACATAAATAGTCACTAATTGAAGAAAAGAAAAGATACTTACCTATACACACAAGATTTGATGGTACATTGATTTATCCTTGGCTCGTAGCACCTTGTGAGAGATTGTTATGGGTGAAGGCTCAATAACGATAGGAAGAAGACCCATATAAACCAAAATTGGGGACTCTAAAGACTAATAAAAGCCTTAATGGCCCATACCATATTCTTGATACTCTAAACCCTTGTTCTTGCTGCAATGATGTCCTCCAGTACATAAGCTCCACTAAACCCTAAGACCTCTTAACCTTCTAAGGTATATTTGTGAGCGAATATAGAGAAAATTGTTCAAATATTATATCAAAAATAATATGAGAGAACTTTGTATACAAACTCATAACTTGTATTCCTTAGTAAGTTTTAGACAATGTCATTGACCCATCCAATGACATTTGTTGAAACAAGTATTCAACAAAACATCATTGACAAGTCGATGACATCAATTTTGAGCAAACTACAAGAAGGTGGAGGAGGGGGAAAATAGTGAAATCTACTGGGAAAAAAATAAAATGAATGGAAAGGTGATCAAAGATGATGGCAAAAATCTATAAAATGGTATATGGTGATAGTTGTAATACCTTAACTTGGTTTTGGGAATTTGGCAATGTCAACTATTGCGCTTTTAAACAATGGACCAAGAACACGTATTTGAATTCTTTTCCATATATTTCCACCCTTTAAATATCAGTCTCAAGTTCACCACTCGAACCTCATTTGCCTAAATCATTTGATGTCAATATAGAAGCATCACCTACACAAACATCTCCCAATTCTTTATTCCCAAGTATTTGACCTCCATGTCATAATTGTATATCAATTTGGATAGTTTTGTTTCGAAACCAAATTCCTTAGTTTATTTTGTTTACAAAACCGACCACCTCCAAAAAAATCCAACCATCGTTATTCCAATCGACCGGTGTTGCGAAAGGTTGGCCTAAGTGAGACAATGTTGACAAACCTTTGCTTAACACTATTAGTCTTTAAGAATCGATAATGCATGACCACATGTATATAATGTTAGACAAAAATGATATACTTTTATTTTTGCTAAACAATTAAGGTTACTTGATATATAAACTTACGAAATGACAAGTTACAAAATTTGTTGCTATACATGACTTAAATACTTGAACTCAACTTCTCACGTACTAACTTTAACCCACTAAGCAATTAATGACACATAAATTACTACTAACACTAATAATATAAAAGGGTGTGTCTCACATGAGATACAAGCTCGTCTGAATAGCTAACACTTGTGCGAAAAGGACATGCAATGTTACACCGATAGTAAAACATACAAATTTATTGAGTCATTAAAACAATTTCAACATGTATTGAAGAGGCATCTTTGGCTTGGGTAGTAATGCATGTAAGGTATGTAGAGTCGTAGAAGCAATTCTAGGATGGATTGAAAGGCATAACCGACTTGGGCAAGCGAGGCAATAAACATACATATATCCCACATCCAATTGCCCAAAGTATATTAGCGAGAGGGCCACATCTAGTGTGTCGTCATCCCTATTGGCATAAGGATCATAATATATAATTGTGGATCGGGCGGCATAACTAGGTTGAGAATGTTTTTAGTGAATACATATTTTTAGAGTCATAAGAACAATTCAAAGATGCATCAAACCTCCATAAGAATTGTAGGAACAATTCAAAGATGCATCGAGCTTGCATAACCAACTATGTCTGCCACCGCCACCTTCAGCGACGTTGGCAAAATTTCCTGAGTTGAAGACAAAGGAGTGAGAGTTGTATATGATCCATCTCTTACTCGTATGTGTCAACTATGTGGATGAGAAGATAATAATATAATAATAATAACATTTATCAACATCATTATCAATGTTACTATTTCATTTAAATATATATATTTAAAATTTCTTTTATTAACATAAAAATAGATATATAGCATAACCATAATAATAAAAACTCAAATTTAATGTCTCTAAGATTTTTCAAATCAAAGGCTTATTTTAATACATATATTTATTGAAATAGACAACTCTTACTCATGTGTACCAACTATGTGTCCACGAGGAACATGGAGCAATAATTTTTTTGGTAAGCTAACGACATCAACGAATACCACCGCAAACGCAATAAAAATCTAAATATTAAATAGTAATAAATAATCTATAATATTTTTTTATTTTATGTGTTTGAGTGTTGAGACATATGGAGGTTTTATATGGTTTACTCTTGAATTAAATCAAATTAAGTGAGTCTCAGACAAGTAAAAACGTGGTATTACTTTCACAACAAAAGCAAAGAAAATTCTAGTTTATCAATTTTAAGAATAAAAAGACTATTTTTTTTAATCATTTCATAATTTATATCATTATAAAATTATCTTAATACACATATCACACTATCTTAATTAAATTAACTATAGTTCTAAATTTAAAACCATAATCATTTAAAAAATTAAAATAAAAAACAAAATATGTTGACCAATTTTTTTCATAATAAACTAAGATATCAAAATTAGGAAAAATAAATATAATGAAAATTGAAGTCGTGGAAAATTGCAAGTTTCATTTCATGGGGCACCTATTTGTAATTTTAAACTTTTCATGGTCAAAATTATGAAGAAGTGGCATGAGGTCATTTCGTGGAATGGATAAGGGAGACCCTTTTCCCTTGTAATAACATAGTAACAAATTAATCACATTTGGATCAAATATTCTAACACTATTATATTGTTGAAGTATTGTAGTGTGAAAAATTGAATAGAAATATTTAGTGATTCATCCTAACATCTATTCATTGTTACATGCATTGAAAGATAAGGATTGGAACACTTGCTTATAACAAATTGATCACTTATTTGTATCAAGCACCACTATTGATTTTGTTGAATCGCGAAGAACTTAATGTTAATGGAGGGATAAGAGAGAGCCCATTAACACCCCCTATTTTTATGGGTTTTACAAACAATAGAGGTCAAATTAAGGTTTCCAAAAAGGAGCTCATAAAAACTCAAAGTTTACCAAAAATATAACTTTCGAGATGTTGCTTGCCTTTCCATGCACCCTCATTCGATCCCTTCTTCTCCTAAATACTTTATTATTATATATTTTTCTACAATCTAAACAACATCATTTACACATAATTGTTATTCTAATTTAGAGTGTGGTTAGTTCCATACATTTGTTTAACACCGCTTTCCACAACTACACCCTTAGTTCAACTTTACTAAAGTTTATTGAAGTATCTTACTCCATTATCATGTAAATTGAATGGAAGTGTGGTGACAATCGAATTAGGGAAGACTTAGTCATGTAGATTAAATGCAAGAGTTTCCCCAATTCCAACTCACAGGAAAATAAGAATGAGAAAGACATTAAAGAATGTTCAAAAGCAATGAAATCTCTTTCATAAGAATAATTTCTTAGAAAAAGAACTTCTATGGAGCCCCTCTTCCCCGTGTTCCTCTTAATCTTTCGAATCTTTGAATATGATTTTTGCTTTTTCTTTCATGCCTTTTTTCCCTGAAAAGCTTAGCAAAGGAATAATGCATACTTTTTCTCCCTTAGCAATTATTCAACACAATAATTAATAGGCAGGAACCACGTGAATTTACATAAACATCAACCGTTGATTAAGCCACCAACTTTTTTTCCAAACCTAGCACTTTTTCATAGGGTTCTTCGTTTCTTTTCCTCGTAATACCAAAGCATTTGATTTTATTCTCCAAGTCTAATTATTCAAAGGTTTTGCCTTATTTCCCAACTTTATTGAAGGTTCCTTTTCGATGCCAAGGATCCCAAGAAAAACAATTTATCACCAGCTGAACCGCACTTTGCATTAGTTTATTTTCTTAATACTACTTTGAAAGTGTTAATGTCAACATTTGTAGGAGTGCATTGTTTTCTTCCCTAGAAAATGCCGCATGTCTCGGGGCTTTCTACAATTTTTTTTTAACTAAGGTTTTATGTTCAAAGTTGGGGTCCTCTTGCAATAACTGCACAATTCCTTGTGTCGTCTAGAGAAGAGTTCATGGCTCTCGTAACAAAGATACATGGATTTTATCAACCTACACACAAGACTAAGATATGGTTCATGGAACCTTTGGGGGAGTCCCCAATAGGGACATGGGAATTCCCAAAGGTTTTCGAGCATGGAACTTTGGGGGAGTTCTCAATAGTTATATGGAGACAAGGGAATGTCTAGAGGTCATAAATTTTGCATGCGGGTTGAGTCTCTCTTCTCAAACCATATATCATGTTTTTTTATCGACTATTGACTTATCCCTTACAATATTAAATGAATGGGAGGTTTACATCTCGGTTATATAAAAAATAGGGTTTTTGATCGAAAAACCCACTCCTAAGATCAAAATGGTTTATGGTTAAAAGTTACCACAACATCGGGGATCATATATGATGTGAATGTTTTTACAAAATATTTATAAGTTGTATTCCAAATATTGTTGTTTATGTCCACCCCGAATAACCCTCATTTAAAATTACCTAGATTTATCTGTCTTACATGTCTTTTATAATAAAGACTGGATTTTGTTAATGTTCCAAAGACCAAAATAGTCTATGGCACTAAAAGTAACCACCACAATATCTAAGGTGTGAATGTGTGAAATGGTTTTCACATTGATAATACATTAAATTAATCACATTTAATAGCAAATAGGTTTAACTCAAATATAAACATAAATCAAATTAATTGCAAAATATTGAAATATCTAAAGCCTAGGAAAATATGAAATAATTAAAGTGTTGGAGGTAATTAGGGTTTGTAAATAATACTGATTTCATATGAATATGAGGACAATCATTAATCACGAGACATTGAGAAACATGTATACTCAAGAAGTCGTATCAAACTAAAAAAACTTGAAGTGTACAACCCACCTTATCAAAGTCATACAAGTATGGAAATTACAAAAACAATTTTGTATAATATAAAAAGGAAACTACTTCAAATTGCAAAATGAAATCTACAAATGTGTGCCTCAACCTTTGAGCTTCAAAAGTTCACGTGTTTTTCATAGTCTTGTTGTGAGTCACTAGGAAAGTATACTCATCCTTCAAAATCATAATACAACCTAACACCATATAAGACTTATAAAAAATGGAAGTGTGATAAAAGGGGCATGTGTTACAAGTTGGCAATCAACACCGATGGAAGTTAGCACACAATATGATATATACAAGTGCCCAACCCTTGTCTTTCCATGGATGCAAAAGTAGTCATAATAACTATAGTACTTTATAAATGCTTGAATTCTACTTTTGACACAAGTTCTTAAAAACAATAAATTTCGCTCTTACAACTTCAATGTCACTCTTGTATGAATCAATTATTCATTCTCTCATTGTCCAAAATGCACCCATGAACTTATAGACTTTGTGAATTAAAATTAGGACTATATTGTCATATAAGATAACACACGATGCGCAAAAAAGTTGACAAAATGACACACAAACCTTTGATAATTTGATAATAAAACATAAAAGGACTCATAAAGATTAACAATTAGGTACAAATATAGAACTAACATACCAAAATCACATAAAAAAATGGGAGGAAAGAGAAGACCGAAGAGAGAGAAAAGGACAAGTAGGAAAGAAAAAGGAAGAATAAAGAATTTCAAAGAATAAATCTCTAACACAAAACAAACATCACCCATTAACCTTTAAAACAACATACCAATACCCCACTCCAACTTTTTTGTTTTGTTTAATTTTTTTTTGTCTTTATAAGTAAAGAGAGTGACATAGAGCTAACTTCCAAAACATCTCTATTGTTAATCCCTCAATCATTTCGGACTTAATTCGTAAAATATAAAATGGCATCCCGTCTCCTTTACCCTTAAAAGTACAAAACGTACGCATCTTTTTTTCCTATAATATATTTATTTTGCCCCCGTTACCGATTAGTTTACACCGCAACTTAATTAAATTTATTAATCTTTCTACTATAGTGCACTATCCCGTTCCGTTTTGCCGTTAACTCCACTCCCTCTTTTGTTCCGTCACGTAAAGCACTTATCTCCAATAAGAACACCGACAGACACGGATTGTGGCGGACGTCAACTAACGTAATCGAATCACCGTCATCATTGGGCACCTTTAAAAGCATACGAATAATATAATTAAACTAACCGCCGACCCATAACATGTAACGGTGGGCTCCACATCTCATGGCTGCATCATGCTTTCAATAATTAAAATAATATTAATCTAAATATTTTCACACGACACATTATTCCCGGCCTAAAAATGCACCACTCCACATTCGGACACAAACGGGAACGGATTCCGTCACGAAAATAGTCGGCGTCACAGCTTGACAGGGGGCGGAGCCTCGAGGAGGAATCTCGGCTGCTAGTTTCCACCGTCGGATGCACGTGCTTTTCCTTCGGCTTACCCCATAAATGCGGTCAAATAAATTATACGCGAACCATGTGGAAAAAACTCGGGGAAATCTGACGCCGTTAGAGCGAACGGAAGCGACCGACGGATTTTTAATCCTGGATAAAATTTATTTGCATTAAAGCAAAAAGGTTATAAAGAATTTCAGAATCTCAATTACGAGGGGTGTCGGCGAGAACGGATCCACATGTCAAATACACTGTTGATTGTCGTCAAAAGACAGGCTGGCATAACGGGAAACCGACGCAGTTCGCTATCCATTATTTTAAGGTTGAAAAGACCTGGACGTCTCCTAAGCAAATAAAATTAATATTTGTTTTGTAGACAGATGTGGCATTATTGCAGGGTCATGACCCATTTTCCATTTTTTATTTTTAGAATTGCCGCCAAATTTTAAGAAAGCAAAATAAAAAGTTTGGGGGTATAGTAAATTTGTAAGAGTTTTCAATGATCTCATAGACCATTTAGTCTCCTAGCATTTCAATTTTCAATTTAGAATTTGTGTGTGACTAAATATTTGTCGTATTATGAGATTTACTCGTGGGTTAAATGTTATGTTGGCCACAAAAAAAAAAAAAAGAGTTAGGGGTTAGACTTACGGAATCAACCCAACTACGTGTTGGAAGTTACTATTATTTAATATAAAATCTAACCTTACGTTAATAATGGTATATATATCTTAAATAAATTTATATTAAAAAAAAAAATTCTTCAGCAACTTCATTTAATTTTATTCAATTTATAAATTATGTCTATTAAAGGTCAAGATCTGGTTTATGTCATTGAAAGATACAATGAAGAGAAAAAAAAAAGTAAGGTGACATATTTAAGAGAATATAAAAGAGACAATAAAAAAGAATATTGAAAAATAACAATCTAATAAAGATATCAAGAAAAAGCTCAAAATATAAAGGGCCTTGCATGGTGAGTCGAACCTTGATGTATCTCTCGAAGGAAGAGGGGAAAACATCTATGATCTTCATAAGCCATTAATGTTTGGAGAGAACTAAGAGAATCTTTGAAGAGGCAAAATAATTGTCCCTTTATCTCATAATAAAGACAACTCTGACAAATACAATGCTCCCGAGGGATATGTTGGTCTGTCTCAATGCGAAGTTGATGCGGCCAAACTCTGAGCTGAGTACGGGGAACTTTTAAGTTACAAGGTAACTTTAGTTTTATGTAACATGAAGGTTGGATGAACCCATTTTGAAACGAAAAACTTATAAATATGGGTAGGGTGGAAGTTTTGAGGTGAACAACTCTTTAGGTTGATTTCATACTGACTTGAGATATGTTATGTAAATAATAGTAGTAATGCCATTGTTGATCTCTCTTGGAAAGACGAGGAACATCTAAGAGAAAGTTATGCATGACAATATCAAAACAAATAAAACGAATTAATACTTGCTATTTTGATGTAGACATACATTTACAAGTTAATTGATCACCGTTTTTAACTTCTTTTCTTTGACAAATTTTAATAAATAGAACAAACATTCTAGAGATAAGAAATCCAAATTCAACTTTATATTTAAATATTGCAATTTCTCAATTTCTTTCCCAAAAAAACACAATCAAATCAAAATTATTATTTTGTGTTGTGCCTCATGTGCTATGGTACTAAAGCTATGCTTTAATAATAATAATTATTATGTTCCTAGACAATTTTGGAAGAGTTAGTTCATCATTTTTGTCGTGCTAACGCGAGGCCGTTGGGCACTTTGGGTATGGAGTGGATCGCATGTTGCTGTTGCATGTTCTAAAGTTGATTTGATTATGTAATTACAAGGATTTTGTAGAAAAAAAGGTAGAGTAGGTGAGAAATCATATAAGCCTTTATAGATTTTTAGTTGTGCCTTTCCATTCCCAACTGCTTCGTTTTATTCGGAAATGAGTGAATGGAAACCCACAAGAAAGAGTTGGCCTCTACGAACTATACACGTGGAAGATCAAAGTCCTTCCATCATTTCAATTGGTGTTCTCGGATGCCCCAACTTCCTAATTATGCATGTTTTGGATTTTCCTAACATAATCTGAAAGGCTCATCTAGATTATGTGGGAAGGATTTTAGTGATATCATGCTTAATGCTCCTTTATACAAAGTGGTTTTACAGTGAGAGTTTAAGAAAGAATAATGATTTCATTAGAATATGAGAAATAATTACGACAATTTGCATTGAATTTAAGGTATGTAATAGTCAAAAAGAAAAAGAGAAAGAAAAGGAAAGGGTCTTTAAAGGTTTATCATAACGGGGGTTTTGTTTTATGTTAGTAGTTTATATCATATGGGACTATTTTGTACTCCTAATATGTAAGAGGCACCTAATTATACTTCAAATGCGAGGTGTACATTCCTTAATTCTTACAACATTAAACTCAAGACCTCCTTTTGAAGAAATTCACCAAATCACATCTATAGGCTTCTAGGACCAAAATTATACTCTTCAAAACCGAAACTACATGGTTCTTATAAATGTGGTGTATGTGAAATTTGATTTGACTACTTAAGTCGTCATGTTCAAGGCTCCAAAACCTCATGTGTATTTATGGAATTCTTCGCAGATCTTTAAGATATTGCTCTTCTTCCTCCAAACCCTATTAAGGTAAGTAGGTTTGCAAAATAAATAAGGAAAACATATGTTTTGTAACTTGTGCTCCAAGTTAAAAAGATTTTTAACAACATCTGCTACTTATTAGACCCCTCAACTCAAGCAAAAGACTATTTGAGGGACGGAATTACTTGATTGTTGATTTGATATTTGTCGTCATAATTCGATCTACTTAGATCACAATTAATTTTAATCGGCAAAATAAGGGATTCTATTGGGTCCCTCACCCATTAAAATTCCAAATTACAAATTACAATACAATATAAGAAAGGAAGAGAAGAAGGAAAACCAGTCCCAAAATACAAGGACGTAAAGACAACTTTAGGTACCACTACTCCCCATAATAGAAATGCTCAAGATATGACACAAGGGGGAGCCAAAATAACCTCAAGTGGAAGAAACCAATAAGTGAGAAGAGTGTATCCAATGCCTTTGCTAAAGAATGCAAGTTTGAGCTTTGAAAAACTTTTTGAAAGACACAATGTTTAAGGAGAGAGAAGAAAGTTGTTGATGTCACAATGTCGAAGAAGTACCAACTTGTGGAAGGGGTTACACTATATCCAAAGGCCCTCGAGCCATGTTACATATGAGAAAGAGAATAGAACAACTCCATGGAAGAGGAAAGGAACCATGAAAGAGAAGGAATTAGGATCCATATCCCAAAAGAAGAACATCCCCAAGATAGATTCAAGAGGGAGAACCCAACCATCAATCATGTACCAAACAATACCATAACCAAACACTATTAAGAGGATGAAAAGACCATGAAGAGATGAACTAAAAGGGGAATATTTTTTCCCCAAAACACCGTATAACTAGGTCTATAAGAGAGAAGGGCATCCCAAACCTTTGATGTAAATTGAAGACTTTTGCTTTTAAGTATGCCGATCCCGATAAAGGCGAAAGTGGCACCATAATATTGGAGTGAAACCTACATGTATTCATCATTACTATGTAATTGATCACTCTTGAGAAATATATCACGAGAAAGAGAGAAAATAATTCCTTGGAAGAAGAAGTAGACAATGTATGAGAGCTAGAGTCGGGATCAAGGTCCTAAAAGAGAGAAACATGGCTCGAGAAAAGTTCAAAGGGATAACTTGGCCATCAGTATAAGCCAAACTAGTACCATGTATCTTTTATCAACCCTAAACAAGGCACCATTTGAGAAGAGATGAAGCTAACCAAAAACCCTAGAAGGCTAGGGGTGACTCGAGATCACACTTGGTGTCATTGTCATTATAAGATCTCCAATTTTCACACATGCAATCCTTGTCACAACCAAAACATTTAGAATAGGAATTTTCATGTTTTTGAAATATGTGTACTCTACAATATTTATATAGGAGTTTAATATTTTGCATAATATTCTAGATTCCATAACATGTTTCTTAATTCAATACGAGTAATTATTTAAATGACTTGACATAGAGATGTGATTTTTCAACAAAAAGGACCTGCACAGAAATAAAGGTTAAGAGTGCATTGTGGTGTGTCTTTGAAGCATGCACATGTATTCAAATAAATAGTGTGATGTTTGGATGCTTGGTATGAGATTGAATCACTTAGTGTAAGCTCATGAGACAATGATCACTTGATGTCACACTTGAAATTACGAATCACCTCTTTTATGTGCAACATCACATACTTCATCTTCAAGGGTTCATGTTATTAGTAAAAGTTCATCTTTATGGCATGTATCTACCGATGAAATGTTACACCCTTGGTCCTTTGTCACATATTAGGATATGTATAGCCTACATGTGGCTAATATTATCTCTTATCATGTCATATCATATTTATTTATGCTTTCATATGCTTAGTAGGTTGGCCTTGGTGCCTTGCATAACATAATAGGGTATATATAAAAGTTAGAGAGTCAGTAGATGATGACCAGATGAGCACTTGAGTTTTATTTTATGGTTTGGAGGTTGCCCCCTTAAAGTGGATTAGTCATGCTAGTTATATATTGTGATCCTTTCTCTATATTTTGGTGTTATTTTGTTGCTAATATTCAAATCTATCTAAGTAATTTCATTACAAGTGGTATCAGAGCTTTGATCTAGGCCAAAATTGGGTCAAAACCCTAATTGTGAAGATTCAACTATATCTCCAAAATGGTAGCGATTTTTTCTAATTCTTGTACTGGAGTTACTAAATATGTAAATTAAGGTCCTATCTAAATTTCAAGATTTATTGACTTGGTTTACATGAAGTTATATCAGTTTAGGTTTTTAATAAATTTGATTTATAGGCTGTAATTTTTAGAAATTTTCTGAGCTCCTTATATTTTTGGGAAGCTTTCCAAAATCAGCTTGGGTTTTTCCTCTTTATTTTCTAAATTAAGGCTGAAATAATTATGAAATTTGACACTTATATCTTGGTTAAAGGAGTTATTCTTGAAACCCTAATTTTTGTGTATCATGGGGTACAACCTTTCTATGGAAATGGAGTGATTTCTTCTAGGGACCTGTTGGGTCAAGTTTAAGAAGAATTATTTTTCATTTAGATGGAAATGGTCTTGGTTTTAATATTGTCTTTTTGGACGAACACAAAGTTGGATCTCTCAATTGAATCAAGAGAGTTCATATTAGTCTTGGGAGGAAATGAAACATGTTTTCTTAAATAGGAGGACAAAATAAAAATATGAGGTGAAATAAAGTAATGAGGTTGTGGAAAAATAAGAGCAAGAAAAGGGAGAATAAAAAGGATAAGGAAAAGAATAATAATAAGAAGCTACATGTGATGTAGAAGGAGAGGAAGAGGATCAATTTAAAGAGCAAATATAGGATAAGAGTTTAGATAGTTTAGCTCCAAATATGGAAGCTTCCGTATTTCAGTTTGAAGATTGCATCCTTTGGAAAAATAATATAAAGGAAGTTCAAGTGGATGATAAGAAGATTTAGATTTTTGAATATTTGAATCTCTCTAGTCTCAACGAGAGTTTTTCACTTTCACATACTTGACACATTTTTGACTTGGAGAATACCATCACATAAAATGTTTCAACCCAAATAGAGTTACTTAAGTTAGATAAAGAAGGTGGAATCAGTTTGGAACACAAGTGAATTCTTCGATGTGCATTACTAGGGTGAAGAAGAGAGTAATTAATGAGTATCTAATCAAGTTAAAGAATCAATATGATGAAGCTACAACATGGGAGGAAGAATATTTCCTATACCGACATCCAAAGATCATCAACATTTAGGACTATAATTGTTTGAAGAATCCTTTCAAATGGTCAACATTGGGGACAACGTTGCTTTGAAGGGGTTGGGCATGCTACGCCCTTATTCCTTGGTCATATATTGGGATATGTACAAGCAATATGTCACTAACATTATCTCTTATCAAGTCATATTATATTTATTTATTCTTTCATATGCTTAGTGGGTTGGTCTTGGTGCCTTGCATAACATAATAAGGTATATATAGGAGTTAGAGAGTAGTAGATGATGATCAAATTAATAACTTGAGTCTTATTATATGGTTTGGAGGTTGCCCCCTCGAAGTGGCTAAGTCATTCTACATACATATTGTGATCCTTTCTCTATATTTTGGTGTTATTTAGTGTTATATTGCTATTGATATTCAAATCTATCTAAGTAATCTCATTACTTGAAACCATAAAGAAATTTGAGTCCATTTGAATAAGCATGCAAAAACTCACTTATATGTTTAGTGAACAATGTAGTACAAAATGATGGAATACATGTATTATCTTTAGAGTTTCAAATACAACATTTTTGTCCAATACATGGAAGAATTCACAAGCCATGAATGTAATTGATCGAGTTGACTTGAATACATCAAGTTGTGTTATGAATGTAATACAATCAAATAACCATTTAGGATTTATATTTCATAGATTATTAACACACATTTAATTAGTGAGGTTATACTAAATGTCATTTGGGTCACTTGTAGCCACAATAAAATGTTGTAAGTGGGAGGGTCTTGCATCTTGATTTAACCCAAATCAGAATTAATTTGAGTTAATTCTAATAAGGATTATAGAGATTATATAATAGAATCTACTTGATGCTAAAGGAATGTGAAATTAGATCTATAAATAAATGTTCTAATGTTCAAACCAAATTGTACATATAAAAAGTGATATAACAAAGTTGTATTCAATTAGGGAACATGCCAAATATTTTAGAGTATAAGAAGATGAGTGCACTTATCTTTTTGATTAGTTTAGAAGATAATTTGGGTGTGATAGATGGAGATGGATAGAAATTTCTTGCATATGCTTCATCTTTGATTCGGAACTACACTATGTATAGGGACCAAACAATTATATTTGGACTAATATGTAAGGCAATTATGTCCTTCCAGCAGATTTGGTCCAGGCATAGATAGTGCTTTGTAACTTTTTGAAACCTTCTAAATGATTGGAATATACTTCACTATGAAATATTAGGTCTCACAATTGTGTGAATCCTTTTGTAATCAACTAAGTTTACCTAAAACCCTGACCTAGGGTAAAACCTTTATAAAAGGTTGTTTAGGTTGAAGTGCAATACACACACCCCGTGTTGTTTACTACTCCAAAAAGGCCTCAAAATGCACATAGTTCTCCACCTAGAGATGTGACATAATATTATGTGGATGCAACCATATTTAATAATTAAATCATTTGATGATGGATAGTAATGACTTGGCTTATATATTCTTGACTTGGCTTTGAGGACCCTTGGTCTGGGAAGATTGAATCTTGAACATAGTTTGGAGTGCTTTAGACCTATGTGGAGGCCCCTTCTAATGGTTTTAGCCACTTTAGATAAATTCATGAGAGTTTTGTATGTTTTTTGAGTGATTATGAAAAAGTATCTTTTGAAAGTTCCAAGTGTGTAAATGAGAGCATTAAAAATGCTAATGGTAGAGCCCACCCAAGTGGGACCCAACCATAGAACCAAATTACCATGATATTTTTTTGACTTTCGGATTGCTTGACATAAATCGTAATGAAATAAAGATTCATAAGAGACTCGCACAATACCACATTCAACGTTTACACCAACATGAAGAACACACAAATAACAAGATGACCCAAGGTGCATCCATTGTCACACTTATATAAATGAACAATTATGAAACCACGACCCAACCACAACATGAACTTCACGAATAGATATATTCCACACTATCACATTTTCAAGTTAAACTCTTAATTGTAATCATATTTCATCATTAGCCTTTAAGGTTCGAAGAGCACTTGACATGAACATACTTTTTTCCTTTTTCTCTAGATTGCATTTCCTTTTATTTCATTTAACGAACAACTTAAGATGGTCCCATCTTAACTACCATTCAAGTCCCTTATTTAACCTGATAGGTCTCAAGATCATTTTTCACGTAAGAAAATACTCTTATTCACAATATTTCACATTATTAATTTCATTCATATTTAACCGATAACCAATGCATTTAATCACACGAAAGAGTTAACATTGGTTTAAAGTAAAAGGGTTCCGTATTCTGATTTACTCAATAGGACAACATCTTAGGGAACAACTTTTAGATAGGCATAGTTGGCTAAAGGTTTAAACACCAATGTCATAAAGAAAGGTCCCAGGTTTTAATTAACTTCCACTTGCACTCAAGGACTCTACGTCCAACTAAAAGTCAATTTTGGAGTGGTTCGAACATCTTTATCTCACAAACCTCCAAGTTTTACTTTCTTTCAAAAACTGACACCACAAGAATACCAATTAAATTCTACAGGTTATTAACAACTTCATTCCCAATTGACTCTTGTTGTTGCTATAATACAATAATAGGTTAGAGTCATTTCTAGTAGTTATACGTCATAATTTTCATTTTCTAAATAAGACATTTTAACTCTTGTTGTTGCTATAGTACAATATTTTGTACTCCCAATATGTAAGACACACCTATCTATAATTCAAATGCAAGGTGTACATTCCTTGATTCTTACAAGATTAAACTCGTGACCTCCCTTTGAAGTAATTCACAAAAATCACATTTATAGGCTTCTAGGACCAAAATTCTACTCTTACAAAACCGCACTATATGGTTTTTTCAAATGTGGTGTATGTAAAATTTGATTTGACTAATTAGGTCGTCATGTCCAAGGCTCCAAAACCTCATGTGTATTTATGAAATTCTTCACAAATCTTTGAGATATTTATCTTCTTCCTCCAAACCCTATTAGTGCAAGTAGGTCTACAACATTAATAAGGAAAACATATGTTTTGTAACTTGTGCTACAAGTTAACAAATTTTTTAACAACATCGACTACTTATTAGACCCTCAATAATGCACAATATTAAAAACATGCCAAGTATAATGCAATTCAAGCATGCATTCAATCATGATGCAAGAGCGTCTAGGTTCATATGTAATCCCCATAAACCAAAAATAATCGAATATGATTTTTATTTTTTAAAAATATTTGTACTTTGCGATATGGCTTCATGAGTTTAATAGTTTTGTAATTTATCTTCTAAATTCTATAACGCGTTTCAAAATTTGTGTTGAGTTGTGGAGCTCAATTACTTTAGATTAGCATGCACTATGAAACTTGCTTTGGAAAACACACATGAATCGACATCGGTTAAGGAGGGACCGACGTCGGTCACCTATGACCAACATCAATCAGGAAGGAGGAACCGACATCGGTAAGGGCTAACTAACATCGGTTACCTATGTGTGGGTGTTTTAATTAACTCTCGGGAATTAGATCTATTTTTAGTATTAAAGCATATCTATTGATTGTAATTGCATGGCTAAGTGCCCTAAGTTTGTATACACCTATATAAGCATGAAAGCTAGGGTTTAGAAGTAATAATTAAGAAGAACTTGCAAAAGTTGATGATTATTGTGAGAATAATTGTGAGAGAGAGAATTCTTGGAGAAGAAGCAAAATCTTGAGTGAAAGACAATACTGTACATCTAAGAGGTGTGGAAGATTGTAAATCTTGTCAAAGATTTGGATAATAGATTGGCTTGTTTCTTGGTGGATGTAGCCCACACTGGGTGAACCACATTAAATATGGTGTTGATTTATATCTCTTGTTTTGTATAATTCTTCTGGTAGAATATTCGCTTTCATTGCATGTATGTTTAGATATGATATATTATCTGTACAACCTTATACTAACCCCATCAACTGGTATCAAAGATTTGTTTGAGGGTTTTATGTGTTGACATATTTAATCATAGAGGGTTTTTTGATTGAGTGGGAGTTACAACAATGGCAGAAGAAAAAAAATACAAGGTAGAGAAGTTTGATGGCTGAAATTATCAATTATGGAAGATGCAGATTCAAGATTATCTGTATCAAAGAGATTTGTATTTACCGTTGGATGAGAAGTCTAGACCTACGAAGATGACTGATGAAGAATGGAAGATTCTTGACAGAAAGGCTTTAGGATCTATAAGATTGAGCCTGACAGTATCCGTGGCTTCCAATATTACAAAATCGACTTCTATGGTAGAGTTAATGAAATATCTTGCTAATTTATATGAAAAACCTAGTGCTTCAAATAAAGTTTATTTGCTGAAGAAACTATTTAGCTCTAAGATGCATGAAGGTGGATCTCGCATCTAGTCATTTGAATGATTTCCGATCTATTGCAAATCAATTAAAATCGGTTGATATACCATTTGATGGTGAAGTGAAAGTACTTTTATTGTTATGTTCTTTGCTTGATAGTTGTGATAACTTGGTAATAGATGTTAGTAATAAAACACCGCTAATAATATTTTGAAGTTTGATGATGTGGTTAGTATAATCTTGAATGAAGAAATTCGTAGGAAAATTACAGAGGAATCATCTGGGAATGCTTTGAATGTAGAAAGCAAAGGCAGAAAAGGAGAGATCCAAGAGTAAGAGTAATGGGAAATCAAAGTCAATGGATGGCATATCTAAATCCAGAGGTAAGGAAATTACTTGCTAGAAATGTGGAAAGAAAGGACATGCAAAGAAAGATTGCTAGTCAAAGGATAAAGATAACCAACAACCGAGACAAAGGTAAAGAAGAAAATTTTGTCTTTAATAAAGGTAATGTAAGATGTTCTTATTCTTTCTTTAGATAATAGAGTTGAATAATGGGTTTTAGATTCAAGAGCTTCTTTCCATGCAACCCCTAATATGTGTTATTTTAAAAATTATGTCTATGGCAATTTTCGACATGTTTATTTGGGTGATGATGAACCTTGCAGATATTGCGTAATGGGGAAGTTCATCTACGCTTTTGGAATATAAATACATGGCTATTGAAAGATGTGAGGCATGTTTCAAGCCTCAAGAGGAATCTTATTTCCGTAGGGAAACTAGTTGAAGCTGGTTGCATGGTTACAATCACAATAGACTCTTTGAAAGTCACGAAGGGTGCTTTTGTTTTGGTAAGAGGTAAGAAGGTAGGAACCTTATATTTATCTACATGTGTTACTGATTCCTTTTCTGCATTATCTACTTCAGATTCAGATGCATGTATATGGCATAATTGGTTGGGCCATATGAGTAAAAAAGGAATGTAGATCTTAAAGGCTAAGGGTAAGTTATCAGATTTGAAATATTTAGATCTTGATTTCTATGAGCATTGTATCTTTGGAAAGTAAAAGAGAGTGAGATTTCTCAAAGTTGGGTCAACTAATAAGGAGCAAAAATGGAGCTTGTGCACTTAGATGTGTGGGGACCAACTCGTAGCTTCTCATGGAGGATCCCAGGTATTATGTTACTTTAATTGATGATGCTACAAGAAAGGTATGGGTTTATTGTATTAAACGTAAATATGACATTTTGAGACTTTTAAAAGATGAAAAGCCTTTGTTGAGAATGAATCAAATTAAAAGTTAAAGTGCCTTAGATCCGACAATGGTGGTAAATATTATAGCAAGGAATTCAATGATTATTGTTCGAGTGAATGGAATACGAAGAGAAATGATGGTTCAAGAACACCACATGAGAATGGTGTTGCAGAAAAGAATGAACAAGACAATCATGGAACATGCTAGAAGTATGAGGATACATTCGATTGCCCTTGCAATTTTCGTGTTAATAAGAGAATACTTGTTAGAGATCACATAAGAAGTCCGCGCGGGAAAGCATGCCAGGTTTAAGGGCGTGAATGGATAGGAAGAACACACGCGCGGAGGGAAAGTTCAACATTCGAGACTTAGCCGATTTTGAGCATGAAGACCTATTTTTAGAAGATGATGTGCGAAACACACCAACGATGCAGAGACGTGCGCACCACACATTGTCTATCTTTATAGGATCAGATTGAAGCATTTTGCATGGAGATGAGCTAAGAATAGGATTGTCACTTCAGTTAACTGTAAGAGGTCTATAGATAGCAAACTTGCATGTGTGGCTATGCCCTCAGTAAAAGGCGCGTGGTAATTAATAAAAGAACCTATTTCTGGAATAGATAAGTGGTGAAGGGCAAGTCCCCACCCTATATATATGATATGAAGTACATAGTAAAATATACACACAGGGAGAGATGGATGTATGAAGGTATAGAGGTATGCGCATATGATTGGATTACTGTATCAGATCCATGTGCGCATTGGTATAAATTGACATTATTGTAAGGAGCTTTTGTGTTTATTAATGGATGGAAGATATTGGCTGAATCTAAGTGTCATTCCTATGTGTAATTGAGTAGTGCATGTTATTGATTCAATCATGATTACTATTTAAAGCTTGTTCTTTCATAGATTTGAATATGGCATGCATTTTAGAATGATGGATTAGTTATGGATATATATGTTTCTTCCTCCATCACGCTAACATCTTGCTACAACAACCCTAAAGAGGGACCTGGTACCTTTGCATGCTTTGGGTGAGCGCTCGACTAGGGTGAGTGATGTGCTAATGACTAGGGTGTTATCTCAGTAAATTCTAGGCTGCATCATTTGGGAAGAAATAGTTGATACATCAGTTTATTTGATTAACCATGGGCCTTTAATTTCACTAGATGGAGGAATACCAGAGGAAGCTTGGACTGAAAAGAGGTAGATCTATCTTTTCTTAAAGTTTTTGGTTTAGAATTTTTTGTGTATTGATAAGGAAAATAGGAAAAAGTTGGATGCAAAATCCAAGAGATGCACTTTCATTGGTTATGGATCTGGTGATTTCAGATTCTATTTTTGGGATTTAGAGAATTCTAAAATTATTAGGAGTCATGACATTGAATGGAATGAAAAGAGAATGTACATGGATCAAATTTTGGTACCCAAGGACGAACCAATTGAGAAGTTTGTGAATGAAAATGAACTCTCGGATTTAAAAGTAATACCGACAGGGTTACATAGTAACCAATGTCGATTGACCCCTAACCGACATCGATTAGCGAAACCGATTCGATTCTGAAAAGATCCCAACCAACATCCATTAGCGAATAACCGACGTTGATTACAGTGACCAACGTCGGTCACTGATGATTTGGATACAAATGTCTAGGAGGTCTAGAATGAGCCTCCAGTACCCCAAACTCCTATGAGAAGGTCACAAAGGGTAAGTAAACCTCTAGAAATATTTACACCTTCTCTATTTTATTTATTATTGACTGATAATGGTGAACCAAAAAGTTTTGAAGAAGCAATGTAGGATAAGACTCACATCCAGTGGGAGTATGACATGGATGAGGAGATGGACTCCTTGGAATGAACCCACTTGGGATTTGGTTAAGTTCTTTAGCATGTAAAAGGACATTACAAAACAAGTGGGTTTACAGATCAAGGGAGAAGAGGGTGGACATAAAAGGTACAAGGCAAGGCTTGTAGTAAAAGGATTTACACAAAAAGTAGGTATTGGCTTTGGTAGAATATTTTCTCCTATTGTTAAGATGGCTTCTATTTATACTATATTGAGTTTAGTATGATATATGATTTGCATTTAGAGAAACTAAATGTGAAGATGCATTTTCTTCATGGTGATTTGAATGAAGAGATTTATATGTAACAACCACTTGGGTATGAAGTCAAGGGTAAGGAGAAATTAGTGTGCGAGATTGAAAAAGAGCATATATGTGCTCAAACAAGCTCCAAGGAAATGGTACATGAGATTTGATAGTTTTATACATGAGCATGGTTATTTGAGATGTGAATCTAACCATTGTGTTTATTTTAAGAAGCTTGAAAATGGGAGCTATATTATTTGGTTACTGTATGTGGATGATATGTTTATTGCAAGATCTAGTATGTAGGACATTGGTGAGCTTAAGGGAAAGCTAGCTCACACATTTGATATGAAGAATTTAGGAGCTGCAAAAAGAATCCTTGGCACACAAATACACAGAGACAAGAATAACAAGAAATTGTATTTGTTTTAGGAGGATTATATCTACAGGGTGTTAGAAAGGTTCAAGATGTAGAATGTAAAACCTATTAGTCCACCTATGGCTGGACACTTCAAATTGAGCAAAGATCGTGTCCATCATCACATGAGGAGGTAAAATACATGACACAAGTACCATATTCTTCAGCAGTTGGGAGTCTCATGTATGCTATGGTTTGTACCAGACCAGACATTGCACGGGAAGTGGGAGTTGTGAGTATATTTATGTCTAATCTAGGTAAAGAGCATTGGAAAGTAGTCCAATGGATACTCATGTATTTGAAAGGGAAATCAAGCATGCGCTTTATGCTATGGAGGTTTGGATATTTCATTATGTGGCTATGTTGACTCAGATATGGCTGGAGATCTGGATGGTAGAAGGAGCACTATTGGATATATTTTCATAGTAGGTGGGATGACAGTTAGTTGGATTTCAAGATTGCAGAAGGTTGTGGCTTTGTCTTTTACAGAGGTAAAGTATGTTGCAGCTACATAGGCTACTAAGGAGATGTTATGGATGAGTAAGTTCATGAAAGAGTTGGGAAAGGAGAAAAATGATTGAAAATTGTTCAATGACAGTCAGAGTGAAATTAATTTGGAAAAGAACTCAACGTTTCATTCAAGAATGAAACACATTCAGTTGAGGTATCACTTCATATGAAGTATTGGAGGATGGGTTGTTGAATCTGGAAAAGATTCATATGAGTGAGAACCCTACATATATGCTAACGAAGCCATTAACAAAGGAGAAGTTAGAGCTACAATCCACTTATGTTGGTCTTCGAGTTTGAGACTTGAAGAGGAAGCAACAAAGCTCGTGAAAGGATCCAAGAATGACGCTGCACAGGTATGGTGCAATAATTAATCTCCGAGTGGGAGATTGTCGAGTTGTGGAGCTCAATTACTTCAGATTAGCATGCAATATGAAACTTGCTTTGGAAAACACAGTAACCGACATCAGTTAAGGAGGGATTGGCATCGGTCACCTATGACCAACATCAGTCAGGAAAGGAGGAACTGACATCAATTAGGGCTAACCGACGTCGGTTACCTGTGTGTGGGTGTTTTAATTAACTCTCGGGAATTAGATCTATTTTTAGTATTAAAGCAGATCTATTGATTGTAATTGCATGGCTAAGTGCCCTAAGTTTGTATACACCTATATAAGCATGAAAGCTAGGGTTTAGAAGTAAGAATTAAGAAGAACTTGCAAAAGTTGATGATTATTGTGAGAATAATTGTGAGAGAGATAATTCTTGGAGAAGAAGTAAAAGCTTGAGTGAAAGACAATATTGTACATCTAAGAGGTGTGGAAGATTGTAAATATTTATTGTATATCTTGTCAAAGCTTTGGATAATAGATTGGCTTGTTTCTTGGTGGATGTAGCCCACACTGGGTGAACCACATTAAATTTGGTGTTGATTTATATCTCTTGTTTTGTATAATTCTTCTGGTAGAATATCCGCTTTCATTGCATGTATGTTTAGATATGATATATTATCTATACAACCTTGTGTTAACCCCAACAACTCGGCATGAATAAGTATTTCAATGACATGACACATGATTTTGATTTTTCAACATAAAATAGAGACATTAAGTTGTCACTTCAAGTCACACTTGGAATCACAAAATCACTTCTTTCGTGCTCAACATCGCATACTTCATCTTCAAGGGTTTTTGTTAGTAGCGGAAGTTCATCTCTATGGTGTGCATATACATGTGAACTAACAAAGCAATCTAAGTTCATTTGAGCAAGCATGCAAGAAGTCGCTTAGATGTTTAATGTGCAATTTAGTTCACAATGGTGGAACATATGCATAATATTTAGAGTTTCAAATACAAGATTTTTGTTCAATGCGTGTAAGTATTCAAAAATCCATGATTGTAATTGATTGAACTGATTTGTATGAATCGAGCTATATTATAGATGTAAATATAATT
Source organism: Taxus wallichiana var. yunnanensis (assembly GCA_018340775.1). NCBI lineage: Eukaryota > Viridiplantae > Streptophyta > Pinopsida > Cupressales > Taxaceae > Taxus > Taxus wallichiana. The sequence continues at coordinate 925,829,729 of CM031242.1, forward strand.
AAGATACCATTTAGGCCTTATCGTGTATAGAATAAGGTCACACACATTTCATTAGGGAGGCTTTAATAAATGTCATTGAGTCACTTGTAGCCTCAAAAATGTTATAAGTAGGTGGGTATTGCATCTATATAACAATACCCTATGCTTATGTTAAAAAGGGTGTAACAAGTGAAGTGCATCCAAGTTCTTCACATATCAACTCAAGTAAAATACTATTCGAGGGATAGTAATTACATGATTATTAATTTGATAATTTTCATTGTAATTTAATCTACTTAGATCACAATTATTTTTTATTACAAAATCAAGGGATTCTATTGGGTCCCTCACCCATGAAAATTCCAAATTACAAATTACAATACAATATACGAAAGGAATAGAGGAAGGAAAATTAGGTCTTGAAATACAAGGACGCAAAGACAACTTTATGTACCACTACTCCCCAAATAGAAATCCCCTAGATATGACCCAGGGGAACCAAAATAACCTTGAAGTGGAAGAAACCAATAAGTGAGTAGAGTGTATCCCAATGCCTTTGCTAATGAATGCAAGTTTGAGCTTTGAATTTTTTTTTGAAAGAGACAATGTTTAGGGAGAGAGAGAGAAAAGTCATTGATGTCACAGTGTTGAAAAAGTACCAACTTGTGGAAGGGGTTACACTATATCCAAATGCCCTCGAGCCATGTTACATATGAGAAAGCGAATAAAATGAGTCCATAGAAGAGGAAAGGAACCATGGAAGAGAAGGAATTAAGAGCCATATCCCACAAGAAGAACATCCCCAAGATAGAATCATGAGAGAGAACCCAACCATCAATCATGTACCAAAAATACCATAACCAAACACTATTAAGAAGATAAAAATACCATGAAGAGATGAACTAATGATTTTAAGTGTGCTCATTTAGAAAGGGAAAGTGACACCATAATATTGGAGGTAAACCTACATGTATTCATAATTACTCTACAATTGATCATTCTTGAGCAATATATCATGAGAAAGAGAAGAAAATAATTCCTTCGAAGATGAAGAAGATAATGTAAGAGAGCATAAGTCAAGATCAAGGTCCTAAAAGAGATACATGGCCCGAGAAAAGTTTAAAGGGGAGAAATTGGCCTCAAGTGTAAGCCAAACTAGTAGCATGTATATTTTATCAACCCTAAACAAGGCATCATTTGAGAAGAAATATGAAGCAAACCCAAAAACCCTACAAGGCTAAGGGTGACTTAGATCACACTTGGTGTCATTGTTGTTATCGATCTCTTTTCACACATGCAATCCTTGTCACAACCAAAAAAATTTAGAATAGGACTTTTTATGTTTTTGAAATATGTGTACTCTGTAATATTTCTATAGGAGTTTAATATTTTGTATAATCTTGTGGATTCCATGACAGTTTCAAAATTCAACACGAGTAATTATTTAAATGACATGACATAGAGATGTACTTTTTGAAAATAAAAGGGTTTGCATAAGAAATATAGGTTAAGAGTGCATTGTGGTGTGTCTTTGAAGTATGCATATGTATTTAGATAGATAGTGTGATTATTGGATGCTTGGTATGAGATCAGTATCACTTAGTGTAAGCTCATGAGACAATAATCACTTCATGTCACATTTGAAATTATAGAATTGCCTCTCAGTATGCGCAACACAACATAATTCATCTTCAAGGGTTCATGTTAGTAAAATTTCATCTTTATGGTGTGTATCTATTGATGAAATGTTACACCCTTAGTCCTTTTTCATATATTAGGATATGTATAGCCAACATATGGCTAAATTATCTCTTATCATGTCATATCATATTTATTTATACTTTCATATGCTTAGTAGGTCGACCTTGGTGCTTTGCATAACATAATAGGGTATATATACGAGTTAGAGAGTAGTAGATGATGATCAGATTAAACACCTGAGTCTTATTGCATGGTTTGGAGGTTTACCCCTTGAAGTGGATTAGTCATTATAGTTACATATTATGATCCTTTCTCTATAATTTGGTGTTATCTTGTTACTAATATTCAAATTTATATAAGTAATTTCATTACAAGTTGTATCGAGCTTTGATCTAGGCCAAAATTGGGTCAAACCCCTAATTGTGAAGATTCAACTATATCTCCAAAATGGTAGCAATTTTTTCTATTTTTTTACCTCGAAGTACGAAATATGTAAATTAAGGTCCTCTCCAAATTTCAAGATTTACTGACTTGGTTTGCACAAGTTATATCAATTTTAGGTTTTTTCATAAATTTGATATATAGGCTAAAATTTCAAGAATTTTCCAGTTTCTTATATTTTTCGAAAGCTTTCCAAAAATCGATAGGGGTTTTCCTCTTTATTTTCTAAATTAAGGGTGAAATAATTCTAAAATTGGACACTTAAATCTTGGTTAAAGGAGTTGTTCTTGAAACCCTAATTTTTGTGCATCATGGGGATGCAACCTTTCTATGGAAATGGAGTGATTGATGCTAGGGAATGGTGGGTCAAGTTTAAGAAGAATTATTTTTCATTTATATGGAAATGGTCTTGGTTTTCATTTTGGCTTTTGGTTCAACACAAAGTTGGGTCTCTCAATTGAATCAAGAGAGTTCATATTGGTCTTGGGAGGAAATGGAACATGTTTTCTTGGCAAGAGGACAAAATAAAAATATGAGGAGAAATAAAATAATGAGGTTGTGGAAAAATAAGAACAAGAAAAATGATAATAAAAAGGGGAAGGAGAAGGAGAAGAAGAAGCTACGGGTGATGCGAGGTTAAGGAAGAGGATTAAAATAAATAACAAATAGATGATAAGAGTTTAGATAGTGTAGCTCCAAAGATAGAAGCTTCAATATTTCAGTTTGAAGATTGCATCCATTGGAAAAATAATATAAAGGAAGTTCAAGTGGATGGTAAGAAGATTCAGTTTTTTGAAGATTTGAAGCTCTCTAGTCTCAAAGAGAGTTTTTCACTTTCACATACCTGACACATTTCTAGCTTGGATAATGTCATTGCATAAAATGTTTCAGCCTAGATAGAGTTACTTAAGTTGGATAAAGAAGGCCAAATCAGTTTGGAACATGAGGAAATTATTCAGATATGTATTAAGAGGGTGAAGAAGAGAGTAATTACTGAGTATCTAATCAAGTTGAAGAATCAAGACAATGAAGCTATAACATGGGAGGAGGAATATTTCCTATATCGACATCCGAGATCATCAACATTCGAGACTATAATTGTGTTAAGAAGCCTTTTCAAATAGTCAACATTAGGGACAACATTGTTTTGAAGGGGAGGGGGCATGCTACGGCCTTATTCCTTGGTCATATGTTGGTATATGTATATCCAACATATGGCTAACATTATCTCTTATCATGTCATATTATATTTATTTATTCTTTCATATGCTTAGTAAGTCGGTCTTGTTGCATCATGCATAGCATAATAAGGTATATATAGGAGTTAGAGAGGAGTGGATGATAAAATTAAGAACTTGAGTCTTATTGTATGGTTTGGATGATGCCCCCTCGAAGTGGCTAAGTCATTCTACTTACATATCGTGATCCTTTCTCTATACTTTGGTGTTATTTAGTGTTATATTGCTTTGATATTCAAATACATCTAAGTAATTTAATTACATGAAACCACAAAAAAATTGAGTCCATTTGAGTAAGCATGCACAATGTAGTACACAATGGTGGAATACATGCATAATCTTTAGATTTTCAAAAATAAGTTTTTGTCCAATACATGGAAGAATTCACAAGCCATGTATGTAATTGATTGAGATGAATTGATACATCAAGTTTGTGTTATGAATGTAAATACAATCAAATAAGCATTTAGGATTTATAATTCATAGATTATTAACAAACACATTTAATTAGGAGGCTATACTAAATGTCACTTGGGTCACTTGTAACCTCAATAAAATGTTGTAAGTAGGAGGGTCTTGCATCTTGATTCAACCCAAATCGGAATTAATTTGAGTTAATTATAACAAGGAATATAGAGTTCATATAATAGATGTTGCTAGAGGCTAAAGGAATGTGATTTTAGATCTATAAATAAATGTTCTAATTTTAAAATCAGATTGCACATATAAAGTCATATAACGAAGTTGTATTCAATTAGGGAACATGTCAAATATTGAGAGTACAAGAAGATGAGTGCACTTCGATTTTGATTGGTTTAGAAGATAATTTGGGTGTGACATATGGATATGGACAGAAATCTCTTTCATATGCTTCATCTTTAATTATGGAACTACACTATGTACAGGGACCAAAAAAATATATTTGGAGTAATATGTTAGGCAATTATGTCCTTCTAGAAGATTTGGTCTAGGAAGTAGATAGTGCTTTATAAATTTTTGAAGACCTGTAAATGATTGGAATATAATTCACTATGAAATATTAGGTTTCACAATTATGTGAATCCTTTTTAATCAATTGAATTGACCTAAAACCCTAACCTAGGGTAAAACCTATAAAAAGGTTAATGTTTGGGTTGAAGTGAAAAAAACCACACCTTTGTGTTAGTAGTATACCAAAAGGCCTCAAACCGCACGTAGTTCTCCACCTAGAGATGTGACATAATATTGCATGGATGCAACTATATTTAATAACCCAATCACTTGATAATGCTTGTAATGATTTTTCTTATTTATGCTTGACTTGGCTTTGAGGACCCTTGTTTTGGGAAGATTGAATCTTGAGCACAGTTTGGAGTGCTTCAGATCTATGTGGAGGATGCTTCTAATGCTTGTTGATACTTTCGAGAAATTTAGGAGAGTTTTGTATATTTTTTGAATGCTTTATGCAAGAGTATCTTTTGAAAGTTCTAAGTGTGTAAATGAGAGCATTAAAAATGATTATATAGGGTTTGTGGGTATAATTTTTCATTAACTAAGACCAATAGTGAAAGTAATAACCTATAAAAAGATATAAATTTGAGAATATAACAGTTAGGTGGCCATATATGGAACCATTCTACCCATGATCAAACCAATTGATGGTTTGTTCCAAGATAAATATACAGGGCTATGGATTTTTGTGCACAAAAATCATGTGAAGTGGACTACTTGTATCTAATGTGAACATTTATATAAGTGGATAAGTAAGGAAAAGAAGAGAGAAAGTCTTGCAATAAGAGAAATGATATAACAATTAGGCTCAAAATGGGTGCACAAGTCATGGTTAAATAGATGTTTAGAGATGTTTTTACCTTTCTACTTGAATTAACAAAGTGAAATAATAAAAACAAGACCAACCTCAGAAGATGTGGGGTTTACCGATACCTATAGAGATGGATGTTGTAGCTGATGGATGAAAGCTCCTTCCTTCTTTTGCTGATGGAGGAACCTATAGATCACAGACACTAAGAAGAATATGGGATTAGATAGATATATGGTGGATTTCCTAGAAAAGGTTAGTCCTTAAAAGTCAATGGACTTCCTTGCAAGGATGTCAATCCGTGTTCAAGAAATTGATCTGATAATGATAAGACAAATTGATAAAACATACAATATAACCTACAATGGAAAGGCAAAGGGACTGACACGGTCCATGGCTATATGATGGTCTGATGGTGATACATGATCTAAAGGGAGTCTAGGAAACACGAAATGGCTCAAAGGAGCAAGGACGTAGATGGTTGTGTACTCACAAAGGTGAGCGAGATGATAAATTTGATTTAGATAATTGATAAAATGTTAAATATGGCCGACACTTGAAGGGCCTTGTGGTAATAGATTATATGATTTGGATGTCTAAAAAGCAAGCTTAGGGGTCAAAATACCTTTTTGATAGGAATTGCCAACGATTGGGGGAATTGTCATCGATTCTACTAGAAAGCACGGAGGAATCCTCTGCGATTCAAGGAATCGCCATGATTTTGTAATTGTTAGTGATTGTTACATTGTGAAAACGTATAGGTCAATAATTGGACTCAAAAGGAATGCTAAAAAGGTTGATTTAAGCTTGGATATGATGCATAATAATGTAATGAAGCAAGGGAAACCACTTACCTTGTATAAATTAATGAATAGAAATCAGAAGATGATATTACCCGAGAGAGGGAGATTGTAGATGCAAGAAGACTGCTGAGTTGATTCTTGGGCATATGAATGACATTCAAAGGTTGAAGAAGAGATTGTTGATGCCTTGAATCTTTGTAGAGATGATCTCTGGCTATGTGAGAGGTCTATGATACAAGGAAAATGTAATATGATGTCCTAAGGTCATGTCCACCTGCAAGCTAACCTCAAATGGAGGCTTGGAGCTTGTTTATATAGAGTTGCTAACAACTAGGGAGAATCATTGGCGATCCTAGGAATTGCTTGCAGATCTGGGAAAAAGGTTGCAATTTCCTCCCAAATCAAGATTTTGTTTTTATTGAAGGATATATTATATGGGTTAGGAAGTTTGTTAAATGGTTGAGAGGGTGTTGATTTTGTTTTGTTTTATTTGATTTTGGTTAGAGTGTGGTTTTATTTAGTTTTTATTTTTGGTTAATAAGTGGTTTTGCATGGTTTTAAGAGGAATAAAATAGGATTTCACAGATGTAGAATAATATTTATAGGGAGAAGATATAAAGGGGGAATTAAGACTTAGGATAAGGATTTAATGGATAAAATGGTAATGATGTGATTATTTATTTAATGTATAATATGATGTGATAATGAAGGGGTTCTAGTGGACACAGACACATGGAATTAGCAGTGCTAATTTTAGGTGTCTACATTTTGCCCCTTTTTGTTGAATGGTTTGGTGTAGGAAAACTGCAAGATAAAAACAAGATGTGATAGATAGGGAAATATGTAGAATTATATGATGAGGTGCTCCCCCTCAAACTAGGGATTGATGAACTAAAAGGGAATTGATCATGAGTTTGAAAGAGGTAGATGGATGAAAGATGTAAGGATGGGAAGATGAGAGATGAGAAAATGATCCCAGACAAGGTATATAAACAAGATGGGTGCCATCAAAAAATCAAGTGATAGGGGAACTAAAAGGTTTGTGTCTTATAGATGTATGAATTAATGATGGAAAGGAAAAAAAGGATGTTTTGACGAGGTCAAAGGACCGATGATTGATGTTGCCACATATATGGGATTACGAGACCAAGAATTCATGTGATAGGGGAACCAAAGGGTTTGTGTCCTATAGACATATGACTTAATGGCGACAAGACAATTATTTGACAAGGTCTAAGGATTGATGTTGCCACAAAGGTGGACTTACAAGACCAAGAAGTAAAGTGACAGGGAACCAAAGGGTTTGTATCCTATAGGCATATGAATTAATGGAAATGGGGATGAGATATTGATTTGATGAGGTCAAAGGACCAAAATTGATGTAGCCACAAAGATGGGCTTACAAGGAATAGATAGGGGTTTTGAGAGTGATCGGAAGTAACACACTCAAGGAGGAAACTAGTTGACAAATGTTGATTTGATTGAATGGATGTGATGTTTTTGATGCAACGATGAAATGCTTGATATCCATTCGAGATTGTGTGAAAATTGATAGATGTCGATATAATGATATATGTTGATATGACAAAGTTGAAAAACATTAACGTTATGTTGTGTATTTGATATTGATTTTAAAGTGATCTTAATGTTTGTCAAAATGTTTCTTAACCATGGTTAAGAATAAAATGTAGAATGATTGCTTTGTATTGGATTTGATACATATGTGATGGGAAGCAATAGAGTGAAGGCGCTTGCACTTTTGGTCTTTACAACAAATGTTAACACATGACTAACAATGGGTAGTCACATGTAGGATCTTGGATATAGAGATGAAATGATAAGATGTACCTTCCTAGAACATGAGAAGGGTTGACATATGTAGGTTGTGCAGAGAGTAAGTTCTCCTTTAAATGGTTTTATAAATAAATGCCTTAGCTATACATTTATTCTAACACAAACCGATTGATGAGGGAAGTTTTCTTTGATGGGAAAGTCTGATCAATGCGGAAAATTTCCTAGGATGCTTTTGATATTTGAATTTTTTTGAAGGATGATCGATGTGGGAAGCCTTTTTACATGGGTAGCTATCCTTCAAGGGAGTGGTCTACAATTTTGAATTTTGACTTTTTATTTTTGATTTTTACCGATAATCATCCTTCGAGGGATCGATCTATGATTTTGACGGGTAGCTGTTCTTCAAGGGATCAATCTAATTTTGATTTTTTTATAATATGATTATGATATTTGAATAAATGTCCTTTGAGGGATCAATCTATTATTATTTATAAAAGCATCCATAGATATATTTTTAATTTTTATTTTAAGCTGAGGGAAACACCCTAATAGACCGTTTCAAGGAGGGAAGAAGAAATGTGTACATGAACTACACATACGTGCCCCATGACATGTCTTTGGTTAGTAGACAAGGTGGATGGATGTAATGATTGTGGGGTTCCTACTAAGGAGGAACTTTTCCATGTGAAATATGTGATGAACAAAGTCGTGGTGCTCATCTTTAAGGTGTTTGAGGATAGTGACAAAAAACCACATGATTTCAAATCATTACGATGAGAAGATGACTGGTTGATGGTGGAATAAGATCTTTTATGTGACTACTGTCATGATGGTCAATATGTTAACAATAGAAAGGCCATAAGTGCAAGGAATTCAGAGGTTGACCCATGCTATATGGACTGATCCAGTTAGGGGAAACCTTTCCATGTTTACTCCTTTCAAGAGTAGTGACATTTGGTTAGATTGATAGGACAAGTTTGGTGAGGATGCGCTAGGGGGAGGTACAAGGTAAGACTTTTGAAGTCTCAAGTAAGAGAGAGTCCACCTAGCATGACACTTGTGGATAGGGATAATATGTGCTTGAAAGGAATGATGTTTTTTCAGGTTTAGGATGATGAAATTTTTGATCTTGATTGATTGAGTATATGGTAAATAAAGGAGCCCTTGATAAAGGAGTTGTTGAAAATTTGGATGGGATATGAGAAGACAATTGATAAGGAGGGGTAGATGATGAAGCTTTGATTTTACCTTTTCTTCGTGTATGATGATTCTAGGTTTGCATGAGTGGGTGAACTGTATTGATTTTAGATGAGGGACCTTCACTGGGAGGTGATGAGAAGATGCATGAGAAAGGTTTGTCGAGATCTTATTGAGGATTACCCCCTTTTCCTACAGATGTCGGTGAGGACACTATCAATGACTTGGGTGTAGATGTTGATGATACTGAGAGAATTTAAATGGAAGGTTTGAACATTGACGAGATTGAGAGACCTTTAATGGAAGGTGATGATGAGATATATGCCAAAGGTTTGATAATACAAGATTGAGGATGTCCCCCTTATCCTGCAGACATTGGGGGTGGAGGTGTAGATGATATTGATGATGTATTAGGATGGTATTCTTCTAGGAGAAGATCATCGATAAGGAAGAGTCATTGGATTATGGATTTAAGTGCTTTACAACTCTTCGTGTTATGACCTAGGATTCTATGATAGGCACATGTTTTATTTTGATCGTACCAAGAAGGTTTCGAGTATGTGGATTGGGTGTTTTGATTGGTGGTAATGTGATAAGAGAAGCTTGCATGAGCCTCTCATGAGGATGTTAATGTAAGTCCCTTTTGGAGGGTTGGATTAATGAATTTTTATTTTGATTTACAAGAATGCTTGGTAGGACGTGTCTTATTTTTGAACGAGGTGGATTCATAGATGACGTATGGCATTGAAACATCATAGGAATGTTGTGAGGTTGATATGAGAGAGAGAGTATGATGTGGGATTGATATAATTGGATGATGGATGAGGTCCCAAAATGGACGAGGAGGGATGGATCATGGATGAGATAGGGTACAATTGTGTGGCATGATATTGAGATAAAGGATGGGGTCCCAAAATTGATGGCAAGGGTGGACCATAGATTTGATAGATTTAGATTGGGAAAAATGATGAGGTCCCAAAATGGATGGTAAGGTTGAGACCTTAGATGATGTTTTTTTCGATTTTGTAATGTTGATTTTCGGTAAAGGAGGGGGATTTACAATAGATGATGAGGATGAGGTTGTGGATGTGATAGGTTTCAATTTTGTAACGTTTACTTTAGATGGAGGGGAGGCTCTCATATCAAATAATGAGGGCAAGGCCATTGATGTGATGGTATTTGATTATATAGTTTTTGATTCAAGACATGGTTTCAAACTAGATGGTAAGTGAGTAGATAGGGATAGGATTGAGTTTGGTTCGGATGAGAGAGATGTTGTTTCGAGACATGATTAAGGTGGATTATATTTATGTGAGTTGTCTAATTCTTTGATTAGTTTCAAAAGTGGTTGGATGTTGAGATCTTTGATTATGAATGCCTACTTAGTAACAGTCTCCAAGGTATAGTCTAATGGTTACAAGGAGGTAATGGATGATTGGAAAGTGGGCACAAGTGGTATCGATGTGTGAGGATCATCAAAAAGAGAATCTAGGGAATCTGAGTTTTCAAGAGGAAGCATTGGTGATGAACATGTATCCTCGTGGGGAAGATCATATGTAATAGTGTTGATAAAGTGACTCAAAGAATGTGCAGTATCTATATGGATTGAATCTATTGAGGATGTTGAGTTAGGAAGATAGGTGATATCATCATGCATGGTAGTTTCATCTGAATCGTAGGAATACTTAGGGGAATCAGATGGAACATGCATAGATTAAGGATCAAGATGGCCATCTTCGAGGGCTTGGATTTCTAATTTTTGGTCATGGTGAAGGCTTCATCAAAAGTCTGGAATGTGTGGATTTGGAGGGTAGATGAAATGTGATGGGAACATGATCAAGAAAACAACTTGATTAGTTATGATTGAGGTAGTGAGAAGGTCAATTGATTGATAATGCTTTGCCACCTAGTGACAAAGTCAACAAGGGATTCATTTTCAAATTGTTTGATGGTAGAAAGATCGAAATGGTGATTTTGTGAGTAACTTTTATAGTGAAGTGATCGAGAAATAACATGGCTAGCTAGAGTGAAAGAGAGAAAAGAGTGTCAAGGGAGGGAGTTGTACCAATCCAAGGTAGGTTCACGTCATGACATAAGAAAGGTTCTAAGAAGGAGATCTTGATCATGGATGATGAGATAACACAAATGTCTAAAGGATAGTATGTGTTACTGAGGATCCTCTTGGCCATAGAACATGGTAAATTTTGGCAATTCCCAATGCGGAGGATAGGGCTTATATGGTACTAATAGATGGATGGGTTCATTACAAACCTGATCATAAGTGAGGGTGTGTTTGGATCCCTTGGTAGCGACTTCCAAATTGTCTAATTTGTTTAACAGAGATTGCATAGGATCATTTGTAAGATTAGATGTGAAGGAATTAACATGTGAGTGCGGATGAGAATGCGGTTGAGTTGACTAATGATAGTTTTGTGGTAGATGAGTTTGATGTGGAGTTTGATAAGGGGTAGCTTGAGAAGGTATCAATTGCAAAGTAGGTTATGATAAATGGATGTGGGGAGACATGTAGGGATGTTGGATATGTTGTTGTTGGATGAGAGGGGTTGATTGGAGTCTGAAGGGATGCATGTATGTAGGTTTGGGGTGTCCGAGGTAGAGAGAGATGCATTTAAGTTGAGATAGGTTGATTGGATGAAAGATGGGGATGTTAAGATTTTGATGAGATTGTGATGAAGGAGAGGATGTTGAAAATATGATCTCTGGCTTTGTGAGAGGTCTATGATACAAGGAAAATGTAATATGATGTCCTAAGGTCATGTCCACTTACAAGCTAACCTCAAATGGAGGCCTGGAGCTTGTTTATATAGAGTTGTTAACAACCAAGGAGAATCGGCTGGCGATTCTGGAAAAAGGTTACAACCGCCTCCCAAATCAAGATTTTGTTTGTTTTATTGAAGGATATATGTTGGAAAATGGTTATACGGGTTAGGAAGTTTGTTAAATGGTTGAGAGGGTGTTGATTTTTTTTTGTTTTATTTGATTTTGGTTAGAATGTAGTTTTATTTTTGTTTTGTTTTATTTGATTTTGGTTAGAATGTGGTTTTATTTTGTTTTGTTTTATTTGTTTTTGGTTTATAAGTGGTTTTGGGTGGTTTTAAGAGGAATAAAATAGGATTTTACAACTGTAGAATAATATTTACGGGGAGTAAATATAAAGGGGGGAATTAAGACTTAGGATAAGGATTTAATGGATAAAATGGTAATGATGTGATAATGTATTTAATGTATAATATGATGTGATAATGAAGGGGTAATAGTGGACGCGGACAAGGGGAATTAGTAGTGCTAATTTTAGGTGTCTCAATAGATTAAATTGATGCTGAAATTATCAAGTGCTAAATTATCATATTTAGGTCTCTATGTTTGCCCCCTTTAAGCTAGGAAACAAAATTTACTTGGTTAAAAGAAAATATGCCTGAGTGTGTAAACACACTTTTCCTTTGCTCAATTGTTTGATTTCTTGAGATACTTCGGTGGGTGTAGGATCCCAAAGTGAAAATCTACAACATAGAGTGTAGTCAATGTCCATATAGAAATAATTTGTAACATAAAGTGTATTCAATGCCCATATAGAAAGAACTGATATTTAACTCTCAACTGAAATCTAACTTGAAACTTGAGAATTGAAAATGAATAAAGAATGGAATGAGTACACTTGTTTGCCTTGTAGACAAAGGAGCTTTTTGTTTGAAGCATTTGGAGAGAAGGATTGAAATTTCAACAAGGGAGGATTGGGGGTGATCAATCCCCACTTTGTAGGAGTAATGTAAACCAAAAGGGAATTGGGTGTCCCAACACCAAAGTAACAAAAAGATATCATGGGTTACCCAATGCACCCGATAATAGAAAAAAGTTGGGTGTATTTATAGCCCAACTACCTTTAAAAGAGAGTGACGGGAAGGGTGTCCTAGGGCATCGAGAAAACCCCTAAAACCTTTCACCCATAATACCACATTATTAGAGATGGATCTAAGCCCTAAATGTGAAAAGCCATGCAAAGATGAAAGGGAATGAAGTATACTCATGCCCCCTCATGATGCATTATATGAGTGTCAATGTTCCAAATGTGTAAAGATGAAAGGGAATGAGAATACTCATGCCCCTACTCCATGCATTGTAAAAAAATTTAGGTTTCAAATGTGTAAAGTTGAAAGGGAACGAAGTACACTCATGCCCATCACATTCTATATCGCAATGCAATGAACTCTATTATGAATTGTGTATCTACCATTGGATATGTACAAGAGATATATAAAAACTTGTATGTTCTAGAAAATTTAGAAATGGATTTCAAATAGGGTACATGTATTAAGATGGGTTACATAGAGAGATTCTTAAGTGGAAATGTTTTCCTAAAAATTGAGAAACTTGTACTTCTATTGATTATTTGAGGTACTTACACTCAAAATTTTAACAAGGTATAAATTCATGAATTGTTGCATTTCAAGTCTAGTTTTCAAATCATTGTTTTTTAATATAGTGAGGTAATAGTGGTAGAAATTTTTAAAATTCAAAGAAGTAATCTTATTTTTTAGATAAAACATAACTAATAGTTAACCATTTGCACCTCACCTTTTTAACATTGTTTAGTATTTTTTAAATACTTCTATGGAATGCTAGATAATGTTATCTAGTATGTTATGGATATTTTTAATGGATTTTACCAAAATAGGCCCTAAATGTTTAAAAATAGATAGTTGAGCGTTCTCCCCACATAGCTACTTCAAAATTAATTGAAATTGAGTTTTTTTCCTAAAATGTGTATAAAATTAGGTCTAGTATGTAACATTGTTTTTTTTTGAATTTGGATGCAAACATAAAAATTTACATACATAAATTTAGACATGTATTTTATTTCAATATAATGACATAGGAAGACATATTTACAAATATTTAACAACAAAAGATCCTTACAATTATTAAAAAAATAAAAAAAAAACTATATAATCGTAAAGAGGACATTTTTCTCTTACTTGTAGTCATGATTTGAGAAAATTTGTGTATGAAATCCATAACGTATTCCATACTTGAAGTTGAAATTTGACATGGAAATCATTTCACGTAGGAAAATGATAGATCCAAGTCCTTGTCTTGGAAATCCAATGCATTTTCAAGCTTGGAAGGATGCTTTAGGAAAGTGAATAAAATAATGTGTATGCTCTATAACAAGTACAAATTATAAAACACGTACACACTATAACACATACATGTTATTAAAATGAAAAAAATTTGGGGTTTTTATTTATTTATATAGTTTTAAAAGTGTGTATGTGCTATATAGTGCACACATGATATAAAGCATGCACGTGTTTTAGGTTTGAAATAACCAAACCAAATTAAAAAAATGCATACATGTTTATCATTATTTCGAAATATTTCCACATTTTTATAACCCAACTTCATGCATCTACCCAAAAGCATCTTGGGACAATAGCATCCATCAAGATAATAATGTATGATATTTCCATCCTTTATTGGATGTTTTTTTCTAAATTAAATCTTTTTGAATAATTTATATATGTTCATATACTCATGTTCTTGCATTCTATTCCATTGTATTTTGTAATGTGTAATCTATCCGTGTACAAGAATTGAATTGATATTCTTATAATAACCCCACTAAATGCACCCACTTTTGAGGTGATTGATATGTTTTATATATTTCACAACTAAAAAGAATTGAAATATGTTTATGTCGATATATAACATATAACCATCAATTGATCATATAGAAGATAATTGCAGGTGGCCACCATATAGAACTTGAAATTACAAAAGAGTGCATCATCAAAATCATGACACAGGAGATATAGCATACACAACAAACATATAAGTATACAAGTAAAGAAGCCCATTGACATACACGTACATAAATAAATCTCACAATTAGATTTATAGAAAAGGTTGAGGGCGGCATACAAGGGACACAATATTGTCGACACACACAAACAAGGGTCACATGGTTGCACAAAAAAGGAAACTAAGGCCACAAATAAGGGACATAATAGTGTCACACACAAACACACATAGAGAAGGCCAATGGCCACACACACAATACATGAAAATAAATGATCCAATGCGTAACTATAAAAAATAGATAATAGCCCATGTGCATATGAAATAAAATATACTTATCCTCCATAATCCATATGTGTTAGGAAAAAAATATCAAGATAAATAACATATATCACAACAGATAATATAAGCATAGCCAGGATGTGAAAGAGAATTGTGTAATAAATGAAACAATAACACCTGATAGTGTAGAAGTTTTCCCTATATTAACAAGGCCATTTGGTAAGAAGGAAAGTAAAAATTTAAAATCATGTAGAGTCATGTGTATCTTGCACAATGTTCACATACCTCGTGAAACACATGTGCCCTGTAAATATAATTTATGTGCTAACTACCAAACTATTTGACAAATAACATATGAAAGTATAAGATAGCATATCAAACCATAGTTAGGTCCTACTTTTGTGTTCTAAGAATATTTTAATGGTTTTTATTTTTTAGAATATTTATTTTTTGGTATTTTACCATATCTAAAGTGTTTAAATGCTGGTTATTAAACAATGAGTAGGTAATCCATAACCTAATGGTCCTAAATATGCCATATTATAAGGCTTATGAAATCAAGGGAAACTTAACTATCCAATATGACGGCCGATATATAGTGATGACATATTCTTCATTTGTATAGGGTGGGCGCCATTTTCACCATAAAGGATTTCCAATGTGTTGTATTGAGCTAATAACCAGGGAAACCATTTTGATCAATTTTAAATTATGTATGGATTTGAGAGAAGGTAATACCATGATTGGTCTCATCTATGATGCCTTTCAAATATCACAACCATGATCTTCCCAAATAAAGAGGATAAGGTTGGGGTTTGATGGATAGCCACACTTTGGTTTCTATTATGCACAAACCATATGGAATAAATAACAACATACAAACCCTAAAAATCATGTGACCATGAAAGTATAATGGCTAACGGGTAAGTACACTAGTGTGTAATCATTCCAACACACATACATTTGTAAACATGGTTGCATTGAGCGAAACATCTTCCTAGTAATTTTTGTTTATGTAAAGTGTGAACATTATCAAATCTAGGGAGCTTACATGCATCAATTATATTAGTAGGGTATGATTATTTTAATTGTGTTGAGTCATTGCTTGAGTATTGTAGCTAAATCATTAGCTTTTAACACATGTATCCTAGATATTAATTTTTAACAATGATTAACATCGTGATTAGTAATAAAGTAATAATAGCAAAAGGGTTTTCTTAGTTGTTTGGATAGTTTACTATTTATGTGTTGATACAAAGAAAGTAGCATTGATAAGCCATGATTAATTAATAAATATAATAGAACTTTTGGTGTGTCCAAGTTTTCAAGAATGGTAATAGAGATATAAGTAGAAATAAAATAAAGAGTGTTAGCAAAACGCATGTGATATGGATTTGCAATGTGTAGTCATTCTTGAATCTTAGGTATGATAAATTTTACAAATATTTAGCTCACAAATGTGGAAAGATGTGTAGGGTGAACAAGATTACAAGTGTCATAAATAGCAAGATTACAAGTGTCATAAATAGTATTATTTTTCTAGAGTAATGACCTCCTTGGGAAGAGAAGCATTCCTAGCATCATTTGTGTGATAATCAATTCGATTGTGCCCATGACTAGTAGAAATAAATAGAATTTGAAATATAGTCATCCTCATGATATAACATTAAAATTTAGCTTTCTCAAGTGGTTAATAGATAATTCTATATCATGATCACCATTATTATAGTAGTTAGGAAACATGCTTTATCTTTTTTCTTGGAATTGACTAATAATGGTAACTCTTTGATAACTTCATGTTCAAGTGGTAGTGGTATAGTAAGCTACACTTGCTTGGAGTGTTCAATAAGAATTTTTCATTCGTGTGTACAAGTGGTTTTATCGATGGGCCTATTTTTGTCTCAAGGATTAGTTACACAAGAGGCTTAATTTCATGGGTAACATTTGATTCATCAACATCATATGCGTGTAACTTATCAAGATGAATAGGTTGTGCTAGAGGTGTGATAATAAGCTCACTAGATGTAGGATTTTAAATTTTACAATATTTGAAGGGTTCCTCATTTTTTGTAACAGTATATTCATAGCCATCATGTACAAATTTGACACATCGATGAAGAGTAGATGTAATGGCTTCTATAACATGGATCCATGGTTGTCTAAGAGAAGATTTTATTGAAGATATTTGTCCATAATATCAAATATGGTGGAGAAATTTTTAGAGTGAACTAGTACATCCAAATTGATTTTAACAATTATAGGTTATTGGGATGTTATTAAAACCTTTAATAATAATAACAGTCTTATCAATAACACTCATGAAGATACCCTTTTGTTGGAGCAAGGAACTAGAGAAAAAAATAATGCATATCCATTATTAATTATACATAAATTAGTACACTTTTGATTAGAAACCGGTGAATCTATGCAGTAACAAGTAGAGCTTGATATTTATATTTTGTATGCTAAGGAGGTAACTCCGTAGGAGAAAAAAGTAATAGCTTTATGCATGCTTTTATACATGTGCATGATAGAAGCAAAGTAATATGGTTGTGTATTAGTAAGGTGAGTAGTAGACTATAATGCCTCATATAAAACATCCTTGCAAGTAGGTGATTGATTTAGTAATTCCAAAATAGATATCTTAGTAGGTGGCTTGCTTAATTGATCCAATATTGCATAACCCTTTGATGGAGCACAAGGTTTAGAAGTAAGATCACAAAGTGGTGGTGGAATGAATTTAATTCTACTAATGAGTAGCCTTCCTTATCTTGTATTGACAACATGGAACATAAATCCTAATATAATATTAGGGAAAATAGTGGGGGATTTATGGTAGATATAATAAGTTTTAGAGTAGGGGGTAAAGGATGCATACAATCCCTTTGACATCGAGTAGTAATAGGGATGCCATAATTTTGAATGTTGATACAAATAAGAGTAGATTGAGGCTTTACAAAATGAGTATAAATACATGTATTAGTGAAGGAGGATTGGTCTTTTCCCTAAAAATAAGAAGAGGCATGGATCCATTTATAGGGATAGTAGCACAACTTAGATCAATAGAAATGAATCCTATACATCATGTAAGCTTCATCAAAGACTTCATTGTAGATGGAAAAACCATGTGGTGGATGAATATAGAAGAAGATAAAACAAATCTTAGAAGTAGGATTATGCACAATAAGATGCGAAAAAGAGAAACACCTAATAGAAATTAGGGTCTGCAGACAAAAGGCCTGATTTGGAATAGGGTGATATAAGCCAAATAGGTTAAGGATTCAATCAATAAGTGAGTTTGCCAAATGTTTCAACCCAAATTAGATGTGGTTTGATTTAATTATAATAAGGATTATATATTCTATAAAATAGATGTTACTATATGTTAAAGGAATGTGCAATAAGATATATAAATAAATGCTCTGAAATTTAATTGTGATTATACATATAAAGTGATATAACAAAATTGTATTCAATTATAAAACATGCTAAATATATAAAACACAAGAAGATGAGAACACTTAGCTTTTTGAATGGCCTAGAAAGCTGATACGGGTGTAACACATGGATGAACTAGATATAAATATCTTATAGATGATTTCTCTTTGATACTAGAACTACATTATTTATAGGGAACCAATTATTTGGCAGTTTTTCCTTCTAGCCAGTTTGGTTTGAATAGGAGGTGGCGCTTTGTAACTTTCTAAACCCTTACAAATGTTTGGAATATAATTCATTTTGAAATATTAGTTTTCTCAAATGTGTGAATATCTATGTAATTAATTGAACTTACCCAAAACCATAACATAAGTTAAAACCCTAGAAAAAAGCTTAGTGTTTGGGTTGAAGTGCACTTTGTACACTACCTACTTTGGCACCACTCGATGAGGCCTTAAACTAAAATTAGTTCTCCAACTAGATATGTGACATAATACTATATGGATGTAACTATATTTGATAACCCAATCACTTAATAATGATTAGTAATAACTTGGATTGTTTGTACTTGAATTAAATTTAAGGATCCTTGATTTGGGAAGCTTGACACTTAAACCCAATTTGGAGTGCTTCAAACCTATGTGGGGTATGCTCCTAATGACTTTTTATACTTTAGGGAAATTTAGGATAGTTTTTAATGAATTTTGAGTGCTGTGAAAGAGATATTTTGAAAGTTTCAAATGTGTAAATTGGTGCATTAAACTTGCTTACATAGGGTTTCGTGGGCATAATTTCACATTAAGTGACCAAGAGTGAAAGTACCAACCCATAAAATATATAACATTGAGAAATAACCATTTTGTGGCCTTAAATGGGAAAATTATTCCCATAATTTTTTTGGTGTTTTGGTCCTATTGGATGGTTTAGTCCAAGAGGAAGATATGGGGTTGTTGAATCTGTATGCCAATCATGCGGAGTTGATTGCTTATGTCGACATGAGTGTTTCTATAAGTGGTTGATCATTGTAACAAGGAGATACATTATTTCAATAGGATTAAGGATATATAAATTAGGATCAAGTTGGGTGTACAAGTTATGGTTAAATGGATTAATTCAATGCTGACATTATTAAGTGATAAATTACCAAATTTAGGTCTCTACATATCTATATAAACATAACCCTATAGACACAAAATCACACACTTACTATTTACATCACACCTCTAAGTATGTCATTATATACATGATTCCTAAACAAGAAAACTAGACATTAACAACACTTATTTTTCTTTGTATTTACATTGTTTTATCTTCTTATACTTTTGTCCTTGGATTTTCTGGAACTACACCTTTACTTTTGGACATTGGACAATATGTGAACCAACTTAGTATTCATCATTTTATCCTCCAAGCATCTTAGGCACTACCGCTTATCGTGGGACATGAGTGCCAGTGCTAATGTCCCCTTTGGGCATTTTGGTCCTTTTCCCTCATTTATAAAAACTTTTAAAAAATTTGAAATGTCACATTGACTATTATCTTTTCTAAATTACTACCTATCTATGATCTACTACTATTAGGGGTCAGAAATTTGGGTTATTACTTCCTATCTACTACTTAGGAAAACAAGAACATTTAAAGACTGCATTTGGGCTACATCATTCACTACATAGAAGGGACTATTTTTGAATTCCATCTCACACATTCATCTTGGGGGAAAATTATTTGTATCCCACTATCTTGGTGTGGTAGCACAAGGGTAACCTAACTTCAAGAGGACACTATTCTATCACACACACACGCACGCACACACACACACAAACTACATTGATTAAATGTAGTGTAATGCTCGTGAAAATCACACTAATGTGATTGTCTTGAGGTCATCGACTCAAACATCTACATTATTCATTCCATATAATATGTGCTTGAGACTTGTGCATGTAGACAAGGTTTTTTTACGGGTTCAAGTGCGACAATGAAACCCTATAGTGAAGCCAAAGTGATAAAGAGTGAAATAAAGAAGACATTATCAGGCCCTGAAAAGATCGGCTCCAGAACAATTTCCAGGACACTGACGCTTAATTCGAACACTAGTGCCTGAGGTGGTTTTGTCCCCCTTTGGGTAGTTTTGTCTGGAAGCATTGTAGTTCTTAGTTTTCTAGACAAAGCATACCCAATCCAGTACTAAGCCTTTTCTACTAAGTTCCCGAAAGACATAATCAATCCAAATCTTTAATTACAAGCTAAGTCACTCTTATCTCACCATTTCTTACACTTAATTTTCTTTTACATGATAGATATTACTTATCTTATATATATTTTTATCTCACTCCTCCGATAAATATTTAATTACGTTAAATCAATCCTTACACTTATGTTAACAAGGAACACCAAGCTAATTACATCCAAGTTCTTTCTAAACCAAATTAAGCACAATATTTTTCCAAGGATAATAATTACTAGATTATTGAATTGATAAGTGTTATCATAGTTTTATATAATCAAATAATAGTTGTTTTTACTAGTAAAATGAGGGATGTTATTGGGGCCCCACCCATGAAAATTAAAATTTCTAAATTAAAATGTGTAAGACAAGAAAGGAAGAGATGAAGAAAAATTAGGTTCTAAAAAATGATGGATTTTTCGACCACAAACACAAATTTTTTTTGCTACCTAGAAAATATTTTCATAGCCAAAGATCAATTTTCAAGTTTCATCTACACTAATTAGTAAAAAAATTCCCATGGTCATCTTACAAAACCTTACGAGCATGTTCAGGAAGGAAAATTCTGCATTATACTAACATAAAATAGACTCCACGAGTTACTACAAATATTCAAGTTATGCAACATGTGTATGATCATTTTGATTATACTATCAATCTAGGATATTCTACGAATCTTGATCACTTCTTTGTCTCAAAAGTGGCATATACGTTTCTTATCTCCCATGTTGTGTAATAATTGCATCGATATAGGATATACACTTGAGTATCTCTTGATGGGATAATATGTTAGAAATATTAACCTATATTTATATGACATCTCAGAAATATTTTATTGGACATAGTTTATATTACTTGTATTTATTGATTTCTTGATCACCCTCTCTAGATTTGACTACTTTATACCTCTATTATTCTATTTTGACATAACTATGTTCTCACGCCTTGTATTGAACATTCTTGTAGCCTTTGTATTTGATTTGATTTATTTATTTTATCATCCCTCACGTACTTGATTTCTTATCTTCTTCTAGACACTTATGCTTAGCTATGTTATGATGAAATGTGCACATTTATCATCTACAAAAGTCTCTTCTTAGTGTATATGCATTGATGCATGTTTCACCTTAATGTGGCATACTACTTTCCTACTTCTCCATAATAACTATATAAGATTTATTTAATCATGACACACATTAATATTACACGATCACATCTTTTTATGCTTACAAATATTATGTAATTCATATACACATTGACTATCTCCCACTAGTGGTATGCACATGCTATGAGTTTCTGTTTATACTCCTTTGAGATATGGATTTTCCATTTGAATTTACACCTACATTGTGGGAATATAAATTGTCTTCACTCTTATGAGACTTATTTATTACTACACATTACATGCACTATGCTTTGAAAAATGTTTTTGGCTATCCAAAACTCTCATATGCTTCTAGTTTTGGAGCCATTTCCCCCTAATCATTTCTTGAATGATTGAAGCATGCTTATAGAAATATTTCTAAGGAAGAAAACATTCAAATATTAAAAAATGAAAATGTTAGAACTTATTGATGACTTTAAATTTTTATGTAGTTACTCTTTGTCATTTTTTCTATACATGGTCACTTACATACCCATTTTCATGCACATGCTTTTTGTGGTATACGTGAGTTTGATGCAACACATTTAAGTTATAATAAAATAAGG
Source organism: Taxus wallichiana var. yunnanensis (assembly GCA_018340775.1). Lineage (NCBI taxonomy): Eukaryota > Viridiplantae > Streptophyta > Pinopsida > Cupressales > Taxaceae > Taxus > Taxus wallichiana. Next base: position 925,852,154 of record CM031242.1, read on the forward strand.
ACATACAAATGGGTAATTTTTCTCACATCCACGAGAAACCTTTCAACATTGGGGAATTTCCCATACCAGGGGCATCTAGGCACATTTATCATATTATATCTTTTTATTCTAGTTTATTAATCATATTGAATTACTTAATTTTTTTATACATGACTTGATTTTTTCATACGTTTAGGGTGCCACTTTCTATGGTCAATATTGTATTTTCTATATAGATGATGACATTGAGTGCTTATAAAAACTTATATTTCTTACTTTGTGGTTATTTATTACTACTAATTATGAAATTGATATATACATTAATTGATCACTAATCATTTATGTATTGAATGATCTATGTGTATGTATGAAATACATTAATTGTGTGCATGTGAGGTATTTCATGTGCCTATCTTATTAAATGATCTCCTTATGATATACTTTCATATACTCTTTATTTGAAACTCCTTTTGTAATGTTATTATGGAAAATTACTTTCAACTTATTAAATGTGGTGTGCTATTATCATATGAGATCTTCGCACCTTAGAACAATCTTCTTATCATTTCTTTCATGGGAAAAACACTAAACATAATTCGATCAACTACTACAAATAGGTGTACCACGATCCAAGAACCATAACCAAGGCAAAATAATATTCTTATTTTTTATTAGGATAATTCATGCACTTATGTTAGCCTTACACTTGTTGGATTAGCTTGTTTAGGTGTATTAATTGTGGAAATAGCTTACTAATTGTGTGGAGTTAGCTTTGCTAGTTGTGTGGAGTTAACTTAACTATCAATATCGCATTAGTGGGAGTTCTACACCACCGATCTAGGTAGTAGTTGCAATTCCCTCCTCCTATATGTACATCTTGCTTAATGAATAAATGGATTTCCATATATGATATTTTAAATCTTTGTTTGCTGCTGCGCCCTTAATCATATATCTTATGTTGAATGTATATAGCCGACTTGTGGCTATCATAACTTCTTATCATTATGTATCTCTTTCATATATGTTATATTTTCATTAGTGGGTCGGCCTTGGTGTTGGCCATAGCATAGGAATAGTATATATAGGGGTTAGTAGGTAGTAGTTGATCATCATATTCAACATTTGAGTCTTATTGTCTGGTTTGGAGGTTTCCCCCTCGAAGTGGCTAAGCTATTCTACTTGCACATTGAGATCATTTATTTGAAATATTGTGTTCATTGGTGTTATATTTATACTAATAATCAGATTTATACAAGTAATTACATTACAAGTGGTATCAGAGCTTGAACTCGGCCAACACTGCATCAAACCCTAATTGTGAAGGTTCATCCATATCTCAAAATAGGTAGTAAATTTTTCTGCAAATGTTTCTATGGTATGGTGAAATCAGTCAAGTAAGATTCCCTCTAAATTTTATGAATTTTTGACTTGGTTTGAAAAAGTTATAGTAGTTTTATGTTTTTTCATAAGTCAGCAACCTAGGGTGCAATTTGTGGAATTTTTCAAAGTTATTTACATTTCCAGAAAGAAGATTAAAAATTAATTTGAGTTCATTCTTTGAGTTTTATAAAATTTGGCCGAATTCCTATTGAAATCCCAAACCCTAAATTTCGACCTTGATCCTTAAATCTTATCATTTTGGGGCATCATGTCCGGGCCTTCAATAAGAGGCAAAAAGAATCCCATCACTCTAGGTAAAACCCCGAATAAGGATACGATAATAGTTGAGGAGTTAGAGTCAGAAGGGGTACCTACAGAGTCCTCATGGTTAGGGTTTACTTCAACTGACCATAAGGTCAGCTACATTGAGTTAGAGTTACGAAACCTTGAGGGTAGAGTGACCAGTAAAGAAGATGTCGAAAATATTGGAAAATGATTGGAGGATTTCATTCACCAATTTAGTTACAACATCATGGGTCATCATATCCTTCCTAATTAGTCACCACTCAATCATACTCATATTAGCCGTGGTGGATCTTTAGGTCAAAGTAATAGACAAACTAGCCAGAGGTGGATATGCAAACATGACCAATCCAAATAAAAACAATTTGCAAAGCCTCGTAACATGATTCCAAAAGTGGAAATGCATAAGTTTGATGGAAAGGATTCACTCAATTTGATTAACCAGATGGATAATTTCTTTGATCTTCATCAGATTCCATCGGACAAAAGGTTACCATGGCATTGTTGTATCTTGAACTCCACCAATTCATTTCGGTATCGATGGTTAGGTGCTCAAAGGAAAAAGAGTGGCCTCAATGTTACATGGATAATATTCACCAAGAGTCAATTGCACTATGGTTATAGTATGTCGAGAATTACTTGACCAATTAGCAAGGCTCGCATACAAACAGAACATATCAAAGATTACATCCATCAATTCCAAAACCTTTCCTTACGGGTGGAAAATATTCCTGAAGAGAATTTGAATGACTTATTTCTTGGGGGTCTTAAAGAAAAAATTGAGACTGAGGTGCGTATGTTTAATCCTCATAAGGTTTCAGACTCTATGATCACGACACATAGGGCAAAGGAAATATTTCTTTCCAGTAGGAAACAAACTATCAGTAATATTAGAGATCGTAGCACCCTTCCACCATCATTCCCTCGGCTAGTTAGATTGACACCTAAACAAATTGAAGAAAAGAGAGCCAAAGGGTTATGTTTTAATTGTGACAAAAATTTGGACCGAGACATAAGTGTGCTGAAAAGAAGTTTTTCTACATTGAGGGACCTACTGAAGAAGAAGAAAATGAAGAAGATGAAGAGGTAGAGCCAGAGTAGGAATTAGGAGATCTCTAACCAACAATATCATGCCATGCAATTTCTAGTATTAACACTCCCCAAACTCTCAAAGTAGTTAGATTCTTAAAAAATAGAGGGTAACAATGTTGATTGATTCAGGAAGTACTCACAATTTCATCAATCATAAGTTGGCGGTATGCTTGAACTGCTTTGTTTATCTAGCTCCAAAATGTCAAGTCATGATCGTTGATGGGAAAACTATTAGTTGTTCAGGAAAATGCCATAAAATTAATCTCGCCATGGGAGATTACTTGCTAACTAGTAATATGTATGCCATTGCCATGGGAGGAGCAGACATTGTGTTAAGATTTTAGTGGCTTACCACCTTGGGAACCATTGAAATGAATTTCCAAGAGTTGTTCATGCAATTTCAGTCAGAAGGGAGGACTTTTAAACTAAAATGACTAAGAGCAAAGTCCTCACAAATGGTAAGATCTCATCAGATGCAAAAATTTCTTAGAAAAGGTGCAGAAGGGTTTGTGGCACAACTATTTTCATTGGAAGCACATCATTCCAATACATTTATACCCGTAGATATGCAAGTAGTTATAGATGAGCACTCAGTGGTGTTTAGAGAAATGCCCAAGGGTTTGCCTCTGAAAAGAGACCATGACCATGCCATCCAACTAGTACCAGGGAGTCAACCACCCAACATTAGACCTTATAGGTACCCCTATATGCAAAAGAGTGAGATTGAGAAGATAGTTCAAGAGATGTTAGAAGCAGACTTATTCGTCATAGTCAAAGTGCTTACTCTTCTCCTATAGTGATGGTACGGAAAAAAAAGATGACAATTGGCGCATGTGTCCAGATTACAGGGAACTCAATAAGTACACAGTTAAAGATAATTTTCCTATTCATGTAATTGATGATTTGCTAGATGAGTTACATGGTGTTGTTTACTTTACAAAACTTGATCTTCATTCTGGATATCATCATATTAGAATCAGGGATGAAGATATTCATAAAACAACCTTCAAGACACATGAAGGACACTATGAGTTCTTATTAATGCCTTTTGGACTTACAAATGCACCCTCTACATTTCAAAGCTTGATGAATTCCATCTTTAAGCCATTTCTTCAAAGTTTGTTTTAGTGTTCTTTGATGATATATTAATCTATAGTAAAACATGGGAGGAACACCTGCATCATGTAAATAAGGTGTTGGAAACTCTTGAACAACATCAACTTTATGCAAAGCCTTCTAAGTGTTCTTTTGGTGTCAAGGAGGTTGAATATCTAGGTCATATTGTCTCTTATGAAGGTGTTAAAGTGGATCCTAACAAGATAAAAGCCATGCTTGAATGGAAGGTTCCCAAAACCCTAAAAAATCTCTGAGGATTTTGGGGCTTACAGGTTATTATCATAGATTTGCAAGGAATTATGGTAGCATCGCAGCACCACTCACAAATTTATTGAAGGACTCTTTCCATTGGAACGAGAAAGCTACTATGGCCTTTGAGAAGTTGAAGGAGGCCATGTGCACCACTCCAGTTCTAACCACCCCATATTTTTCAAAAACATTCATTGTTGAATGTGATGCTTGGGGGTGGTATGGGGTTAATACTCATGTAAGAAGGGTGACCCATTGCCTTCAAGAGTTGCCAATTCAAAGGTAAGAATATCTCTAAACTAGTTAATGAGAAAAAAATGTTAGCAATACTTCATGCAATGAAGCAATGGAGACCATATCTAATAGGAAGACATTTCAAAGTAAAGACAGATCAAATAATTCTTAGAGCAACATTTATCATCAGAAGAACAACAAAAATGGGTCTAAAAATGTTGGGGTATGATTTTGAGATAATATACAAGAAAGGAAAAGAGAATGTAGTTGCTTGATGCTTTATCTCGGAAGGATGAATCTGCCCAGGCATTGTTGTGTGCCATATTTGTATTACAGGAGGATTGGATAGAGGATGCAAGGTCTGAATGGAAAAATGACCCAGGTACACAAAATCTCATTCAGAATCTCCAACAAGATCCAAGCATGTTAGAAAAATTTGTATGGAAAGGAGATGCTTTATGGTATAAAGATAGATTATATCTATGTAAGAATTCAATCCTTAAAAATAGGGTTCTATCTGAGCTCCATGCTTCTCTAGTAGGGGGTCATTCTGGATTCTTAAAGACTTATCATCGAATCAAGCATGATTTTTTCTAGGAAGGGCTAAAAGGGGATGTCCAAAATTTTGTGGCAAAATGCATGGTTTGTTAGCAAAATAAGGGCGAAACAATTAAGTCCCAGTTCACAACCTCTATCTATTCCTAGCTAGAGGTGGGAAGAGGTGTCCATGGACTTCATCACAAGATTGCCTAAATCAGAAGGTAAAAATGTAATCATGGTGGTGGTGGATAGACTCACCAAATATGCCCATTTTTGTGCTTTATCACATCCATTTGTTGTGAGTACAGTAGCAACGGCCTTCAGGGATACAATTCATAAGCTACATGGGACACCAAAGATTATAGTAAGTGATTGAGACCCTATCTTTACTAGTAATTTTTGGATTGAGTTTTTCTCATCCTTGGGCACGTAACTAGCTCGTAGTTCCTCTTATCATCCCTAGTTTGATGGGAAAACATAGGTGGTAAAAAGTTCTTGAAGGGATATCTTCATTATTTTACATCGATAAACAAGTGAGATGGGTCCAATGGTTACCACTGGCAGAATGGTGGTATAACACCTCCTTTCATACTTAATCTAAAATGTCTCCTTTCTTGGCATTATATGGGTACCATCCACCATCTATCACTTCATATTTGAGAGTCCAACCAAAGGTTTGAGCAGTTGAAGAACATATTCAACACCAACAAGAGGTGCTTTCTAGTCTTAGGGAGAATTTGGCCATGTCACAAAACCGCATGAAGCAACAGGCATACCAACATCACAGTGAAAGACATTTTGAAGTCGGTGATTGGGTTTTTGTGTTTACAACCATATAAGAAAATTTCCTTAAAACAACAAAAAGGATAACAAGCTTTCACCTAAGTATTATGGCCCTTATCAAGTGTTATAGAAGATTGGAAATGTAGCATACAAACTAGAACTTCCTTCGACTACTCGAATTCATCCAGTCTTCCATGTATCTTTCCTAAAGAAGGTAATTGGATAGAAAATATCAACCCACTAGTGTTACCCGAGCTTGATGAAGAGGGTAGAATCATCCTGGAACCAGAATGCATCCTTCAGACACACACTAAGTGATTGAGGACAAGGGTCATCATTGAGTATTTGATCAAGTGGAAAATCTAGACAATGAAGACGCAACTTGGGAGGATGCAAATTTCCTGCAACAACATCCAAATCTTCTCAACATTGGGGACAATTTTGCTTCGAAGGGGAGGGGCATGCTACGCCCTTAATCATATATCTTATATTGGATGTATATAGCTGACTTGTGGCTATCATAACTTCTTATCATTATGTATCTCTTTCATATATGTTATATGTTAGCCTTACACTTGTTGGGTTAGCTTGTTAAGGTGTAGTAGTTGTGTGGAGTTAGCTTACTTGTTGTGTTGAGTTAGCTTACTAGTTATGTGGAGTTAGCTTGCTAGTCTTATGGAGTTAACTTAACTACCAATATTAGTTAGTGGGAGTTCTTCACCACTGATCTAGGTAGTAGTTACACTTCCCTCCTCCTATATGTACATCTTGCTTATTGAGCTAATTCATGTAATGCAATGTAATGAGTAAATGGATTATGATGGATTTCCATGTATGATATTTTAACTCTTTGTTTGAAACTCCTTTTGTAATGTTATTATGGAAAATTAATTTTAACTTATTAAATGTGGTGTGCTATTATCATATGAGATCTTTACGTAGCTTAGAACAATCTTCTTATCGCTTTCTTTCATGGGAAAAAACACTAAACATAATTCGCTATAAATAGGTGTACCATGTTCCAAGAATGATAACCAAGGCAAAATAATATTCTTATTTTTTTATAAGGATAATTCATGCATTTATGTTAGCCTTACACTTGTCGGATTAGTTTGTTTAGGTGTATTAGTTGTGTGGAAATAGCTTGCCAATCAGTGTGGAGTTAGCTTACCAATTGTGTGGAGTTAGCTTGCTAGTCTTGTAGAGTTAACTTAACTTCCAGTATCAATTAGTGGGAGTTCTTCACCACTGATCTAGGTAGTAGTTGCACTTCCCTCCTCGTAAATGCACATCCTAATTAATGAGTAAATGGATTATGATAGATTTCCATATATGATATTTTAAATATTTGTATGCAAATCCTTTTGTAAGGTTATTCGGAAAATTCCTTTCAGCTTATTAAATGTGGTGTGCTAATATCATTTGAGATCTTCGTGACTTGGAACAATCTTCTTATCATTTCTTTACTTTGACGCAAATCAGAATTTATGGGTGCATTCTTTTATCCATCGACACAAATTTGTACCTTCCGAGTGAATTATTTTATCCATTGGATATAAACGTACCTTCTAGATGCATTATTTTACCCTTTGTATATTTATGTTTTAGATGTAGTCTTTTATCCACCTGGACACATATCTATACCTTCCGGTACATTCTTTTATCCATTGGATATAAACGTGTACCCATCGATGCAATGCTTTACCCTCTGTATGTAGGTTTTAGGAGAAATATTTTATCCTTTGCTTGCAAACATGTATCGATGGACACACTTATTTATTCTCTGGACATTTGGGTTTCACGTGTACCTTTAAAAAATCAACATTAAAATATTATTTTTAATAAAAAACCTTCCTGAGTCGATAAATTTTGATATGTAGCTTAAATTAAGGTGATTTTTATTTTGAAATTGTGTATTTTTTCAAGATCTCTACATCGTGAAATTTTTATACACATATTTCAATGGTAAAAGTTAATTTTACTCATTGTAATATTTACATGCACTCAATTATAAAGTTCCAAATCTGGGGGGTGTTGTAATCACTTGTAGATGTAATTTTGGCTGAACCTGACATCCTAAAATTTTGGGTATTGAATTCTTGTATCTATCATGGATTCTGAGAATGATATGATTTTCTCTGAAGTGTGTGGACTTTAGGAGGATATGGTCAAATTTGTGTAACAAAATATATTACTTAAAAAGTAAAACTATCTTCTTCATAACCTCATTTATGAGAAGAATAAACTAATACACTCCTTACAGCAGACACTTGCTCACTTACAAAATCATCCTCACATTGTGGACTTTCATACCCATGCTCTTGTTCTTAGTCCACTACAGATATTACTCATGTATCCACCGATGTTGATATGTCGCTTACGAGATTACTCCTGCTCCTAAGCCTATTAGGCTTGTTACTACATGTTCTTCTTCCACACACATTCCTATTGCATAGAACACATTTTGTGTATCCCACTTCTGATGACATACATGGCTCTTTTGAGAAGCATACCACTTCATTCAGTTCTCGCATGTGTTTTACCATTTTCTTTATGGATTTGACAAAATAGATAAGGGTATGGGCCAAGGAGGAATACCTGTTGTGATGGTTAGTTTAAAGGTCATTGTGCACATTTTGACTTCTTGATCCAATGCTGACTATGAGAGCTTCCTTTTGGCTAGGAGGAACTACTTGAAATACAAAACAAGACCACAAAAGAGAGTTAAATAGTATATGACAGTGGACTACCTAGCATATGCTAGATCCAGAAGTGTGATACTTCCTAGAAGGTCATCAATCCACTATTTATAAATCAATATAAAATAACTTAAACATGTAAATAAAAGAATATAGTGCTAGCGTTTTGATTTGGGTGCCTCATATTACTATCAGCGTCAATCGATTAAATACTAAGGTGTTGTGTAGGTAAAGGTTTTAGGTCAAGTTGCGGGTAACGTAGGTGGTCTATGGGTCATAGACATGGTCTTGGTAAAGTTGGGTAAGGTGTTTGGGTTGTTTTAGGTGGGGTAGGTTGGTTATTGGTCTAAAGTAGTTTTATCAGACATAGAGATTGACGTCGGTCAGGGTGTTTGATGTTGGTTTAGGTATGACTGATACCGGTTTAGGGTGACCGATATCGGTCACTGTGGAAAGTGGCAAGGAGTCGATGGAGGGTGTTTGGGATCTCTTCTGTCTTGGAACAGAGAGTTGGAAAGGTCTCTATGGGGGAGGGTGAGGTGACAGGTCCAAGATAGGTGTGGTAAGGTTTTGAGTGAGGTTTGGGGTAGGCTAAGGGTTGAGTTGTTAGGTTGGGTTAATAGTCACAATGACCAATATCGATTAAGGAGATCGATGTTGGTATAAGACAGACCGACCATAGTTAGGGTTAACCGGTGTCAATGACTATGGGGAATTGGAAGATGTTGTAGAATAATTTTTGGGTCCTCTTTGTGATTGCACAAAGAGTTTGGAGGGTGTTTGTGAGGTCTATGTGAGGGAGGTAGTTTTGGGATAGGTTTTGTGAAGTTTAGGTTGGGTGGTTGATAGAGAGAGAGAACTGAAGGATAGATCTAGGTAGGAACAATGAATGGATGAAGGCAAAGAGAGAATATAACTACAAGTGATAGAGGAGAAACCAACTTACTTGGAGTTTAGAAGGGTTCTAAATGCCCGTAGTGGTGGAGAGGTGGTTGGAGATGTTGGTGAAGGTTTATCTATGGAATGGTGCTCAATGCTACTGGCAGTGCTTCCTGAATGTCACCATGAATGTAAATACCTTCAAATCAATCTTGGTGTTGGCTATGGCTATCTGGATGTGCAAAGGGATCTAGTTCTTGCTTGCATGCATATATCCTTCATTCTAAAACTTGAGAATGTGGCCAACCTCCTAAACAAGGTTACCAAAATTTAATATATGGTAACCGACTTATGGTTTAGTGTGACCGATATCAGTTTAGGGTTGACTGGCGTTGGTTAAGGTGGGAAATCCTAGGTTTACTAAAAATGCCAGATCTTGGCAATCTTTTGGGCCAGCTCTGTTTTTCTCACGGATCAAAACAAATGTTACATTTTAATGAGCAGGAATGCGGCTAGAGGGAGAATAAGCATGTGATTTTAGGGTTGCACTAAGTCTTAGTTCATTAAGGTAGGTAGGACTAAGTCTTAGTTAGTTATGGTGAGTGAATATTGAGTCCTAGTAAAGAAATATGCTAAGAATAGGTTTTGATGAGGTGTATAGGTGAGGTGGTGGGGTGAGGTGTCTAGGTGAGGTGGAAATTAGTTTAATTAGGGTAATTAAATAATGAATGAAGTGAGGATGAGTATCACTTTAATTATAAATAATTAAACTAATATTAATGTGGGTTAAAAGGGTCATGGTTAGGTGAATATGTTTGAGTTGGCTATTCGAAAAAGGGACCAAGGGAGTGTGACCTAATTTTGGTCTATACATTTTCCCCTTTTTGTTGCGTATCTTGTGTTGGTAAGTGACATTAACAAAAATAGAAGTGATTGCCCCACGTGTGGGTGAAGGCGAAGGCGATCCCCTCAAACTAGGCACAAATGAGGTGTAATACAGAATCGGTGAGTGGTTTGATAAATGTGTAGGTGGTGAAGATATGTGGGGAAGGGTATGAGTACTATGGGAAAGGGTGATGGTCAACTCGGGTAATAGGTAATAGGCCGGGGTCAAAATCAGGTCATGGGTAATGGAAATCAAACACACACACACATGTATATATTGCAACACGGTACCAGGTTGAAGAGCTTGCAAAATCTACATTGTCTAAGGTCAATAGGCTTATCCAAAAAAGGGTGAGGTGATTTAGGTATCCAAGGTATAGGATATGTTCTGAAACACAACGTAGGTCAGGTGTAGGAATGTTTAGGTATGTTCTAGTACACCAAAGGTTTGGTTGGGATAAATGACACATGAAATAGGCAAGGTATGGTTGTTAGGATAAAACAACATAGGTAACAACATCGCAAGGTATAATGAGTACATAAGGTCAATGGTCACACCAAGTTGGTCAGGTTCAGGTAAATAGGCCATGGCATAGGTAAGGCCAAGGTATAGGTAAAATAAAAACCCCTAAGACATAACAAAGGAGATGTATGGGTATGTTGAGCTTGTAGGTATGGTTCAATGGGTGGCCAAAATGATAAAAGGTGTGTTGGCACGAATGGTTGTGGGAAAAAGGAAGCTTAACAAGGCCAAATAGATACATGTATGAGGTTATAGTTATGTATGTAGTTTCTAGTGTTATTGTTTATGTGATGATGAAGCTAGGTGGATTCGACATGATTGAGTCAAGATCATATGCATGATTGAGTGAGGCCACTTAGGCATGGTGGAGTCAGAAGTTAGGCATGGTTGAGTTAGGCCGCTTAGGCATGGTTGAGTTAGGCCGGTTAGGCATGGTTGAGTCATGGTTTTGCTTTAGGTTCTAAGTTGTTGGTAACATGGAAGAAAAATGATGATGGTCATGCATGTTATGGTTTAAATTTCCAAATATTTTCTATGGTGGAAATATAAAAATGATAAATGAATGATTTGATGAAGTGGTAAAAATGTTTGTTAATTAGTGCTTGTTTGGTTTAATTTCCAACTGTTGATATAAAATGGAAACTAAGGTAGAGCGTGCATAGGAAAGTGAAGGGGAAATTGGTTATGGTAAAGAGTGGTCGAGATAACCTCCAAGGGCCCCATGCCCTAGAAGTGTTGCCTACATAGCCCCAACGAAAAGGGGCCTCATGCCGATGTAGTTCTCCCATAAGCTAGGGAAGAATGTGATGAGGTAGAGGAATGAGTTGTTATGTTTTAGGTATGATTGAGTGTAGGTCATAGGCATGGTTGAGAGGTGAACATGTAGGTGTCGATGGTCTGGTCATGTATAGGATAATCAATAAGTAATGAAGAAGGTGAATGGTAAGAGGTGGTAAAAGATCCACTTAATTGATAAGAACCCTAATGAGTCTACCATACCCAAGATGGGCTTATGAATGTAAGACCCTAAAGGTGTTGCATAATGGACTATTATAAGGGTGAAGAAAGTCACATGATCACGAAATTTTGTAGTTGTGGAAAGTCCCTTGAGTAGAGAGAAAATTAGGGTGAAAAGGAAATGAGGTGAAAGTGGGTGGTTTAGCGTAACTTAGTGTATGACAACATGTTTACCTAGCAAGAAACCCATGATATAAAAAATAGGCAAGTCCATGACGAAAAATTTATCATTTTCTTCATTTGTTTGTTTTTAATAGACTGATCGATGCAGAAGTCTATATGGGATGAGTATATTATCTCCTTGAGGTCTTCGTGAAGTTGATCAATGTGGGAAGCTTCTGAACATTTTATTTTATTTTTGCAATGACTTTATATAACCTGTCCTCAAGGGAGTAGTCTATTTATAGCGGCGAGATAGAGAGAAGAGATGTCCCTTTTGAGGGAGTCATCTTTTTGCTGGAAGTTTGACTCAAGGAGTTGAATCCCATTTTGTTTTTGGATGTTTTAAGTCATGGACAAGACTATAGAGGAATATTAGGTTCTTATTTAGAAGACAAAACCATAACACACAGAGGTTAACTATGAAAGAGGTGGTTTCGAGTGATGAACAACCATGGGATTCCATATTTAAAAAGATGAAAAGTATCCATGAGAATCATGTTGTGAGTAGAGCCGTGGTACTCATATTGAAGATAAGGTTGAAAGGTGATGGGTAATCACATGATTCTTGTTTAGTCGTTGATCCTAAAAAATGGGTAATATGGAAGGTGAATAGTGCTCAAGGGACGAGTGGTCAATTGACAGAAAGTGATATAGGAATTGATGTCAATAATAAAATAGTCGAATGATGTAAGACATTAGGGGGCTCATGTTTGGGTTTACCTTCGAGTGAAGAAAATGATAAGCACATGATCCATAGGCATGGGTAACGATATAGAGTCCAAGACAATTAGGAGAAAATTTTCCCGTTTAATTTTCTCTTCTTTGGTTACATGTTGATTTTCCTTTAGGATGAGATCATCGACTGAAAGGTTCATTTGTGGACACATTTTTCATAGGCATGCTTGATACATTTTTGGTAAATTTGGAGATGGTCAAGAGCATTGAGACGACGTTCATCTAATAACTCAAGTTGTGTTAAACGGTCCTGGCAAAAATCATCGTTGTTGAGCATGTCTTGTAGTGAGATGCAGAGAGATGGAATCTAGACTTTGAGAGGCAAGACATCCTTGGTACCATAGAACAGAGAGAAAAAGGTGTGGCAGTAGTCGAAGTGCAAATACTAGTGCGATAAGCCCACAAGGTGAAAGGAATGTGCGTATGCCAATCCTTCCCAATATCATCAACTACTTTCATAAGAATTTTGTTCAAGGTTTTATTGGTTGATTCTGCTTGGCCATTGGTTTGTGGGTAATAAGGTGAAGATAAAATTAGTTGAATGCCAAAAATTTGCACAACCTTACGTAGGGTTTTATTTTTGAATTTCTTTCCATTATCAGTGATGAGACGATGAGTGACACCAAAGTGACAAATGATGTGATGGTTGATGAATTCACATATTTTCTCAGCTTTTTTAGAAATGAGGGGAATGAATTCTACCCATTTAGTGTAATATTCAGTAGTGGTAATAATCCATTGATGACGTTGTGAAGAATGGGGATTGATCTCTCCGAAAAGATCCAAGCCTCATTGAGAGAAAGGCCAAAGGTATCATGTGACCTGTAAGGCATGAATAGGTGTGTGATGAAGATTAGCATGTTGCTGGAATCTCATACAATGTTTGACATAGTCACAACAATCATGGTTTATGGTTAGCCAATAATAGCCAAGGCGAAGAATGCATTTAGCAGAAACTAAACCACTAAAGTGGCCTCCACAAATTCCATCGTGAACTTCCTTGATGGTGTAGGGAATTTCATAACTTATAAAGCATCATAAGATACTACCATCAAAGCCACGATTATAAAGGAGACCACCCATGATGAAATAGAAAGAGGCACTTTTAAGAAAGACACGTTGTCCATTACGAGTGAAACATAGAGGTAGAATGAAAAGGGAAAGATAGTTTGCAAACTGCTTATACCAAAGGTCATGTGGGTCAGGTGTAACGGTTTCGATGGAGTGGACCTCATGAGGTAAATAAGAGGGTGATTGTAACCTTTGTATTGTGACAAAGATTTTGGATTTGGAAGGAAAAGTGGGTACCGAAAGGCCAGTAGGCCATGGTATCTGTAAATTTATTGGTAGAACATGGGGTGGTTTGAAGTTCATAACGGTCAAAGGTAGTCAAAAGTATGTCTACATGATGTTTATAATTTTGAAGTATTTCATTACGACACTAGTATATACCATTGACTTGATTTATAACCAACTGGGAATCACCAAAGATATTTATTGACTTAACATCTAAGGCATAAAATCTAGAGACCCAATATGAGTACTTCATATTTGGTGATATTGTTTGTACAATCAAAATCTAGTTTGAAAGATAAAGGCATGGGTTCACCACCAAGAGGAATGAGGATAACACCAGCGCCACCCCCACGCTGACATTTGGAACCATCAAAGAAGAGGGTCATTTGGTAAGTGGTATCATCCAAGGAGAGGGTAGCAATGGATTCATCTAGGAAATCGAAGTTAGAGGGTTGACTTCTAGAAAGAGGTGTGTCTTGCTAGTTGGTCAGTGATGGCTTGGCCTTTGATAGACTTTTGATGGATGAATTTGAGGTCAAGGTCGACAAGAAGCATGAGCCAATGTGCAACACATTGATGTTGGTAGGGTTTTACATGTAATGTACATGTATGTAGAGTGTCGGTTGAGTAGGTAATGGTGATGACAAAAACCGAGGCTAATTTAAGTTTCTCGGCATGGGTGTATCTAGTTTCATAGTCTAAAAGGGTATGGCTTATGTAATAAACCACTTGCTCTCTATGTTGCTCGTTGCGATGAGCGAGCATAACACCTAAGGAATGGTCAGTGGTGGAAATGTATAGGTAAAAGGGTTGGTCATCCTTACAAGGAATGAGCACTGGTGGTTAAAGAAGGTATTGTTTTAAGGCATTAAAGGATTTGCGATATTCATCATCCCATTTGAAGGTGATGTCTTTTTGAGGAGATGATGAAATGGTTGACAACGGTCGAAAAGTGTGAGATAAAATGATGAATAGATTACAAATTACCTTGCAAGCTTCAAAGTTGACGAGAGATTAGTAGGTAGAGGCATTTTGAGAATAGCCTTCACTTTAGTAGGATCGACTTCTATGCCACGCAAAGAAATGATGAAACCAAGGAGTTTTCCTAAAATTACCACAAAGACACACTTCTTAGGTTGAAGGTGAACACAATACTTGATGAGGCAATCAAAGATGACCTTAAGGACTGTCAGGTGTTCAACTCGATGTTTGGATTTGGCAAGAAGGTCATCTATATAATCTTCCAATATGAGATGCATGATGTCATGGAAGATATAAGTCATGGCTCGTTGATATGTATTATTAGCATTTTTAAGGCCAAAATGTACGAATCGATATTAGAAGGTCCCCAAGGAGTGATGAAGGTAGTTTTGTGTTGATCTTCTGGAGCGAGTAATATTTGATTATAACCTAAGAAACCATCCATGAGTGATAGCATTTCATGGCGGCGATAAGATCAACTAGTTGGTCAATGCTTGGTAGGGGAAAATCGTCTTTGCACAAGCTAGGTTGAGGTCATGGAAGTCCGTGTAAATGCGATTCCCCTTATTGCTTTTGTGTGACAGAACGATGTTTGAAATCCATTGGGGATAGTCGATGTGTAGAATGAAGGAAACAGAGAGAAGGCACTGAAGCTCTTCTTTGACTAGAAGAGCAATGCAAGGATGTATTTTCCGCAGCTTTTGTTTTATGGGTTTGGCATTAGGAATGGTTATGATATTATGGACCATGATTTTTGGGTCAATATTGGGCATATCGGCACAGGACCAAGAAAAAGTGTTGCTATGGTCCCAGAAGAAAGAGGTAAAAGCTTCATGTTCATCAACATCTAAAGACTGACCTATCTTTAGAATGTGCAGTTGTCATCCTGGTATAAATTTTTATTTCGATAGTCGATTCATTCAACATCGTTTACGTTTGAGAGGGTAACGACCGATGAATATAAGAATCTTATGCACCCATATAGGTGAGGATAGACTCATCGTCCTAACATTGAATGGCATTAGTAGAAGGTGTATCATCATTGATCATGTTAGGATACAGGAAGGGAAGAGAAGAAGGAACCTCGCCATCGTTTATAGGTTAGAGGTCCTAGGGAAATCATGTTTACAATTTCTTTTTAGTAGGAATAGATTTGGGATCTATGGACTATGTGGGTGAAGATGATGATGTTGGTGAATAGGGTGGAGAAAGTCTATCTTCCTTAATGAGGTTAACGTGGGCCTTCTTGAAGGTGATGCAGCAAAGTCAATGCCACTATGATCATTGTGTTTACAGGTGGTACATGAAATGACAGTATGGTGGCCTTGTTTGTAAAAATTGAAGCCAAATCCTTTCCATGCGCAATGGTGAAGGAAAGTGTGGGTGAAGCGACGTTAGTAAGGGATTGGAGGTCGGATGAAAATGATCGTGTTTGGGATGGAGGTTCGGGTGAATAAGTGGCGGTATTAAGTCCCCCATATGTTAAGATTGTGCAAAGGTGGGGAGAACCATAAGGGAAAACCTCGCCTATGTGGTAGTCATAACGAGGGTACTGATGCAGGTTTCCATACTCTTACGGAGTGAGGAATGTGTTGATATTGTACATGCGGTACTCCACCAGAGTTAGGCGTTGAAAAAAACCTTCTAAGGGATAAGTAATTGATATGTGGATGACGGGGATAGATGACCCACTAGATGATAGGGTAGAGGGGTAGTAGTTGGTAGGGAAGTAGATGAGTCACCAGAGAGGCTACGATGATAGTGGGAGTAATAGGGTTAGATGTGGGAGAGGTGGCGGCATCATTGGTGGATGAGATTGTGGGTGAAGGAGAAGTGGGGGTAGTGGCAGATGTCTTGACCGGTACAAGTACATCATTGGGCCGGTACAACATGTTACAAGTTTTGAATGGCGACGGGTCGGCGAGGATGGTATAGTTATGTCCTTCATGTTCAAATTTTACATAGTGGTGTAAAGTTGAAGGGACATAACCCATAACGTCAATCCAAGGTCTGCCAAGTAATAGTTAATATTGGGACTCACCCTCTAAGACACATAATAGTTCTGGGATGGTGCAAGGGCCTATGTGAACATGAAGGATAATGGTGCCAAGGGTGGAGGTAACAACGTCATTGAAGGAGTGCAACATAACAGGGTTATTATGCATACAATTAGAAGGGATACACATTTTATTGTATGCATGGGAGGAGATGATGTTAATGCTAGCACCACCATCGATCATGACGCATCGTACACGTGTATGTTATCAATATAGACAGAAATGAATAGGGCGGGATCAGGGTCATCTGACTAGAGAGGTACAATCTCCTCATTAGAGAAGCTAAGGGTGGAAACTTGAGGAGTGGGCATGGGGGTAGAAGAAGGAGATGATTTGGTTAGCGAGGCCACATGGTGAGGGGTAATAATGGAGGCCACTGGTGTGGGGTCATTGGGTAAAACTTCAATGGATTGTAAAACCTTGATAAGGGATTGTCTGTGGGATTTGAAAGTTTGGATGAGATCATAAAAAGACATATTTAGAGGAGACTGATGTAATTGTTTTATCATTGCATGATGGGTAACCCCGTCAGAGATAGGGTATGTACGTCTATGGATGGTTATTTTAGGTGTGGGTGCAGATAGGATTTTTCTTTTCCTTTGTCTTTCTCGAGCATGGGTAGCAATGTGAACCATGGTAATCTAAGGGGTGGATGGAGAGGGTGTGTCATGAAAGGTATAATGGAATGAGTGGAAAAATCCTAGCGGTGGGTAAAATCCTTGTGAAATGAGTAGGGCACACCGATATTTGGGTAGTGATCTAGCTAACTCTCTAATACAAACCATGTTGATCTCAAATTTTGGAGGTGGGAAAAATGATTGTGGGGGTGGAGATATTGACCGCTGAATGGGTAAAAGACGATGATGTATGGTGACATGTGAAAGTGGAACATGGTCCTCATCAAGAAGGTCATCATCATCGAAGTTTTTTTCAGGAGTACAAAGTTGGTTAAGAATGGTATTTAGAGCCTTACACATGATGATAGGCGTAAATATTGGTTTCATCAAACCCTTTTGGTTTGGGTTTGAGAGGATTGTAAGGTCAAGCGACAAAGAATGTGATGACGGAAGTCTCTAAGAGATTGGTTAAAATGTTGGCGTAGGATCCTGCTAACGGATCACAATGGGAAGTGAGTGTGGGTTTGGGTAGAGGTGTGGATGATTGTGAGGGAAGAGGATTTATAGGAGGGGGAATGGGTTAGTCTACTAGTTTGATAAGTGGTATGGTCTTATGTTTTTTGGGATCTCGCTTGGGTAAAGGTGGGGTAGAAGAGCTGGTGATGGAAGGTTTTGTTGGTTTGACTACCTTATTAGAGGGTAGTGGGTTCTTATCTTTGGGTTACACCTTCTTGGGTAAAGGTGACACGGAGTATGAGATGTAGAAGGGAAAGCAAATGGTGGAAGAGGATGGGTTACCCACGGGGCAAATGAGTTACGGTGGAGGTGGTCGGTAAAGGTTGGGTAGACGACATGGTTTGAAGTCGTATAGGAAAGGTTGGGGTTATATTAACTGGTGGAGGTATAGGTGGCATGAAGTGCATTGATGAGGGTGGGGGTGTTTGGTTTTGAGTGAATGAGGTGTAATAAAGGCTCGTGATGCAAGTAATAGGTTGTTTAGCTTTGACTCGGCCTTGGGTAGGAGACTGTTTGATCATGGTAGATAGATGGGGCCCTAGGATGGATGGAAAGGGGGAAGGTGACAAAGGTGTGGTAGGTGAGACCATCAGTATGCGGCATAGAAGGTTGGATTTTCTTTTTAAGGTGGAGGGATAATGTTGGTACGGGCTTGGGAAGATGCAAATAAGTCCAATTTGACTGGTGGGTGAGTAAGGCTGGATGTCGACATGACACCCAAGGTAGTGATGGGTCTAGATATAGATGAAGACATAGGTGTGGGTAGGCTTTCAGGTTTTGAAATGGTTTTGGTCATGGGTAAAGGTTTCATGTAGGTAGAGATGATGAAGAATAAGTTGTTTCAATAGTCAAGGTAGGGTCAGTGGCAAGGTCAAGGAAAGTAAAAGGACATGTGCCATGTGAAAACAATGAAAGATATCGAGGATCAATGATAAAAGGTAGTCATGTGTCACCATTTTGGAAAATTCAAAGCAGATGCATTGCACGGACCTCAAGTTTGCATAATAAATCAAGTTTAGTAAGGATTTGGGTCCGAAAGGTGAAGGGAACTAAAGGCGGGAAAAATAATCACATGTAGGCGAGTCAATCTCTAGACCAATCAAAGGTTACCACATGTCAACCTCTTGTTTATCCCGACAAGTAAAACTTCAGAGGGCCATATATTTCGATCCATAGCTCCAAATCTTGCATAATTTATATCGATGGAAAGGTCTCTTCGAGCCCTTCACTTTGGCGTCATTAGATTTAGAAATTGATGGAAGTTGGTGGGAGAAAAATTAGAAAACTTATTTTGCATTCAATTTGCAGTCATAGTGTTGTTTAACCACCCATATTGATGAAGTATGGTGTTTGTTTCTTCTCTAAAACACACAAGAAAGAAGGAATGAATGAATTTGGCAAGATGCCAATGTTCCTTTGCATAATTTCAATTCATCTTGTAGGTGGGTGAAGAGGGAAATCATAATTTTCTTCTCTCTCTCTCTCTCTCTCATCTTCTATATATTGTATCATCTTCCATTTTGGCGAGGAGGCATATTAGGGGTAGTCAGAGAGTTTTTTTGATTAAGTTCAGTTTTCTATTCCATTTTTAAGCTTTTGGAAAGTTTGTGTTTGTATCTAGTTTGTAAGGAAGAGCTAATGTGGTTACATTATACAACCATTAATAGGTTTTGAGGGCATTTGTTTGTGTCCCCTAGCCAAAACTTACATGAATAGAATTTTCTGTGATATATCAAGTTATAATTTCCCTTATGTTTTAAAGGAATGAAAGATGCAATATTGTTTTTGTTACTATCTTGCATTGGCTTTACTTTGTTAAGTACACAAGGGTATTTCTTAGTTGTATTCTTCTGGTCACTGTAAGACTATTGTAGAATAGTGTATATTAGGCAATAGCTCAACTTAGTTGTAAAATCCTATAGGAAACATCACTTTTGAAGAGTTCTTGTTATCCCTTAAGGGTCTTTTGGGTGTATAAGAAAAATCTAGCAAGTGCTTTATCTCAGCTCTAACTCCATGATTTGTAGTTAGGATTGGGAAGATCTGAGACAACATTTTTGATAATTGAGTATCAATGAATGCAAATTTTATTTTAGGGATCATATTAAATTGATTTTATTTCCAAGCATCATAGCAAGGATGGATTCATTCCATGGGAACACTAAGATGTCTGTTATTTATATTTCGCCCCGGGAAAAGTATTGGATCAGCCATGACCCCACAGAGAAAGAACCAGAGAAAACACGTTGAAATCTTGCAAAAGGGTCGCAAAAGGACTCAACAATGGAGTGAAAGAGCCTACAAAAGGCTACACGACCCTATGCAAGAAGAAAGAGAAGAAGTGATTCTATTGAGAAAATCCGTGTCTTAAATTCATCAAATAGATTACAGGTGGGCTCAGAAATGAAGTAGCAGAGTCAGAGAAGAAGGAGACAATGTCAAAGAATCCAGGAGCAAGAAAGAGGAGAAACGACAAAGATCCAAAGTCTTCGGCTCAAAACAATTTAGAACAAGTCCAAAAATCAACTAAGTATGGAGGAGACAATGGAGAGAGCCATGTGTCCAAATGGCACACCTCCAAAGATTAAATCAAAAGGGGCAAGGAATCGAACTCAAAAAGTCCTTCATGTAGCAAATGGTCAACAGAGGTCAAATGGTGAACAAGGTGGGCCTAAAAAAGGCTAAGTATAAAAGTGGTCGCGGAAGAAGCCACGTGTCAACTCTGTGCATCTCCAAGGGTAAATCCAAAAGTGAAGGCTCAAACAATCGCCAACTCGTCAGAATTCACCAATTATACATACAACCAAGACTAAATAGAAAAACATAGGATAATTTTTTTTAACTTGTTTGACACATAACATGACACAACATGCTCGTCACCAAGGTTACAACTAACTCTATGAACAACCTTGACATAAGGATGACCACAAAGGTAACACGGAAACGTTCACACCCCTCAAGGACAATTCACTCTTCTCTTTGACAAGACACCACAAAAGACCAACCACAATACATAGTTACAGCTCAGGACGTCCCACTGTGAAAATCTTCTTAAGGTTATTTATTCACTAATAGTCTTCCAAGACTTGACTTTGGGATCTAGAAGGTTCATGTTATGATTCTTACAATTCTTCTTATAGGGTTAGGTTTCTTTTTCTTTTTATACTATTAAGGTCTATCCTAGGATCATCTCTAATATGACAATTACTTGTTTAAAATGTTACAAACAAGGAGGTAATCAATTCCACAAGGTTATCTATCTAAATCCACTCTACCAAAACTTGATTCAGACCTCCATTGCATGAGGATGCAAGCGTAATCTCAAAAAGAGTGGAGTATCGTTTAGGTTCAGAACCCCTATCTCCTTGTTCAAGGATAAATTTTTTTATCATAACTTAGAAAATGGTTACAAGGTACTATGGTAACAGATGGAGAGAGAAGATCCATTTATTTCATTATGATCTAATTAGTTATTAACCGGTCTTTTAATGAGTCTTAAGAGTTCAACTAAATTTGGGTAAAAGCTTCATTTAGCAAACATCTTGATTAAGTTCGACAATGAATACACATGGGGTTCCTAAAATGGAAGTACAAAACTTAAGGTTTCACAAAAGAGAATTAAGTTT